>JBBBDQ010000380.1:0-127500 GCA_037127315.1 Ascarosepion bandense
CCAAAGCAAGTCAGGAAATGACAAAACGCGTCAATCAGTGACTTAAGTTCCGTCTGAGCAGAAGCCATGAAAGTATTTATAGAACAGACAAAGGGAGGCCACATTTCGACGATGGGGAATTGAAGAGCAAATCAAAATTAACATCTGTCCGTTTTTATTTGTAAAATCTGCACACACAAAATTATTTTCATTAAATTCTATACACCGTCCATATTGATATATTTTTTAATTCAATGTATTTAAGACAAAAACTGTATTTAGTCGGCTTTATATTAAAGCGAATGGCCATATGATGTTTGGTTGGTTTCCTCTAGTGTCGAACAAGTCATTAGATACCAGGTGGAATGCTTCAAGTGAATTTGCCGAAATTGTATGGTGTTTTTTTTTAATTTTTTTTAGAACAGCCAGAAGCTAAACAATAAACAAGTGTTTTGTGTTATATATATATATATATATATATATATATATATATATATATATATATATGAAATTAAAAGTTAAAATATATCACTATATATATATATATATATATATATATATATATATTTAATCATATCACCCCCGAGCAAGGTGGTAACGCCACTGATGTGCAGGGGGCTACATAGGAGTGAGAAGATTGGAAAAGAGAAAACCGGAAACCGCATCCTAAACAGGAAACAAGGGATGAGCCTCTTCACCTGTTCAATAGACGTGGGTGGAGTGTGAACCGGGCGATAGTTTAGTCTATCTATATAGTGATATATTTTAATTTTTAATTTCATGAGTCCCGGGACCCATGGATTTGAGTTGAATGGGTCAGCAGGAAATTCTATCGGTCCAAACTAGTTTCTTAATAAAGTGTAGTGTTAAACTGTAGGGCTCTAGATTTTTTTTTTTTACCATCTTTCCGAAATACAATTTTAATCGTTCTGAATCAGAACAAGAATTGACAGAACAATTTTTTAATCAACTTCTTACATTTAAAACAAAAACAGTTTTTACATTTAATCACTTAATTAAGAAACTATATTTTTTAATAACAGAACAAGTTGTTTGGTTTTTGTAAATTACATTTATAAATTGGCTATGTTAACTCTTATAAAAAAAATTCGGTGAGCTTTCCTCAAGAAATTGTGAGTAATCTCCCTTGAATCAGCTTAGAAATATGGGGTTAAAATTAATCAGTGATACTCCCAACTTTTGTAGGATACAAAATTCAAAGAAAATATATTTCTTTAATAACATAAATAACACTGAAATAAATTATCAAATAAAATAGTTGAGTCATTTGGACAAAATACATCAAAAATTCAAATAAAAACAAAATGGAGGCTGTAGCCCTAAAATACTAGGGTCATTCAATAAATAAGGTGAATTTTTCTAAGGTGAATTTTTCTAATACAGATAGAAGCTTACTTTTTTTTTTAATTTTATTTTTCAACTTAGTCTCCCAGCAGTGTCACACGCTTTTCCCATGTATGCAAGCTTCCGTATTCCCTCAGCGTAAAAATCTTTGGATTGATGTCTCAGCCAATCTCACACAGCAATTTTGACTTCATCGTCACTTTCAAACTTCTTTAAACAATTTAGCCCACTTGTAGACATTTTTTGGCTGAAACATGTGGCAAAATAGACAGTTGACATTCTCCTATGAAAACTTGATAAAGTAAGCTTCTATCTGTATTAGAAGTCCTTATACTGAAAAGTTCACCTTATTTATTGAATGACCTTCGTAGATTAATAATAAGAGTGATAATTTTAGTACATGAACAAAATATTCTCATCACCTTAACAGTCTATAAACTGTCACCAAGATCTTTTAGTATGAGAATAATCAATTAAATCAAATTTGATTTCAATTGATGAGAAAATTTTAAAAAGTCTATCACTATGAAACATTTAGCACAACAAGGAAACTTAACGAATAACAGTGGAAAGTATTTTGGGAAATACAAATTGTGTAAGTGCTTTGTGGTGTATTCTGCAGAAATTAACGTGAAGAGCATTTGTCACTGATTATTTGTAATCCATAGTGTACAGGTTTCTCTGCTTTACCCCTTTCCATTTGGCTAGTAACTCTTCAAAAGAAAACTGTGACCATTTGTGCCCCAGGTTGACCCAAAGAAGCTGCTCTTGATATTCCAATGACAGCCTGTTCCGGTGATGAGATTCTGGGCAGAGAACTCTGATTCACAGCCAGCTGTGTGTACAGCCAAGGTGGTAGCCAGTTGAGCAAGGATGCTGAGGTTAGGGAAGTTTTTTGGTGATATTTTGTTACCAACACCCAAAGTTTCCACACGCTGTCTCTGGAGTAGTGCTGTGCTTTGTCAACCTTCTTCAGCAGGTCCCACTCCAGTCGAGACTGAATACCATTGATGAGGGGCTATGTAGTCATCTGGAAATCCTCTCCATTCTCAATTCATTTGTGGGTTTGCTGGTGTCCATAGTAGGAAATTAGAATTGACAACTCCTTCCCATAGACCTTTAGATCTTCGTCACTCATAAAGCAGATGAGAAGGAGACATAACACACCAAATGCACATAGGAGAGAGGTGTTTGAAAACCTGGAGTGCATGTTATTTATTAAGTTATTAATAAACGAGATTCACAGTTGTTCCAGGTTGAATACGGCCTTTGTGATCTGATGCTTACCCTTCTACATATTGCCTTGGATGTCTCTGGCTGATACTGTCAGGTTGGGAGATGGCATTTCCTTGATCTTTTCCGGATCTTTTATAGCAATACTAGCAGGATAGCCCGGCGTTGCTCGGGTGTAATGAAAGCTTTAAAACTAATCCATTGTCCTGGAGCTCAGACTCTTTGGACGTTGGCACGAAAGACTAAAAAGCAATAGTTGTTTCCAGTTAAAGAGAAACCGTAGACTGAAAGTAAAATGAATGGATGTAAGTCAAATTTTGATTTCCTGCTATCGATATCAATTTTTTTTGTCGTCAACTGAATTTTGAAGGCTAAATAAGTAAATGGTATCATGGCTGAGAACTACAATTATACCTACTTAGAGCCAAACCCGAAGCAGAAACTAAAAGGACTGAAAAACTGATTTTGATCAGACCCGGTATCTTGCCTTATATATATATATATATATATATATATATATATATATATATATATATATATATATTTTCTGCACTATTGTAAGAACTGCAAACTTGAAAGTTCTGAATAACGTTTCTTATGCTTTTGTCTATGAGTGTATCAAAGTTGATTAAAATCGGACCACTCCTTCTATAACCCGATTTTTTCGATTATCGATTTTCGATATTTATCGGGTGTACCTCGACACAAAACCTAGCTAAGAACACTCGCAGACGCTTATAGTACAACTGTGTAAATTTTCAAGAAAATCGGTTCAGCCGTTTCGGAGTCTATAGGTAACGGATACACACACACACACACACACACACACAAACAAACAAAGTTCCATTTATAAATATATTTAGATCTAATTCCACTTTTATTAAAGCCACATCCGTATTTTTTGTTTGCAAGAACTTGGATAAGATTGTCACTGGGGCCATGATATCCATCATGAGCGCATTGATGCTGATGAACTTCTCTGTTGCAATCTTTTTTAGGCCATTTAACTTTGGGTCTTTTGTTGAAATCCTAGGACACTTCAGTTAAGTATATCAGCAGGCTATCACTTGTCCTCTGCACAGCCGGAAGAGCATTGTAATATGATAGCCATCGGATGGAATACGATTCTTTATAAATGAGGATTGGGTCTTCCAGTAGTTTTTGTATGTGTCTTATTTTGACTTCTCGTTTGTGAATAGCATGGAAGTAATGAAACAGATTAGTCAGCATGTGCTGATGCCCTTTGAGATCTGCTATTGACTTTGCTGATTAAGATGTGCACAAGGCCAGGGAGTGGGCAACACCGTGCACATCTATCATGTCAGAGCAGAACCTAAGCAGTATACCTGTGTAGCCTCTGTTTTTCCCAGTCATTGCGGCAGCTCCATCCAATCCAATGCTCTTCATTTTTCTTAATGGGATTTCTAATTTTAATATATGACTTTCTGGATAGATTTTGAAATTCCTACACCTGTTGAAACAAATCACGCTTTATTTGCAACAAAATGAGTGTTTGATTTAAAAATCACAGGGTCAATAAATCGGATATACGCAACAAGGTGTTTGTGGTTGGTTATGTCTGTAGATTCATCTACGAGCACAGTAACAAATGGGGATTTAGTAACCTTTGTTTTTAGAGCTGCATGTATGGTGTTTGCCATACTAGATAGCAGTTCCTCATTTGCATATTGTGATCTGTATGTTATTGCTTTTGCTGTAGAGGTAGACGATCTGGGACTCCAGTCTCTGTCAGAAAGTTTTTTTTGTTTTTTTGTACAGATATTTTAGTTAAAAATTTGTTGTATTTTCAGTTTATTTTTGGGTTCATTCCCCTCCCATCATTTCATTTTCCATTAAATGTTTTATTATATTGTACATTTATTTTATATTGTATATAAATACATTTTTATTGTCATGGGTTATTTTCCCCACTTTCTTGGGTGCCCCTTGTAAGTTTGTGGCATTGTGGTGTATGAAGGATTGGGAGTTGATGGATGGGTTCTTGTGGTGATTGTGCAAATTGTAATGAGTGAATGGGTCGTGATAGAGTTTAGCTAGGTATAGAATAGTTAAGTGAGTACCAACCTATTCGCCTTTCCCTTTTCGACCTTGTGCCACAATTTTGTATTATTTACAAATAAATAGTGAAAGTTTTGTACAGACTCAAACTTTGACAGGGGTACTTCCTCCTGGGCCATGCAGTGAGTGGTTTTTAACAGTACCAATGCTGCTTTGTCTTGTTGACTGTCAGACTTCGCCTCACCTAATTCTAAGACTTTTTGTAGAACAGAAATATAAAGGCAGAATGGATGCTTTTCGCGAAGAACATGGCGGGTGAGGGTTAAATGTTGAATGTTGGTGTATTTATTTGATTTTTGCAAAGGTATTGATCCGTCTCTTCCCTCCAGTTACAGGTTAAATAATAGGACAGATTTGGTTCTAT
The DNA here is from genome assembly GCA_037127315.1 of Ascarosepion bandense. Classification (NCBI taxonomy): domain Eukaryota; kingdom Metazoa; phylum Mollusca; class Cephalopoda; order Sepiida; family Sepiidae; genus Ascarosepion; species Ascarosepion bandense. The sequence continues at coordinate 5,021 of JBBBDQ010000380.1, forward strand.
AGCCTTGGCTGGCAACCAGTCTACCGCAGAAAGTAATGGCAACCTACTGCGGGATAATCTTCTGTCCAGTTATTCATTTATAAAAGCAATTAAAAGTTTATCCAAATAAAAAATGGCATAGTTTTATTGCATTTTTGTTTTCGCAATTCGGAGCAGATTTTCTAAAAATGAGCAAGTTTTGAAGAAAAAAGACAGTTGATTAGCATTCCCCAATGACTCCTGAATTTAATTAAAATTATCTATATGTTGACACCTAGTCGCATTTTTTGATATTTCTGGAAATGAATTAGTGGGGGGGAACATCTGTAAAAAACATGTTTTAATTAATATTTTCTAACAATAATTATTTCGAAACTGATTTCAGTCAATTATGAATATGTCCTGAAACTTATCAAAATCCGATCAATATTTTTTTTGCAAGAATTTCCAAATTAATGTGTCTTTCACAGTCATAACATGTTTTGACGTAATAAACTCTAGCATCAATTTATGCCTGGCACTGACGAGAAAAAAAGATTTTCTGCCACTAAATGAACCTGTTAGAAACAATTAAAAAGATTTGTAAAAATAATTAAAAAATACTTTGATCTATCCTCTTCATGATTGCATAAACATTTTGCAGAGAAAACTTTGTTTTTATTTTGTTTAAGACCTTTTCCTGCAAACTATGCTGTTTTTTTTTGGGGGGGGGGGGGGTTCTGCGATTTTTTTTGGACACACCTAAAGCAATTCATTTTCACTATCAGTTGTTAAAGGAAAAGGAAGAGGATCGTAATTTGATAGAAAACGAAAATAAAAAAAGGCAACATAATAACTTAGCTAAAACCGGAGCTTCAACATAACTAAAAACGATTAAAAAAAGGCTTTGAAATCTTCATTTTAGCAATTCATTTTCACTATCAGTTGTTAAAGGAAAAGGAAGAGGATCGTAATTTGATAGAAAACGAAAATAAAAAAAGGCAACATAATAACTTAGCTAAAACCGGAGCTTCAACATAACTAAAAACGATTAAAAAAAGGCTTTGAAATCTTCATTTTAGTTTTAACTTCAAGATAATATAAATTTAATAGTTCTAAAGATAAAAATATACTCGCTAAACAAATTTTAAAAGCGTAAAAAAATATGATTGGAGTTTTGGGATCTTTTGTTAATTCACCAGAGCACCCAAATATAATGTAAATTTACTTATGTTAATCCACTGCGATAAATTACAAGTATATACAACATTTTTAAAAATGACTTAAAAGTGTTCGATCTACGTTAAATTATTGTATGAAAATACCTCCTCCTCTAAAAATTAAATTTACTTTTCTTTAATATTTATTTTTTATTCAGATAATTTCGTGGTTAATGGATAATATTCCGAAGATTTTTTTTATTTACCAAACTTTAAAAGTCATTATCATTCCGTAAAAATTTAATTTAAACAGTTACTATTGTTATATTAAAAATAGTTTTTAAAAATTACTTCGTAAACTTTTAAGCACAAAGCAATAGTTTATTAATTTAAAGTTTTAATACAAAACCTCTTCATAAAGATGTTTAATTTTAATTTATTCAGTACGAAGTTCAATTTTAAACTTCGGTACTATATAAATAAAGTTGAAAATATTACAAGCCATAATATCTGTGATTTTTTTTCTTTGTTCTTTGTAACTTTTCCTGCATTACTGGCTACCAGGTTTTTTTTATTTTGGAGGGAAGGAAAAAAAAGATCAGTTTTATTTATTTTTTAATGATTCTTCTAAAAAGCAACAACATGAGGCTTTTATACATATGATTATTTGAAAGGGTCGTTGGTACTCAGGTAGGTACCTTCACTCAATTGCCGAAAAAACAGCATAGCATGATGTTAAAAGAACTCAAACTTAATAAAAATGAAGTTTTATCATCAAAATGTTTATGTTATTATTAAAAGAATTCTCACTTCGCGCTATGTTTACGTAATGTGTCTATTAAGCAAAACGTAATATTTTTTGGTGTTGAAAGACATTAATTTAAAAATTCTTGCAAAAATCAACTAATCATCCGATTTTAATGAAACTTTCAGGTCTTATTCACAAATGAATGAATGCAATTATTTTTAAAATCTTGGTAAAATATTTTTACGTCTGTTACCACCCGCTTCAATTAATTGCATAAAACTTCTAGAAATACATTATCTATACCATTTTTTTTTTTTAGTTTAATACAAGAGTCATTGGTAATGTAAATCACGTAACCTTTTTTTTTTTTAATTACATGACCATTACTCCGAAAATCTGTTCAGAATAGTAAAATTAAAAATGCATTAAAACTACGCTATTTTAAATGTAGATAAAGTTTAAATTGATTTTATAAACAATATAATTTTAGGATATCATATTCCGAAGAAGAAAAATATTTCAATGAATAATGAATTTTTATTTTTCTTTGCTAATTGAAATTCCAAACATCTTTCTTCCAGTGTCTTCGGTTATTAATTTAATAATTAGACGTTATTTACAAGAAACATTTAGTTACAAATAACATTTCTGTACATGACACATACCACTAAATATAATACATAACATCACATATATTCTGTTACACATAACATTCATCCTCGAAAACAAACTGGATTCAACAGTCCAGAACGCAAAGGAAAACGCGGTCGGAAAAGAAAACCAAGGCCAAGAGACGACGTATACGGGATCAGGGAAAGTGTGAAAGATACTAGGAAGACATTATTCGTTTTAATTTAATTTGCACAAGGCTGTAGTATCAGTGGTGTGTCTGGCATTATCTAAACTTATTTATAAATGGAACTTTGTCTCTGTGTGTGCTTGCGTATCCGTTACCTATAGACTCCGAAACGACTGAACCGATTCTCTTGAAAATTTACTCAGTTGTACTATAAGCGTCTGCGAGTGTTCTTAGCTAGGTTTTGTGTCGAGGTACCCTCAATAAATATCGATAATCGAAAAAATAGGGTTATAGAAGGAATGGTCCGATTTTAATCAAATTTGATACACTCATAGACAAAGACATAAGAAACGATATTCAGAATTTTCAATGTTGCTGTTCTTACAATAGTGCAGAAAATCGATAATAGATAGATAGATAGATAGATAGATAGATAGATAGATAGATAGATAGGTGTGAGTTTGTAACCCTGGGTTTCACGCTTTTGCGATCGTCAGACAAACTGATTATTTTTTTTAAAAATTGGTTATATTCGTGTATTTTTGTGGAAGTGGGGGAAATCTGTCGTCACGACAGACGCACACACACACACACACACACACATATATATATATATATATATATATATATATATATATATTTGTACACCCATCAACGCGCGCAAGGACACACACACACACACACGCCCACGCGTTCGGTCACTGAGGCTTGCATAAACATACACATGCGAATCGTGCGGGGTTCGGTATATATATGTTTATGTGTGCCGTTGCACACACACATACTCATTCGGTTGGTGTATTCGAATAGTGTTGCGATGTCAACGTCAATGTCAACGCGCGAATAGTTGTCGATTTCTCGTACGTACATATGTACGTATGATGGGTTCTTGCTATTTTATTTAAGGCTGTATTATTATTTTTTGTTTTAAAGTCGGTTATTGGCTTGTTTTATTATTTTTTGTGGTTGCGTATATTTATATGGTAGAACTTCTAATCTGTAATGCTTGTTAGTGTTTATTTGTGGTGTATTAATTATTAATTTTACTATGGCAGAAGTGTGATTTTTTTATCCGTTTGGTATAAATTGTGATAATAGGTATTTATTTTCATGTCTGCATTTGGAAAGTAGTTCTGATCTCGTGTTTAGTAAGTTCTTTTGTAGGGTATGAGATATAATTGCAACTTTCTCATGTAGGCAAAGTAGGCATTTTTTGTAATATTCTTGTATGCAGGTGCTTTTTTCAGTATTTCCCAGCTTATTGTTGGTGAAATATTTCTGTCTTTTAGACGCCATACGTATGTTGATAGTGTAGTGCTGTTCAATTATTTTCTGTTGGATAATGAAAGATTGTGGTTGTTATTTCTTTTCTTAAATGGTCCCTCAGTGGCACCGATGTAGTACATTGTGTTGTTCTTTGCACTTACCTTGGCTTTATATACTATATTTGTTTGCTGGCAGTTTCTCTGGAGTGGGCATGTAGTTCCGTTTCTGCGGTTGCATTGAGCTTCTTCGATTGCATTATTGTAGTTTGTTAATTTTTTGTTGTGGCTTTTTATTATTTGTGTAATATTTTTTGTGCAGCTGTAACTAATTTTAACGTTGTTTTTGTTGAATATTTTTGCTAATTGGTTTGTCACCGGGAAGTGTTTTTCTATTAAATTCAGGAATGTCTTACCTATGTTTGTTTTGACGGCTTTGTTGTATGGTGGATTAAACCAGATGATATTTCTTTTTCTGTTTTTGCTTTTTCGTTGCGGAGGTGTATATTGTAGTTGTTGTTTGTATCCACATTTCTTTAGTGCTTCGCCGTATGGTGTTCTTTTGTTATAGAAAATCTGTATGTTAGATGAATTTTCAGATAGTCTGCGGCTGATTGATATGGGTATTTGTTTGATGATTGAAGGTGGGTGGTTGGAGGATGTGTGTACGTAAGTTGGATCGTCATTAACTTTTCTGTGTGGTTCTTATGATGATGAAGAGACTTCAAGCATTAAAAATGCGGTGCTACAAAAGGATGCTGAGGATACCATGGACCGAAAATATGAGCAACGATTAGATTTTGAAGAGAATAGAAACAAAAACGCTACTTATGTTTTGTTTTTTAAATCGTATCACCCCGTGCAAGGCGGTAACGCCACTGATGTGCAGGGGGCTACGTAAGATTGAAAAGATTAGAAAAGAGAAAACCGGAAACCACCTCCTAAACAGAGAACAAGGGATGAGCCTCTTCACCTGTTCAATTGACGTGGGTGGCGTGTGAACCGGGCGATAGTTTAGTCTATCTACTCCAATTTTAACATCAGAGAGAGGTGGTTGGACTTTCTAGGAACTTTTTTTTTTTTTTTTTTTGCAAAGTTGGAGAATCCCTTAAAGGATATCAACAGGGGAGTTGCTGTTTAGTTTTGCACAACAGAAGAAATTTACAACCAGCAGAGATTTCAAATCCAAACAAAGATTAACAAACCAAATGGTCAGGAATCTTCTATTTAATGATTATTATACTTCTGTGGCTCACAACCTGTTGTGAACCAGAATAGATCCGGAAGAAAATACCACTCAGGTATTAATGTAACAAAGATATATTTACGAAAAACAAGTAAAGGTATTACATGTCAGGCTGACTGCCAACTGGAGACTACCTCAACTTCTCTGTCAATTGCCGAAAGTCCACTTGAGGCAGTCATCCTATATATATAGTCACCAGAAGAGTTCATTATGGTACAATGGGTAGGTCCCATAACACAACCAAACCCACAATCATACCATTTTAATTTGTTTCTTAGATATATGTAAAACTTTTGGAATTACCACCAGCATTATAAAAACCGCATACCATTATCAACCTCTTCTCTACCAACAAATACCCTTAATTTCAACTGTATTTGTTGATGACAAGAATCAGAAAGCTGTTGATAAATTCATCTGTCTTGATTCGGTGGCCTCAGGAAAGTCAAAGCTGGTTCATAAATGTTAAAATCGCTCTGCAAATGTTTGTGCGGCATTTGAAAAATTATTTCATAGGCTTTGCTATTCAAGTGATACGTGTCTTAATGTCTAATATCTACAGAGCTCTCGTGTTGAAAAATTATTTCATACGCTTGCTATTCAAGTGATACGTGTCTTAATGTCTAATATCTACAGGAGGTCTCGTGTTGAAAAATTATTTCATACGCTTTGCTATTCAAGTGATACAAATGTCTTAATGTCTAATATCTACAGAGGCTGCTGTGTTGAAAAATATTTCATACGCTTGCTATTCAAGTGATACGTGTCTTAATGTCTAATATCTACAGAGCTCTCGTGTTGAAAAATTATTTCATACGCTTTGCTATTCAAGTGATACGTGTCTTAATGTCTAATATCTACAGAGGTCTCGTGTTGAAAAATTATTCTTGCTACGCTTTGCTATTCAAGTGATACGTGTCTTAATGTCTAATATCTACAGAGTTCTCGTGTTGAAAAATTATTTCATACGCTTTGCTATTCAAGTGATACGTGTCTTAATGCTCAATATCACAGAGCTCTCGTAGTTGAAAAATTATTTCATAGGCTTTGCTATTCAAGGGATATTTAATGTCTAATATCTACAGAGCTAAGTTGAAATTTATTTCATAGGCTTTGCTATTCAAGTGATACGTGTCTTAATGTTCCAATATCTACAGAGCTCTCGTGTTGAAAATTATTTCATACGCTTTGCTATTCAAGTGATACGTGTCTTAATGTCTAATATCTACAGAGCTCGTGTTGAAAAATTATTTCATAGGCTTTGCTATTCAAGTGATACGTGTCTTAATGTCTAATATCTACAGAGCTCGTGTTGAAATTTATTTCATAGGCTTTGCTATTCAAGTGATACGTGTCTTAATGGTTCGACATCTACAGAGCTCTCGTGTTGAAAAATTATTTCATACGCTTGCTATTCAAGTGATACGTGCTTACTGCTCCAATATCTACAGAGCTCTCGTGTTGAAAAATTATTTCATAGGCTTTGCTATTCAAGTGATACGTGTCTTAATGTCTAATATCTACAGAGCTCTCGTGTTGAAAAATTATTTCATACGCTTTGCTATTCAAATGATACGTGTCTTAATGTCTAATATCTACAGAGCTCTCGTGTTGAAAAATTATTTCATACGCTTTGCTATTCAAGGATAATGTCTTAATGTCTAATATTCGTGTTGAAATTTATTTCATAGGCTTTGCTATTCAAGTGATACGTGTCTTAATGTCTAATATCTACAGAGCTCTCGTGTTGAAAAATTATTTCATACGCTTATATATTCAAGTGATACGTGTCTTACTAATATCTACAGAGCCTTTCGTGTTGAAAACTATTTCATGCTTTGCTATTCAAGTGATACGTGTCTTAATGTCTAATATCTACAGAGCCTCGTGTTGAAAAATTATTTCATAGGCTTTGCTATTCAAGTGATACGTGTCTTAATGTCTAATATTTACTCTCGTAAAAATTATTTCATAGGCTTTGGTTATGATACAGTTTTAATGTCTAATATCTACAGAGCTCGTGTTGAAAAATAATTTCATACGCTTTGCTATTCAAGTGATACAGTAGTCTTAATGTCTAATATCTACAGAGTCAAGTTGAAAAATCACTGCTAGCTTTGCTATTCAAGTGATACGTGTCTAAATGTCTAATATCTACAGAGCTCTCGTAAGTCGAAAAATTATTTTATACGCTTTGCTATTCAAGTGATATCTACGTGTCTAATGTCTAATATCTACAGAGCTCTCGTGCTGAAATTTATTTCATAGGCCATATTCATGATACGTGTCTTAATATTCTAATATCTAGAGAGCATTCGTGTTGAAAAATTATTTCGTAGGCTTTGCTATTCAAGTGATACGTGTCTTAATGTCTAATATCTACAGAGCTCTCGTGTTGAAAAATTATTTCATACGCTTTGCTATTCAAGTGATACGTGTTCTAATGTCTAATATCTACAGAGCTCTCAGTGTTAGAAAATTATTTCATACGCTTTGCTATTCAAGTGATACGTGTCTTAATAACACATCTACAGAGCTCTCGCAAGAAAAATTATTTCATAGGCTTTGCTATTCAAGTGATACGTGTCTTAATGTCTAATATCTACAGAGCTCTCGTGTTGAAAAATTATTTCATACGCTTTGCTATTCAAGTGATACGTGTCTTAATGTCTAATATCTACAGAGCTCTCGTGTTGAAATTTATTTCATAGGCTTTGCTATTCAAGTGATACGTGTCTTAATATCTAATATCTAGAGAGCATTCGTGTTGAAAAATTATTTCATAGGCTTTGCTATTCAAGTGATACGTCTTAATGTCTAATATCTACAGAGCTCTCGTGTTGAAAAATTATTTCATACGCTTTGCTATTCAAGTGATACGTGTCTTAAATGTCTAATATCTACAGAGCTCTCGTAAGAAAAATTATTTCATACGCTTTGCTATTCAAGTGATAATGTTAATGTCTAATATCTACAGAGCTCTCGTGTTGAAAAATTATTTCATACGCTTTGCTATTCAAGTGATACGTAAGTTCCAATGTCTAATATCTACAGAGCTCGTTGAAATTTATTTCATAGGCTTTGCTATTGTCTAGATACGTGTCTTAAATGTCTAATATCTTACAAGCCTTTGTGTTGAAATTTATTTCATAGGTTTCGCTATTCAAGTGATACGTGTCTTAATGTCTAATACCTAGAGAGCATTCGTGTTGGAAAATGTTTCATAGGCTTTGCTAGAAGTGATACGTGTCTTAATATCTAGAGAGAGCATTCGTGTTGAAAAATATAGGCTTTGCTATTCAAGTGATAATAAAGCCTTAATGTTCAATATCTACAGAGCTCTCGTGTTGAAAAATTATTTCATAGGCTTTGCTATTCAAGTGATACGTGTCTTAATGTCTAATACCTAGAGAGCATTCGTGTTGAAAAATTATTTCATAGGCTTTTGCTATTCAAGTGATACGTGTCTTTAATATCTAATATCTATATATCTGCGTTGGAAAATTATTTCATAGGCTTTGCTATTCAAGTGATACGTGTCTTAATGTCTAATATCTACAGCTCGTGCTAACACCTCTTCTCTATAAGTGCTGAGTCCTAAACTTATACATTATCATAACAATCGGTTAAATGTCTTTCATGAGAGATGCTTATGTCAGATTTGTGTCATTAATGTATGAAACTATCCTCTCTACTAAAAAATTAAATCTGATAGTTTTTTCTAATATTTATTTTTTTATTCGGATAATTTAGTGCTTAATCGATAATATTACAAAGAATTTTTTATTTACAAAACTTTAAGAGTCATATCATTCCGCAAAAATTAAACACAGACAAAGTTCCGTTTATAAATAAATTCAGATAAAGAGGAAATTCAGATAACGTGTAAATAATTAGCCAGAGGCATTTAAAATATAATATCCCCCAACCAATTCAGAGACTTTACAAAATCATTCTGCCGGCAGAAAGAAGTTTTCCGCAACAATGTAGAAACTGATTCCAAAGTCTTGAAATTATTATTGGAACCAGACCTATGTATAATTTAGTGGTTCAAAATTATACATTATTTACACGTGATTTCCCCTCCTTATATATTTATATGTATATTTATTTTACCATGTTTCCCCAATTTTTTCTTTTTTGCTCTTCCTTTTCATCGTCAATATTCATTTCGTTTAATTTTCCAACGATATTTTTCTCTTGATGTAATGTTGGACGTAAGAACCTTAGAAACTGTTAATAAATTCCTTGTTTTTATATATATATATATATATATATATATATAGATATATATATATATATATGTGTGTGTGTGTGTGTGTGTTTTCATTAGTGCTATTATACCAACCAGTGTTGCTTCCTCAATATTTGTCTATTCCTCTCTCATTCTTTCTCCCGTTATATATATATATATATAGTAATTATTATTATTATTATTATTATTATTATTATTATTTCATAATTTCATATTTTCATTATAAATCGATTTTTGCTATGGTCGCACTACCTACCAAGTCTGCAGGAAGACCTTAGTCAGATCGCGGTGTGTTGTTATGGCTCCATTTCATGTTTTTTCTATCTCCCCTATCATCCCTAGCGTTACATAGATAATGTTTTCCTTAGTGTGTGGGCTGTACTTAATAAGACAATTTTTTCTATATATCTTAAGCTGGGGTTTCCAGGGATTCTTTCAATGTGTTGTTTTGTTCCATTTTTTATCATTCCAAGTGCACCTACTATCACTGGCACAACTCTTGTTTTCAATTTCCACATTTTTCTATTTCAATTTCCAGGTCTTTATATTTTGACGGGTTTTCGAATTTTCGAATTCCTTGGTTGCTATGTTACAATCCGCTGGACAAGCCATATTAATTAATAGGTAAGATTTTTCTTTCTGGCTTATAACAATAATGTCCGGCCTATTTGCTTCAATTTTTCACTCTGTGTAGATGGTGTAATCCCATAGAATGTTGACATCTTCTATTTCTGTAACCGGTGCTGGGTGATGTTCATACCAGTGTTTGTTTATAGATTTTCCATAGTGTTTGTACATTGACCAATGTAAATATTGCCCCACTCTATCTTGACGATTTTTATATTCACATCCTGAGATTAGATGGTCTATTGTTTCTTGGTATTTATCACAGAACCTGCATTTTGCATCCATATTATTATGTATAATATTTGCCTGAAAGTTCCTAGTGAAAAGACTTTGGTCTTGTGCTGCAAGAATAAAGCCTTCAGTCTCAGACTTTAATGCAGGTGCACGTAACCATCTATGAGTATTAACTTTATCAACAGTGGATTTATTGGCACATTCTGGATATTGACCATGCAGAGGTTTATATTGCCAGCGTTGTTTTATCTGTTCAAGAGCTTTATTTTTGGCTTTCATTTTCATAAATTTTGCCGCAATAGTTGGTTCTTGCCTTCTGTTTTGCTTTTCTACAGAATCTGCTAAATGTAAATCTTGTTTGTATTTACTGCCTTCTTTTATTATGGAATATGTTTCTTTCTGTTTTTATGTTGTTTGACTAATTGTATCATCCAGTCCTTTGTTGTTTTTATGTATTTTAGTAAGCCAATGTCTTGTATGACAATTCTTGCTAGATAAGACCTCTTCCACCTTCTTTACGGGGAATGTATCAACGGTCTACATCAGCCTTTGCATGATGCATCTTATGCTTAGAAAGAAGCTTTCTTGTTTTAGCATCCATTCGGCTGGTGTCGTTTAGAGTTCAGTTTAAGATGTTGAAGCTATATTGGACAACTGGGATGGCAAAGCTATTGATGGCCATAATTCTGTTCTGAGAATTCAATTCAGTTCTAATATAAGTCGTAGCCTTCTATAGTACTCTTTACGTACTATTTCTTTCATTTTTTATGGTGAATTTTTCACTCTGATTTACACCTTGGTATTTATAAGCTTCTTCTGGCTTCAATTCTTTTATTGTTACAGCAGGGTCTAAGCTAATGGAGGATGTTTGTTGTAGCGATCCACGTAAAACTGTAGCTTTAGTACATTTATTAAAATTGAATTTCATTCCAATGTTTTCGCTGAAGCATTTTACAGTTTGCAGAAGACCTTCTAGCTCGTTATCATTCTTAGCATACAACTTATTTTCTTTTAGGCTATTTTATAACCACGTTCCCTTTATATGAATGAGGTAAAGAGTTGTTTTCCATATCGACATGCATTGTTTGATTAAATTGATGATGACGGGTAATATCTTGTATATATTTAAAGTCTTTAAGATCCAGGAATGTGTTACACTATCGAATGCCTTACGATAATCTATCCAGGCAGTACTAAGATTTTTCTTTGCATTGTAGCAGTTTTCAGGATAATTCTGTTAATAAGCAATTGGTCTTTTCATCCGTAACAGACACGTTTGCACCCTTTTTGTTCAAGCGGTAGTGTGCCATTTCTTTCCAAGAAGAACTATTTCTGTTTTGTCAAAATAGATGTTAATAGTGTGTATGTTGTCGGAAGGCATGTAATTGGTCTGTAGTTTTTCAGGTTGTTTGTCTCACTATTCTTGGGTAGAAGAAATGTAATTCCTTTGGTCATCCATGCAGGAATTTTTAGTGAGATCGTTAACCATTTCTTGAAGTTCATTGGCGAGTTTTTTTATGTGCTGTATATAAATAATATAGCCAAAAGTTTGGAATTTTATCTATTCCTGGAAATTTCCAATTTTGGGCTTTTTTTCATTGCACATTTAACATCCTCTTCTGTAATTCCAGCCCATGTCTGTTCTGGTTTATTTTTCATTCGTTCTATCTCTTGTGCAATCCAATCTACTTCTTTGTTATGTTCTTTAGGGCAAGCCCATATTTTTTTCAGAACTTTATAACTTCTTCCATTTCTTTTGGGGGGACTGTCACTTCAATTCTTTTTTTACCTATATCCCTGTAAAATTTCTTTGCGTCGTTTTGAAGAATCTTGTTTTGTCTGTAGAATATTGATCTTTTCTCATGGCGTCTTATCCTGTTAGCCTTCAGTTGTATTGTTTGCTTTATTTTTTATTCAGTTGATAGGACTTCATTTTCATTTCTAATGTTATTATTATGTCATTTTTCATCATATTTCGATTTCTGCTTTGGTCTCACTACCAACCAAGTCTGCGGGGAGACCTAAGGCAGGTAGTGGCGTGTTGTTATGGCTCCATTTCATGTTTTTCTATCTTCCCTATCATCCTCAGCATTACATAGATAAAGTTTTCCTTAGTGTGTCGGCTGTACTTAATAAGACAATTTTTTGTATATCTCTTAAGCTGGGGTTTCCAGGAAGTCTTTCAATGTGTTGTTTTGTTCCATTTTTTATCATTCCAAGTGCACCTACTATCACTGGCACAACTCTTGTTTTCAATTTCCACATTTTTCTATTTCAATTTCCAGGTCTTTATATTTTGACAGTTTTTCAAATTCCTTGGTTGCTATGTTACAATCCGCTGGACAAGCCATATCAATTAATAGACAAGTTTTCTCCTTCTGGTTTTTAACAATAATGTCTGGCCTGTTTGCTTCAATTTTTCTGTCTGTGTAGATGGTGTAATCCCATAGAATGGTTACATCTTCTATTTCTGTAACCGGTGCTGGGTGATGTTCATACCAGTGTTTGTTTACAGATTTTCCATAATGTTTGCACATTGCCCAATGTAAACATTGCCCAACTCTATCGTGGCAATTTTTTTTTGTCGTAATTAATTGTTATTATTATTATTATTATTATTATTATTATTATTATTATTCCTAATTCTTCCTATTTCTTTTTGTCTTTATTTTTTCTTATGAATCTGTTCATATTTTCAGTTGTCGCTTTTTGAGATGATTCTTTTTAAAAGGTCAATGCAAACTTCTTCTATGTGCTCTTTTCCTTTCAGGACGTAGGCGATCATGGCTTTCTACGTCTCCTTATCCCTGGTGGCTCTTAGCACGTTTTCTCCTGTTACACTACGTAACCCTCGTAGAATGGTTACATCTTCTATTTCTGTAACCGGTGCTGGATGATGTTCATACCAGTGTTTGTTTACAGCTTTTCCATAATGTTTGCACATTGTCCAATGTAAATATTGCCCAACTCTATCGTGGCGATTTTTATATTCGTTTGGTGCAAGCACAGAACAGCCTGAGATTAGGTGGTCTATTGTTTCTTGGTGTTTATCACAAAACCTGCATTTTGGATCCATATTATTATGCATAATATTTGCCTGAAAGTTTCTAGTGAAAAGACTTTGGTCTTGTGCTGCAAGTATAAATCCTTCAGTTTCAGACTTTAATCCAGATGCACGTAACCATCGATGAGTATTAACTTTGTCAACATTGGATTTATTGGCACGTACTGGATATTGGCCATGCAGAGGTTTGTCTTGCCAGCGCTATTTCATCTTTTCAAGAGCTTTTTCTTTGGCTTTCATTTTCATATTTTTTGCCGCAATAGTTGGTTCTTGGCTTCTGTTTTGCTTTTCTACAGAATCTACTAACTGTAAATCTTGTTTGTATTTACTGCCTTCTTTTATTATTGAATATTTTTTCTTTCTTTCTTCATGTTGCCTTACTAATTGTATCATCCAATCCTTTGTTGTTTCTATGTATGTTAGTAAGCCAATAGTTGTTGTCTTGTATGACAATTCCAGCTGAATAAGACCCCTTCCACCTTCTTTACATGGTATGTATAGACGGTCTACATCAGCCTTTGGATGATGCATCTTATGCTTAGAAAGTAGCTTTCTTGTTTTAGCATCCATTCGCCTGATGTCGTTTAGAGTCCAGTTTAAGATGTTGAAGCTATATTGAACAACTGGGATTGCAAGGCTATTAATGGACATAACTCTGTTCTGTGAATTTAATTCAGTTTTTAATATCATTCGTAGCCTTCTATAGTACTCTTTACGCACTATTTCTTTCATTTTTTTATGGTGAATGTTTTCGCTCTCATTTACACCTTGGTATTTATAAGCTTCTTCTGGTTTCAATTCTTTTATTGTTACAGCAGGGTCTAGGCTAATTGAGGATGTTTCTTGTATTGATCCACGTAAAACTGTAGCTTTAGCACATTTATTCAAATTAAATTTCATTCCAATGTCTTCGCTGAAGCATTTTACAGTTTTCAGAAGACCTTCCAGCTCATTATCATTCTTAGCATATAACTTTAAGTCATCCATGTAAAATAGATGGCTTATTTTCTTTTGGCCTATTTTATAACCACATTCTGTCTTATTAAGTTGACTGGTTAGTGCTATTAATGATATGCAGTGCTATTAATGATATGCATTATTATTATTATTATTATTATTATTATTATTATTGTTGCATGCCGCAACTTGATAGCGGTAAAGTTTCGATGTTAAAACATCATAAAGTTTCAGTGTTAAAAACGTGATTTTATTTTATTTTATTTTATTTTATTTTATTTTATTTTCCCCAACGTTTGAATTCGTCTTCTCTCTTCTTTCTTCATTTTTTCTTTTTCTGTTTCCATTTTATTTTTTTATATCTTATCTTTTCTTCTTCCAGTTTTAAATTGGACATGACTGGGTTTCTGTGGCGAGATTTTTGCTGCACTTCCGTCTAGTGAATCATACACACACCGTTCTTTGAAATTTTATTACCTCCCACTTCACATAATTTATCTCATTGGCTCACCTTGTTTTTAGTTCTTCATTTTTTTAATTTTTTTTTATTAAATCTCTTTATCTATATATTAAACAGTAAATTAAACAAATTTTACTGGCTGATGATGGTGTTTTAACAAAGAAATTTTATACCTGTCAAGTTGAAGTATGCTATTATATATATATATATCCGAGTGAATACAGAACGAAGAAAGAATTTTTACAACGTTCAAAACATTAATTTAAAACCGTGCTCGATATATAATATATAGAGCTGTGAATATTTATTATAAATTATATTTTAGAACATGTACATGATTTTTGTATATATCCACTACAAATGGCACATTTGTTTCGACATTGAAACTACAATGTCTCATCAGGCGGTGTGGACAAGAATGAAAAGCCTCTTTTCTTATATTTGGTCAGTTGTGTGTGGGATGTTGGTGGGTGGGTGGGATGCTTATTTTGTGCATAATATTTCTGTATTTAAACTGTGATCTAATTAAAATTTAAAATTTAATAGGAAAAATCTATTTCCTAAATCCAAAATTGGAATTAAATATACAAATTTACATTAATTATAAAGACTCTGCTTAAATACAGAAATATTCTGTACAAAATAAGCATCCCACCCACTACCTGCGCTTCTAAGAAATCCAAAGGATAATCGTCTAGTCGCAAGATAATAAAAACTTACATTCTAACTGCTAATGTTAAATCTGTCTAGAAATCAAAGACTCATTAATCAACCATATTAACTACTCACTTTCTTCAAAATTCCAAAAGACTTGTTCCATTATCACTAATCCCCACCAACATCCCACACACAACTGACCAAATATAAGAAAAGAGGCTTTCCATTCCTGTCCACATCGCCTGATGAGACATTGAAGTTTCAATGTCGAAACAAATGTACCATTTGTAGTGGATATATAAAAAAATTATGTACATGTTCTAAAATATAATTTATAATAAATATATATATATATAAATATATATATATATATATATATATATATATATATATATATATATATATATAATACTTTCTGTTTAGCACTTTTTAAATTAAATATCTTACTATGGAATATACTTTCATTAATAACCATTACTTTATCTATCTATATATATATATATAAATTGAATAAATATTTTGAGGAAGATTTTTCCAGTGTTTGTAGTTCTTTTTTAATCTATGGATTAATTGAACTTTTATTGGATGAATTGTATATTAATCGGCTTAACTTTATAGTAGTAGAAAAACACTATATTTGCATTTTCTAAAATTCTCTTGCTAACGAAACAAGAGAAACTAGCCGAGTGGTTGAAACGTCTGCTTTCCGACAACGAGAGACGGGTTCTAATCTGACCATTGTTGATTTGTATTAAGATATCTTCTTTATGATGTCGGCCTGAAAGAGGCGATCCCATACAATGGCACATTTTTGAAAATTCCTTGCATTCACTTACGCACAAATACATTTTTGAAAAAGGTATTAATCCGTCTCTTCCCTATACCTATGGGTTAAATAACAGGGCAGATTGGGTTCTTTAGTCTTGGCTTGCAACCAGTCTACTGCAGAAAGCAATGGCAACCTATTGCGGGATTATCTTCTGCCCAGTCAGTCATGTTTCGAGACATGATCGCTCCAAGCGTGTATTAAACAAAATAAGCGGCCTAAATATACATTCATATATATATATATATATATATATATATATATATATGTATGTATATTTGGGCAGCTTATTTTCTTTTAAACATGTTTCGTTGAAAATTACCAAGGAAGTGATTCATAATTTTTATTTAATTTTTTCTAACGTGTTTCTTTTTTGCTAGAGAAGGTAAAAACGTGTTATGTATTATTTTGCTGCTGTTGATATTTTATTTTCATGTTTTGACTGTAACGTAAATTAATTTGTATTAATGTATAGCGGTATATATATATATATATATATATATATATATATATATATATATATATATAACCGCTATACAATTTTCTCTTTATGTTAAAGACGTTGTTCTATATATATATATATATATATATATATATATATATATATATATATAAAACATGCCAGCCCAAATACACAATTCGGAAAAACCATAGTTGAAAACTCAACTATGCTTTAACTTGAAAACAAAAACTAAAAATTCTCGAAGCTATATACATAAAACAGTTGAAGCCTAACCTGAACAAGATAAACTAAAATCTTCACGAATATCCTTAAATGCCAATAACTAATGACAGAAGCCATTGGTTTATTCCAATGGCGTCCCATACTTAATATTTCGTGTTTCCCTCTCGCTTGGTCATGTGTGACGTCAGGAGCTGTGATTCGACATTTGCTTCCAGCATCTTAAATGCACGAGTTTGTTGTTGTTTGGGAATCAATCTTCCATGTAAACAAAAACAGTTTGTCAATATGGTTTCTCCTTGTTTAAATATATAATTTAATTGACATCTTTGAAAATGGCTTATGTAAGCCGAAAGCTCAGATTGGATTATTAAAAATTACGTATCAATATTGTAATTTTCTTTCTTCATTTAATGTTAATGCTATCAAGCTTATCAGAGAATATGAAAAAAAATTACATAAAATAGACAAAACTTGTCTCTATTATTTAATGAAACATGTATATATATATATATATATATAGAACCTAATGAGCCAGACGAAACTGCCAAGGTTTCTCCTAAACGGATCGTCAGGGAAAACTGGCTAAAGAGGTAAAGAAAAAACGACAAACTTACTGAATTCTAAAACTGAAATCCTGAATAAATGTAGGCATAGTACCTTTTCGTCTTTATCTTTTACCCCTTACCCTGAAAATTAAAAATTAAAAATTGAAAGTAATAAAATTGTTTACCCCCACTCCCTTGTGTTATGTAGTTTCTTTAATTTCCTGGTCACGTGGTTTGTCTTAATTACCTTTTTATATGTCGTTTTTTCTTTGCCTATTTAGCCAGCTTTCCCTGACGATCCGTTTAGGTGAAACCTAGGTAGGTTCGTCTAGCTCATTAGTTTCTATTCCATTAAGTTCTACATTTGTATTGAACGCTTTCTGTTAGATGGTTACTCGTGTCGTTTTTTTTTTCTTTCTTTTATTCTTTGGGCTTCGTGCTGATTTCTGTCCGAACACTTTTGACAGACTTTCATGTCCTAAGCCCTTTCTTTTTTTCTTTTTTAAAACCATTTTTCCCCTTCGTTCGAAAGTTTTTGAGGAACGTTTTCGAGACGAGTATAACTATATATAATCACGTATATATATATATATATATATATATATATATATATATATATATATATATATATTCATCTTGCCACGTTCTGGGTGGACAACCTGTGAATAATCCTTTAAAATATTTTGCTACTATTTTTGACGGCAGGAATACATTCATATATAAAAAAAAGCATTTTTCCTTACCAGTACCACAACTGGTGTCGGTTATATTTGGGTAGAAATTTCTCAAATTTGATTTAAAAACAACAAAACTCTTTGTTTCATTTTTTTCTTTTTAATTTATTTAATTATTTATTTATTTTTTACAGTTCGGACCATTTTCTACATAAATCGTCCAGCCTGTTCTGGATGGTTTTGAATTACTACGTCATTATCAAAGTACTTTTGTAAATTACTAAGGATGTTTCGAGAGATATTCAATGTTTTTGTCGGTGTTGTATTTAGTATTTGTTTATATTTCTGAAATGTGGTAATATTTACATCCTCTACATTATTCGGACTATTGTCCTGATCTTGGTTGCCATTTGTACGACGATCTGGCTATTGTATGCTCAGGTCTTCTTCAGGTGCTAGGAATTTCGAACCGAAGCCTTTATTACTATCACTAGGGTATATCATTCTCATTCCTTGTGTAAAATCTCTTTTGGTAGTTATGGGTTATTTCCCTTTGCTGTGAATTCAATACCAGGCTACAGCAGTGGTAAACAAGTAAATTAGAGAGTTGGGTTAGAGGGAACGCGATGACTATATGTAACGGTTATTATAGAATATTTTATATTTTACGTTCAAATTAATGCTAATTACCGTTTTAACATTAAGATATAATACATTAGAAAACTAATACAATTAAAAATACTAAATACTAGAGAAAACTATTAGCATCAAAAATTGCAATAAAATGGTGACTGAACATTAGGCTTATAAGTCCTAGAAATTCAGTTGCTTTTATCCTTAAGGACACATAGATATAGACATTGATTAGTTCCAATAACTTGACCCAAAGAGTTGTGAGTTCAATACCAGGCTACAGCAGTAGTGAACAAGTAACTTACAATCCAGTTAGAGGGGGAAAATCTCATGACTACAAAAGAGGCTTCGCACAAGGAATAAGAATAATATACCCCGGTCATCAAAATAAAAGGTTGGTTTCGAAATTTCTAGCACCTGAAGAATACCGAAGAGTGCAACGGCCGAAACGTCGTATGAATGGCAACAAAGATCAGGACATTAGTCAGAATAATGTCATTCATTTAAGTGCCATACGTGAAACACGCTTGGGCGATCATGTCTCGAAAGAGACATGACTGACTGGGCAGAAGATTATCCCGCAGTAGGTTGCCATTGATTTCTGTGGTATACTGGTTGCCAACCAAGGCTATAGAACCCAATCTGTCCTGTTATTTAACTCATAACTGGAAGGAAAAGAAGGATCAATACCTTTCTCAAGGATATTTGCGCGTAAGTGAATGCAATAAATTCAACTGGAATTCGAACTCGGCTTCCTGATTTCTCGTTCCAAGCCGATATCCACTGGACCACAACGCACATCCGCGCTGAATAATGTAAATAGTGTAATAAAATTAAGTTTTTATCAGGTGACTGTACG
The DNA here is from genome assembly GCA_037127315.1 of Ascarosepion bandense. Lineage (NCBI taxonomy): Eukaryota > Metazoa > Mollusca > Cephalopoda > Sepiida > Sepiidae > Ascarosepion > Ascarosepion bandense. Next base: position 24,670 of record JBBBDQ010000380.1, read on the forward strand.
AGAGCTACCAGTACCATATTGCCTCAAGTATTTGATATTAAAAGCGATTTTCCAGAAAAGGCGATTTTTCAGAAAAAGCGATTTTCCAGAAAAAGCATACTTGTTGTTACTAGACGGCATGGGTGTTCCAAACAATATGAGATTTGTTTTAAACAATAATTCTAATGCAAAAAATGCTCTACATGTGAATACAGGAAAAAATAACTAGTATAAAAATCTATTAATATATATTTGAATACCGACAAAACGAAAATTTATCTGAGCCGACACGTTTCGTCCTCTGGGATATTTTATCAACGACGATTTTATTTTGTAACAAGTATTCCGCCTGTGGAATTCCCTTCCGTTTACTTGCTTCTGCGACAGTTAAAATCTCCAAGAATCTAAACTTATTTAAAAATGGAACTTTGTTTGTGTGTGTGTCTGTGTGTGTGTCCGTTATCTATAGACTCCGAAACAGCTGAACCGATTTTCTTGAAAATTTACACAGTTGTACTATAAGCATTTGCGAGTGTTCTTAGCTAGGTTTTGTGTCGAGGTACCCCCGATAAATATCGAAAATCGAAAAAATCGGGTTATAGAAGGAGTGGTCCGATTTTAATCAAATTTGATACACTCATAGATATTCAGAAGTTTGGAGGTTGCTGTTCTTACAATAGTGCAGAAAATCGATAATATATATATCTTGCCATATATATATATATATATATATATATATATATATATATATATATATATATAAGGCAAGATATTTGTGTGTGTGTCTGTTTATCTGTCTTTATGTCCTTTATACAAATCCCCAATTTTTATCCGATTCTCACTAAACTTCACAAAAATAGTCTTTAGGCTGAGTTTGAGCTCCAGGACCACGAATTAGTTTTAAAGCTTTCATTACACCCGAGCAATGCCGGCTTATACTGCTAGTAAGTATATATATTTATATGTATATTTATTTATTTTATCGTGTGACCTTCCTATTTTTTTTTTTTTTTTTTTTTGCTCTTCATTTTCTTCGTCACTGTTCATTTCGTTTAATCTAATTTTCCAACGATTTTTTTCTCCTGATGAGATGTTGGACGAAAGGGCCTTAGAGATTTTTAATAAATCCATTGTTTTAAAAATAGACATAAGAAACGATATTCGGAAGTTTCAAGGTTGCAATTCTTACAATAGTGCAGAAAATTTGATATCGATATCAGGAAATCAAAATTTGACTTACATCCTTTCCTTTTTCTTTCAGTCTGTGGTTTCGCTTTAACTGGAAACGACTATTGCTTTCTAGTCTTTCGTGTCAACGTCCAAAGAGTCTGAGCTCCAGGACCATGGATTAGTTTTAAAGCTTTCATTACACCCGAGCAACGCCGGGCTATACTGCTAGTTTAAATATAAAGTCAATAGTCATCTCCTATCTCACTAACCTGCATCCTCTCTCTCAGGCTCGTTTCTCCGTCCACCCCGCTTTCATCAGTATTCCCATCTTTTTCTTACCCACTTCCTGACACTATGTACTATTGTAATGACACTATGACACTATATACTATTATAATGTGGATATAAAGTGGGGGATCAATTCTACGTTACTGATCCCTCACTTCATGGCCACATACATTCTTCTCTCAACCACCTCCTATGACCTTTTACTCTTTCTTATAAATTTCCTCCTATGTGACCCCTATGTATTTTCATTGTTAAAGGGTTTTTATCGTATCTACAAAAACAATAATAATGATAATAATAACTTGAACAGATGAAACAGCGCTGGCAAGACAAACCTCTGCTTGGCCAATATTCAGAACGTGCCAATAAATCCGATGTTGATAAAGTTAATACTCATCGATGGTTACGTGCATCTGGATTAAAGTCTGAGACTAAAGGCTTTATTCTTGCAGCGCAAGACCAAAGTCTTTTCATTAGAAACTTTCAGTCAAATATTATACATAATAATATAGATCCAAAATGCAGGTTTTGTGAAAAACACCAAGAAACAATAGACCTTCTAATCTCAGGCTGTTCTGTCAGTCAGTTAAGTGCCATACGTGAAACACGCTTGGGCGATCATGTCTTTCGAGACATGATCGCCCAAAGCATGTATCACGTATGGCACTTAACTGACTGACTGAATATAATATTTGAAAACAGAGATTAAGGCTACTACTGGACATAAAATGAGGGGCCAGTTTTATATTGTTATAAAGTAATAAACTGATTCCCCACCAATTACTACTTAATAATATAATACATCTCTTTCCCCTCTAGTTATGAATCAAATAACAGGACAACTTGGGTTCTATAGCCTTGGCTGGCAACCAGTCTACCGCAGAAAGTAATGGCAACCTACTGCGGGATAATCTTCTGTCCAGTCAGTCATGTGTCTTTCGAGACATGATCGCCCAAAGCATGTATCACGTATGGCACTTAACAGACTGACTGAATATAATAGTTGAAAATATGATTAAGGCTTCTACTGGACATAAATAGGGGGTCGAATATATTTTGTTATGAAGTAATAAACTAATACCCCACCAATTACTTCTTAATAATATAATACATCTCTTTCCCCTCTAGTTATGAGTCAAATAACAGGACAGCTTGGGTTCTATAGCTTGGGCTGGCAACCAGTCTACCGCACAAAGCAATGGCAACCTACTGCGGGATAATCTTCTGTCCAATCAGTCATGTGTCTTTCGAGACATGATCGCCCAAAGCATATATCACGTATGGCACAAAGCATGTATCACGTATGGCACTTAACCGACTGACTACAACAAGAAACAAATCGGTAACTTACAAAATATGTCCATTGCTTTGTAAAAGCAAATGGTCAAATATCGGCAGAAAGGACTTCATTATAAATTTATCCAAATTCAAACCATGGGTTAAACAACTGGGTTATCTTAGCTTCAATCTGAAATTTGCCAGCCGATTGCCGAAAAGTGATATTATGTATTATTCATTTTAATTTATAAGTCATTGAATTGTATTACTTCATGTCTTCCATAAACTTGCCTGACTTTTCCGTTAACCTGGTGAATATTCATGAGCACTCCTATATTTAGACTACAAACAAAACAAATTTTATAACCCTAGGCACGATAAAAATGAGACAGCAAAAATAAACAGTAACAAAAATCCCTGACAACCGAAGAATTAGCTAATCTTACTTTTTTCAAAACTAACGTACAATCACACTTCGTGCTAGAGGAGTATTTCATTGTTAAAGGGTTTTTATCGTATCTACAAAAACAATAATGATGATAATAATAACTTGAACAGATAAAACAACGCTGGCAAGATAAACCTCTGCTTGGCCAATATTCAGAACGTGCCAATAAATCCTATGTTGATAAAGTTAATACTCATCGATGGTTACGTGCATCTGGATTAAAGTCTGAGACTAAAGGCTTTATTCTTGCAGTGCAAGACCAAAGTCTTTTCATGAGAAACTTTCAGGCAAATATTATACATAATAATATGGATCCAAAATGCAGGTTTTGTGAAAAACACCAAGAAACAATAGACCTTCTAATTTCAGGCTGTTCTGTCAGTCAGTTAAGTGCCATACGTGAAACACGCTTGGGCGATCATGTCTCGAAAGAGACATGACAAACTGGGCAGAAGATTATCCCGCAGTAGGTTGCCATTGCTTTCTGCGGTAGACTGGTTGCCGACCAAGGCTATAGAACCAAATCTGTCCTGCTATTTAACCCATAACTGGAAGGAAGAGGCGGATTAATACCTTTTCCAAGGGTATTTGCGCGTAAGTGAATACAATGGATTCAACTGGAATTAGAACTCGGCTCCCCGGTTTTTCGTTCCACTGTACCACAACGCACATGTACTTGTCCCAAATGAATATAAAAATCGCCACGATAGAGTGGGGCAATATTTACATTGGACAATGTGCAAACATTATGGAAAATATGTAAACAAACACTGGTATGAACATCACCCAGCACCGGTTACAGAAATAGAAGATGTCACCATTCTATGAGATTACACCATCTACACAGACAGAAAAATTGAAGCAAACAGGCCAGACATTATTGTTAAAACCAGAAAGAGAAAACTTGCCTATTAATTGATATGGCTTGTCCAGCGGATTGTAACATAGCAACCAAGGAATTTGAAAAGCTGTCAAAATATAAAGACCTGGAAATTGAAATAGAAAAAATGTGGAAATTGAAAACAAGAGTTGTGCCAGTGATAGTAGGTGCACTTGGAATGATAAAAAATGGAACAGAACAACACATTGAAAGAATCCCTGTAAACCCCAGCTTAAGAGATATACAAAAAATTGTCTTATTAAGTACAGCCCACACACTAAGGAAAACTTTATCTATGTAATGCTGGGGATGATAGGGAAGATAGAAAAACATGAAATGGAGCCATAACAACACGCCACGACCTGCCTTAGGTCTCCCCGCAGACTTGGTTGGTAGTGAGACCAAAGCAGAAATCGAAATATGATGAAAAATGACATAATAATAACAGGAGCATTTAAAGACCACAAACCTCCGCCAAAGCAATGCCGACATCATTTCTGTGATTTATTAAAATGAGAATAACATTAATGAATCTGACAGCTCACAAGATGGAAAATACAAAAACAAAATGAAAAATGAAAAGTGAAATTAAAAATTAGGCTGCAAAAAATTCTAGGAGAGTTCGTTTTTACTTTTTAATATCCTAATAGTTGTGTTTTGACTCATTTTTGGTGGATTTTGTCTTTTTTCTTTTCCTTTTTTTTCTTTTGGATGATAGTATTACATTTATATAATAGATGATAATATATTCGTTGAAGAAATAGCGTGTTCAAAACAATCTAGGGAAGGTAATCCAGTATTTGGCATGTGAAAAGAGCAAGAAAACATTAACTAAAAAAAGTAAAATAAACCATAAGATTTATCTTATAACTGATTGAAGCCAAAATCTAATCAGTTCGTGCCGGTCATGAAGCCAACCACCACTGAAAGTTTCATCCGAATCCATCCAGCGTGTCTTCAGATATGTTGACCACGGACAGACAGACAGACAAACAGACAGACAGACAAAGGCGAATGAAAACAATAATTCCTAACTTAATAATAAGAACGGCATTAATTCATTGATGTGTAAAGTTTCCTTAAATCTTTACCGCTTTTTGACCTCATCTACCATGATGACTAATCTTAGATCGTGAGGATTTTAAAATGTACATTTTCTCGTTCCTGTGCCTTTGTAGCAGGAATGAACTTGTTTACATTTCACATTCGTCTCTGACATTTCCCTCCGATAAAATGGGCGTTGTCTCTCGTAATTTCTATTTCATGACTCAGTTGTATATTCAAATCGTCTTTTATTAATGTTTAGATTTTTCTACATTTCCACTCTTGCCCTGGTAAATGTTCTCATGACATGGATTCGTCCTTATCTTTCCACTCAGCTGTCATTGTCCCAGCAAAAAACAGAAAAGCAAACAGCGGCAAAATTCAAGCACAAACCATTCTAATATATATATATATTCTCACATTAGTCTTTACATTATTTCATTGCCAATGAAATACCCATATTCTCATGACTTACAATGTATTTATGTAATAAAATCGTTTATTATAAATTTCAGTACTAAAATCTTTTGTGTCCTTTTCCAATAAAACCCATAAAATCATTACAAATGCCTTTACGTTATATATATATATATATATATATATATATATATATATATATATATATATATATAGCATAGTGATGATCCACGTCAAACTCAAAACGTTTTAATATTCTTTCCTATACATATTACTACATACGCACGCAGAAAGAAAGAAAAATACTGGATTTTAAAATTAAATACACACAAGCTAGGGTTAAATAGGGACTTAGGTGCTTTGAATCTTTACAAATACTTCAATGACTAAACGTTTTTAGATACATTTAAAAATATTTTTTAAACTTTTTTAGATACAATTAAAAAATTTTTTATCTAAAACAAATTTACAAACATTATTAAAGATAGGTTGACGTTTACAAACATAATTTTTTAAAAATCTGTCGCTTTCAACGTCATTTGATGCAAAAACAAAAACTCTCTCCACAAACGCGTCACGTGATGTAAACAAACGCGTCACGTGATGTAAACAAACTCTTCACTGACGATCTCGCGAAATCTCGCGAAATACGTTACTAATTCAAATTTTAAAATCATTTGTTTCTGATGAAGGACCGAGGCCGGTCTGAAATGTAAAATATAATGGTAGAAATAAACAAATACTGTCAAAAAACACATTTTCAAACTCAAAACGTTTTAATATTCTTTCCTATATATATATATATATATATATATATATTTCTTTATTTATCTGTCAATTCAAATAAAACTTATTGGGGAAATAGCCATTTTCAAATGTCATTTTAAGACATGCATTCTTCGACCCCTTATAAACAGAGAATGATGAAAAATTATAAGCCAAGAGGTTCGCTTGGTTAAAGGAAGGGGTTGAGATGCATTGATTTAATTGGATTGGGATTGGGAGAAAGAATTTAGTAGTACTCCTTGGATTAGTAGTGGTAGGTGGTGGGGAAATAACTGCTTGGCCAAACTTAATTTTTTTTTAGACTAATTGGAGGAATAGGATAATTATTGTAATTTTTACTTATTTCTATGGCGACACATACTTATGATCTCCCTTATGATCTCCCTTATGATCTCCCTTATGATCTCCCTTCGTTTGCTTAGGAGTATATTTTTGTCTTGAAATTTTAAAATGTTTATTTTTTTCTGTCAAACATAGATTACACCTATCTCTTAAGCTATTAGGGGTTCTAGCCTTGCCTATGAGTTCCCATTTTATCTGGGAATCTAAGTTACTATTTTTTAATTCCCAGTATTTACTAGAAAGAGCTGTTTGGCATCTTAAACTAGGATTGGTGAAAGAGTACCTGAGGGTATATATATATATATATATAACGTAGCACACTTGGTATACAAGCCAGGTAAATTTCGATAGAGACGAACTCAAGAGAACTCAATGTTAAATTCATTTATTTAATTTAACAGAGTAATATGACTTATAAAAGATTTTCAATTATTACAATGGGTAATACATATTTTACCTCACCCTGATGTTATTATCGCGGCTCATCAGACCCAAATAGTACAACAGTTGGTCCTCAAAATATACCCACCAAAAATTTCTTTTCTTTTTTTATATAACTACTCTTACTATTATTTTAAAAATTAATGCTAATTTAAAAAATATTGTTAAAATAATTAAAAATACTAAAATTAAAAAATATAAATATAGAAACAGAAATATAGCATTATTTTTTAAAATAATAGTGAGAGTAGTTATTTTTTCAAATTGTATTAAAATTATGGTGTACACTTTTTTTTACACCGTAAATATATCCCAGTATATTTGAAATTTTATAGTTTAATTTTTGTTTTTCTAAGAGGACAATTAGGTGGTTTGAGGCGCAGAAATAGAGTCAACATTTATTTCTCGTGATACCGTATTTCCTTTTATTGTATCTCTTTGTCCTTTCTTTTCCTCTTTTTGCTTTCCATTCAGTTTTTTCTGTTTCCCCTTTTTCTTTCTTCTCTTTTTCTTTTTTCTCTTTTTTCTCTTTTTTACATTAATCAATCGTCTATCTTTTCTTTAGCCTTGCTTTCCTCTTTCTTTGAGGTTCTTTTCGAATGAGCGAGAAATTTTCGTAAATAACCGTTACAAATGTCTGTTCTAATATGGACATGTGAGCGTCTATGTAAAATAAAAGAAAAAAAAAAGAATTTGGGGGGGGGGGGTATTTTGATGACCAACTGTTGTACCATTTGGGTCTGACAGCTGCAATAATAATAACATCAGGACGCGGTGAAATATATATTACCCGTTGTAATAATATAAAATCTTTTATAATATATATATATATTATCCTATTATTATTATTATTATTATTATTATTATATATATATATATATATATATATATATATATATATATTATCCTACGTCTATGGCACGACTTAGAGTTTCATGCGTTATGCAATCATCAGCTGCATATTTTGTTTTTAAGTTCACTCGATGTTCATGGCAATTACTGCTTTTTTAATAACAAGATTAAATGTTTAAATATTCTACGGTTATATGTGGATAAAAAATTTTAATTTAAAATTCAAATTCAAATTATAAATAATAAAATGCAGAGAGAAGAAAACAAATGGGCGTAAATCATGAGTCTTAAAAATTTAAATATTCAAATATAAAAATTTAGGGAAAATTAGAATTTTAAAATTATAAACTTGTAAATAAAAATGAAAATAAGACGAAATAAAAATAAAAAATGAAACGAAATATTAAGAGGTAAAATCTAGAATTGAGAATTAAAATGTAAGGAGCAAAAATAAAAGGGGCTTTAATTTATAATTGTTAAAAGTAATATTTCGAAAGAAAGAAAGAAAGAAAGAAAGAAAGAAAGAAAAAAGAAGAAATAAAGAAGAAAGAAAGAAGAAAGAAAGAAAGAAAGAAAGAAAGAAAGACAGAAAGAAAGAAAGAAAGAAAGAAAGAAGAAAGAAAGAAGAAAGAAAGAAAGAAAGAAGAAAGAAAGAAGAAAGAAAGAAAGAAAGAAAGAAAGAGACAAACGTAAAAAGAGGGATCTATATCAATCTGGATCTAAGAATTTAAGTAAGTATTTTTCTATGATAGCATGTAGTCATCAAATCACTTCTTTTATTAAGCAAATTTGGATTCTTGATATGGTTTAAGATGACAAGTTTTTCTAAAAGGCATACATTACATTTATCTCCTTTTCTACTGTAATGTTTGAACTTAGCTACGATATTCCAGGTAATCAGTGGATTCTTACTGTTGTTTTTTAATTTCTAACAATGTATAGATAAAGCAGTAATTTTGTTGTATTTACTGTTGTTTAAAGATAACATGTGGTTGTTAAATCTTATCTTCTTCCTGTTAGAAGTTTCACTGTAAAAGGGTGGGATCTAGTTGCTAATCTAGTATCTCGTGCAAATTCACCAGTGATCTAAGTTCATCGGAGCAGAAGCCGTGAAAGTATTTATAGAAGAGACACAGGGAAGCCACGTCGCGCCGGTGAGAGAGAGAAACTGCAGGTGAAAATAAAGACAAAAATTCTCCAACATTTAGATAAGTTTTTATTAAGTTGGTTCTAAGCTTTCGGCTCACATGAGCCATCTTCAGAGAGGTTATAGGGACGATAACATAAAAACATATATTTTCTTTCAGAGTGACTCTATTTTTCTTTTTTTTTTTTTGTCTCTAGCTGCCAGGTTCTTATAATTTAGACTAGTTTGTATATGTTTTCTTTTAATCATTTAGTTTGGTTACTAAAAATATACTAAATTTTTCGGTTGTCTAAAGGCCGTTTCGACTTTTACTAAGTTAAAACTTAGTAATTTTTTTTCCTTAATTTTTTTTTTTTTTTTTTTACATCAATTATATATATGTATATATAATTGGGACGTTAGCATCCCTGTAGGTCCAAAAAATATAAACCTACAAAGGGCGGAAAAACTCTCAAAGAGTCAACGGCCAGCTAACTAGAGGTGATGTCTCAATAAACCATCGTGGAGAAGGCAACGGGATACCAGTCCACTATCTATCATGGATAGTTACAACAAATATATTAAAGCCAACAGCGTGAAGGGGGTTGCTTCCCAAGGAAGCAACTCCTCGCTCGGTAAGGACCGGCATGGGCAACAGATGCCAACTGACTGTCATCCGGCGACTGTTAGCACCAACGGCGTAAAGGGGACATTTTACTCCAAAATTTGTCCCTCGCCCGGGAAAGAACGACATGAGCAACAGGTGTCTCTGGACCGTTACCCTGCAACTGTGCGCATCAAAGACAAATTCACTATAGGAACATGGAACGTCAGTACACTGAACTGTGGACAACTAGAGAATGTCAAACAGGAGATGAACAGACTGAATATCAACATCCTAGGCATATGTGACACACGATGGCCTAATAACGGAGATGTCAGTAGCGACACCCACAGGATAATATATGCAGGAGGTAAAAAAAACGAAAAAGGGGTCGCTTTAATACTAAACAAACAAGTGAAGAGATATGTACTTGGATACTGACAACTGTCAGAGAGAGTCCTCTTGGTTAAACTGCGGGGAAGGCCCTTCAATATAGCTATTATAGTATTTTATGCGCTGACAACTCAAAGCTCGGAGGACGAAATAGAATCTTTCTATTCAATACTGGACAGTGTCAAGGCTCAGTGCAAAAGCCAAGAAATTAGGATAATAATGGGGGACTTAAATGCAAAGGTAGGTAAAGATAGAGAAGGAGACACGAACGGCAACTTCGGACTAGGAGAGCGCAACGAAAGAGGAGAAAAATGGATCCAATGGTGCTCAGCCAATGACCAGGTCATTACTAACACCTGGTTCCAAGAACACCCACGACGTTTATGGACATGGCGAAGTCCAGGAGGCGACACGAAGAACCAAATAGATTATATAACTATAAACAAGAGATTCAGGAACGCAGTAGTCCAATGCAAAACATACCCAGGTGCCGACTGCGGAAGTGACCACGTCCCAGTCATCTGCAAACTAAAAGTGAAACTCCGAAGACTGAAGAAGCCCAGCACATCACCAAGGCTGCAATACGACACGCTAGAGGACGATCTCACCCTGCAGAAAGAATACAATAGCAGCGTGAAAAAGAAATATGAAGAACAAATTGGAAAAGGGTACTCAAAATGGGATTCACTAAAAGAAGCGATGGTGACCTCAGGGAACAACATAGCCCCAAAAATGAGTAGATGACAGAAGAGATCCTTCACATGATGCAAAGGAGACAACAAAATTACGCCAAGGTACGGAGCAGAGTACAAAAAACTTCACAGGGAGATAAGGAACAAATGCAGACAAGCCAAAGAGGAATGGCTCAACAACAAATGTGCAGAAGTAGAGAGACTGAGCAGGAACGACAAAGCAGAGATGCATAAAGAGATAAGAGAACTGACAGGACAAAAAACCTGTTCCTCAACAGGATGCATAAAATCCAAGGAAGGGACAATCATATTAGAGAAAGAGGAAATACTCCAGCGATGGGAAGAATACATAAAGGATCTCTTTTGCGACAAGAGAGAACAACCGAGAATACACAAGGAGATGGATGGACCGGAAATACTAAAATCCGAAGTGGAAGCTGCAATGGCCAAAATGAACAGAAACAAAGCACCTGGTCCATATGGCATAGTGATAGAGCTGTTGACAGCCTTAGAAGAATATGGCATAGAAAAGATTACCGACATAATAAACGAAATTTATAGCAGCGGAATAATACCAGACGACCAATGCAAGTCGATATTTATAGCGCTGCCGAAGAAACCTGGTGCAAACGAGTGCGAACTACACATAACGATCAGCTTAATGAGTCACATTACAAAACTGATGGTCAGAATCCTGATGAATAGAGCGAGAAGCAGAATCAGGCCAGAGATAGGGCAGGAACAGTGCGGGTTCGTCAAAGACACTGGAACGAGGAACGCCATATTCATGATTAGGATACTCTCTGAAAGGGTATTACAAATGAAGAAAGACTTGTACCTATGCTTCATTGACTACGCGAAAGCATTCGACAAAATACGACACAAAGAATTGATGGAGATGCTAGGCAGCCTCGAGATTTTCGGGAAAGACATAAGAATAATCAAGAATCTCTACTGGCAGCAAACGGCCTGCATACGGACAGGTAACGACCTCAGTAGATAGACAAAAATAGAAAAAGGCGTAAGACAAGGATGTGTCTTTTCACCGGATTTGTTCAACCTATACAGCGAGAATATTTTGAGGACCCTAGATGACACGCCAGGATTTGTTATTGAAGGCCACAACCTGAACAACATAAGGTATGCGGACGATACAGTGCTGATTGCGGACACGGAAAGGAAACTACAAGACCTCATACAGAAAGTAGCAGTGGAGAGTGACAAGAAGGGACTACAAATAAACTTTAAGAAAACTGAGTGCATGGTAATCAGCAAAAAATACAACCCAAAATGCCAAATACAAGTGGAGGATAACAGAATCAAGCAAGTACAAAAATTTAAGTACCTAGGAAGTGTTCTAACAGAAGATGGAAAGTGCGACACGGAGATCCGAAGGCGAATTGGCATGGCAAAGGACGCGTTCCAGAAGATGAGCAAAATACTAACACACAGGAAAATCTCAATAGAAATGAAGAAAAGAGTTCTAGACTGCTACGTGATGTCAGTTCTTCAATACGGCAGTGAATGCTGGACAATATCATCGAAAATGAGGACAAAAGTGGAAGCGGCCGAAATGTGGTTCTACAGAAGGATGCTACGGATATCGTGGACTGAGCATGCAAGCAACGAGGAGGTGTTGGAAAGAATGGTAACAAAAAGGAAATTGATACTGAGCATCAGGAAGAGACAACTGAAGTTCCTGGGACATGCAATGAGGAAAGAGAGCCTGGAGAACCTGATACTGACTGGTCAGATAGAAGGAAGGAGAGACAGAGGAAGGCAGCGGATAACATATTTGCAGGGTCTGATCAGGTGGATGACGGAACGGGGGTTACCAGGAACAACAGTAGCAAACATACTAAGAGCCACAAGGGATAGGGAGACGTGGAGAACCATGATCGCCTACGTCCTGAAGGGACAGGGCACATAGAAGAAGAAGAACATAAAAACATCCGCCATCAAAGAGAATTTTATCTTGTGTTGACATAACGATAACATTTACCAAAAATAGCAAACGTAGTTCGTAAATTTGCAATGCGGTTCTATGACGTCACAACTCGTGAGAGCTCGAAATGATAACAGAACCATATATTTAAATGCAATGTAATGTGCTATGATCAGATTTAAACGTGATTTTATTAAGTGTGGATTGTTTGGATTTAATGTAGATGGCCTCCAATATCTGAAGGTTCTTTTTACTGTGTGTATGAGTGAGGATTATTGGATTGTTGACTAAAATCTGTCTGATATTACCTACATGGCTATGTTTTTCTAATAAATTTGTTTAATTGTACTCTCATCAGAAATGTGACAGGTATGTCTTTGGAAGAGGGTGGTTGCAGTAATACCAATATATGTAGTGGCGTTTATTATTAGTACCTGAGATACAGTCTCTGAACAGAAAACCAATGTAGTGTATCAATGTAAATTGATACACTACATTGGTTTTCTGTAGAGGATTCAGTTGTGTGCTTGTAGGCTATATATATATATATATATATATATATATATATATATATATATATATATAAACTTATTTATAAATGGAACTTTACCTTTACCGTTACCTATAGACTCCAAAACGGCTGAACCGATTTTCTTGAAAATTTACACAGTTGTACTATAAGCGTCTGCGAGTGTTCTTTGCTAGATTTTGTGTTGAGGTACCCCCGATAAATATCGAAAATCGATAATTGAAAAAACCGGTTTAGAGAAGGTGTGGTCCGATTTTAATCAAATTTGATACACTCATAGACAAAGACATAAGAAACAATATTCAGACGTTTCAAGGTTGCAGTTTTTATAATAGTGCAGAAAATTTGATATCGGTACCAGGAAATCAAGATTTGACTTTCATCCATTCATTTTTCTTTCAGTCTACGGTTTCGCTTTAACTGGAAACAATTATTGCTTTTTAGTCTTTCGTGCCAAGGTCCAAAGAGTCTGAGCTCCAGGACCATGGATTAGTTTCAAAGTTTTCATTACACCCGAGCAACTCCGGGCTATACTGCTAGTATATATATATATATATATATATATATATATATATATATATATATATATAAGCTTCCATTACACCCGAGCAATGCCGAGCTATACTATACTGCTATTAATAAATATTTTCACGAAAAAATTCATGCAAGTCTAACTGACCGGCTATAGTAATAACGTCCTGCTTTCACGATGAATCTTATTAGCACCGTTGGATTTTTGTTCATTCAGTGTAACCATATTCAGCTGGTGGGATGGCTTGCTCTTCGGTTAGTTCCACGGGCTGGCTCCGAAAACGCTTTTTTCTCTCGCATTGTACTGAAAAATCCACGAAATGGAACGTTGACGGATTTATTACTGACACAAATATTATGCGATAAAACAAAGGCAAATAAAATTCGTTGGCGAAAGACCGTCTCACTTCTCTGTGAAGGTCTCATGTAAAAATTGCAAGTCATTCTTAATCACATGTAATTCTTATCTTGAAAGGTCGTCTGACCGCTCTGGTATGATTACACGTAATAATCGCATGTAATTTTAAATCACGTGTAATTCTTAGGTCGAAAGGTCGTGTGATTGTTCTGGTATGATCACATGAAATAATCGCCTGTTATGTTAATGGCTTTTAAAAATCATAACTCTAAAGGCCTATAACGTGTTAACGATGCTTATTCAGGGCCGTTGAACTAAACCCGACTGTGATCCTCATTATCCTAACAGTAACTTTTTACCTATATTTATATACGTTACAAATTAAACTAAGCACAACTAATTTTGAAAGGATGAAAAGATTTTCTAAAATTTGGACGCCATTCCGGTGCCTTTTCTTTTTTGCCTAAATCCATAAATTTATATTGCTCATGCTAAGTATTGGGGATCATCCTGGGTAACGATTAGAATGGACTCGCCTGATGTGTACATATAATCCTTCCTATACAGAGAACGGCAGCAGTTGCCTCGCTGTAACTACCTTTTACACTGTCAACTCTCTGCCTTCGGGTGGAGGGCGCTCTCTGCTTCCGAGCAGAAAGCAATAACCCAGTCGTTGTTCCGCCGAAGGGTAGAAGCACGACTGGGGAATAACAGACAGCCATTTTTTGGCCGGGCCATATAGCCCGGAAAGCCCAGTTATAAACTGACCATGTGTCATATGTTGCCCTTACTGGGAGGTACAGCTAAATAATGTAGTTGTCTTGCTGTAACTGCCATTATCACTGTCAGCTCTCTGCCTTCGGGTAGAGGGCGCTCTCTGCTTCCGAGCAGAGAGCACTAACCCAGTCGTGGTTCCGCCGAATGGTAGAATCACGACTGGATAACAATAGACAGATATTTTTGGCCGGGCTATATGGCTCGGAAAACCCACATAAAAATGACCTTGTGTCACGTGTTACCTTAAGTGGGAAGGCCAACTAAATACTGAAGTTGCAAAGCTACTACTTTGTCACTGTCAGCTCTCTGCCTTCGGGCGGAGAGCACTAACCCAGTTGTGGATCCGCTGAGGTGTGGAGTCGCGACTGGGGAACGATAGAAATATTTTTGGCCGGGTTATATGGCCCGGAAGACCCACATAAAAATGACCTTCTGTCACATGTTACCTTAAGTGAGAAGACCAACTAAATACTGTAGTTGCAAAGTAGTTGGTAGAGTGGTAAAGCGTTTGCTTAGTTGATCGGTAAGTTGGTGCAGAGTTAGTTGGAGCTGTTGGATATAGACTCAATACCCGGACATAATATTTCGCTT
Source organism: Ascarosepion bandense (assembly GCA_037127315.1). Classification (NCBI taxonomy): domain Eukaryota; kingdom Metazoa; phylum Mollusca; class Cephalopoda; order Sepiida; family Sepiidae; genus Ascarosepion; species Ascarosepion bandense. Next base: position 40,141 of record JBBBDQ010000380.1, read on the forward strand.
CAAGACTGTACATAATTATTCTGCTAACAGTATTCCTGAATTGACTAACCCGTGTTCCATTTTGTATATCTTCCTTCAATAAAACTTACATTTTACATCTCTATATCTGTTTTTGTTATTTATTATTCTGTGTGGTTTCTCACATGGTATCCACAAAAAATTGGCAAAGAAGATTTCGAACAGATTCACGCGGAGATGAAAATACGTCTTTCACGTCAGCCGCCAACAAGGAAATGGCGAATGAGGATCTCGAGACTCACATACATGGACACGCCAACAACAAACTAGCGATGAGGATCTCGAGACTCACATACATGGACACGCCAACAACAAACTGGCTATGAGGATCTCGAGACTCACATACATGGACACGCCAACAACAAACTAGCGATGAGGATCTCGAGACTCACATACATGGACACGCCAACAACAAACTGGTGATGAGGATCTCGAGACTCACATACATGGACACGCCAACAACAAACTAGCGATGAGGATCTCGAGACTCACATACATGGACACGCCAACAACAAACTGGCGATGAGGATCTCGAGACTCACATTCATGGACACACCAACAACAAAATAGCGATGAGGATCTCGAGACTCACATACATGGACACGCCAACAACAAACTGGCGATGAGGATCTCGAACTCACATACATGGACTCGCCAACAACAAAATAGCGATGAGGATCTCGAGACTCACATACATGGACACGCCAACAACAAACTAGCGATGAGGATCTCGAGACTCACATACATGGACACACCAACAACAAACTGGCGATGAGGATCTCGAGACTCACATACATGGACACGCCAACAACAAACTAGCGTTGAGGATCTCCAGACTCACATACATGGACTCGCCAACAACAAACTGGTGATGAGGATCTCGAGACTCACATACATGGACACGCCAACAACAAACTAGCGATGAGGATCTCGAGACTCACATACATGGACACGCCAACAACAAACTGGCGATGAGGATCTCGAGACTCACATTCATGGACACACCAACAACAAAATAGCGATGAGGATCTCGAGACTCACATACATGGACACGCCAACAACAAACTGGCGATGAGGATCTCGAACTCACATACATGGACTCGCCAACAACAAAATAGCGATGAGGATCTCGAGACTCACATACATGGACACGCCAACAACAAACTGGCGATGAGGATCTCGAGACTCACATACATGGACACGCCAACAACAAACTGGCGATGAGGATCTCGAGACTCACATACATGGACACGCCAACATCAAACTGGCGATGAGGATTTCGAACTCACATACATGGACTCGCCAACAACAAAATAGCGATGAGGATCTCGAACTCACATACATGCACACGCCAACAACAAACTGGCGATGAGGATCTCGAGACTCACATACATGGACACGCCAACAACAAACTGGCGATGAGGATCTCGAGACTCACATACATGGACACGCCAACAATAAAATAGCGATGAGGATCTCGAGACTCACATACATGGACACGCCAACAACAAACTGGAATTGAGGATCTCGAGACTCACATACATGGACTCGCCAACAACAAACTGGCGAAGAGGATCTCGAAACTCACATACATGGACTCTCCAACAACAAATTGTCGACAAGGATCTCGAAACTCACATACATGGACTCGCCATCAACAAACTGGCGAAGAGGATCTCGAAACTCACATACATGGACTCGCCAACAACAAATTGTCGACAAGGATCTCGAAATTCACATACATGGACTCGCCAACAACAAATTGCCGACGAGGATCTCTAGACTCACATACATGGACTCGCCAACAACAAACTGGCGAAGAGGATCTCGAAACTCACATACATGGACTCGCCAACAACAAACTGGCCACGGGGATCTCGAAACTCACATACATGGACTCGCCAACAACAAATTGTCGACAAGGATCTCGAAATTTTCATACATGGACTCGCCAACAACAAACTGGCGAAGAGGATCTCGAATCTCACATACATGGACTCGCCAACAACAAAATGGCGATGAGGATCTCGAAACTCACATACATGGACTCACCAACAACAAACTGGCGATGAGGATCTCGAAACTCTCATACATGGACTCGCCAACAGCAAATTGCCGACGAGGATCTCGAGACTCATATACATGGACTCGCCAACAACAAACTGGCGAAGAGGATCTCGAAACTCACATACATGGACTCACCAACAACAAACTTGTGAAGAGGATCTCGAAACTCTCATACATGGACTCGCCAACAACAAACTGGCGAAGAGGATCTCGAAAGTCACATACATGGAGACGCCAACAACAAACTGGCGACATGGATCTCGAACTCACATACATGGACTCACCAACAACAAAATGGCGATGAGGATCTCGAAACTCACATACATGGACTCACCAACAACAAACTAGCGAAGAGGATCTCGAAACTCACATACATGGACTCGCCAACAACAAACTGTCGTCAAGGATCTCGAAACTCACATACATGGACTCGCCAACAACAAATTGTCGACAAGGATCTCGAAACTCACATACATGGACTCGCCATCAACAAACTGGCGAAGAGGATCTCGAAACTCACATACATGGACTCGCCAACAACAAATTGTCGACAAGGATCTCGAAATTCACATACATGGACTCGCCAACAACAAATTGGCGACAAAGTATTCGGACAAATTCATGCGGAAAGAAAAATACGAACTCACGTATTCCCCAAATCGCACAACCAATTGACAAGGATCTCGAACTGACGTACACAAATTTGCGACGAACCCACCCCAATAAAGTTCGCTACGAGGATTTCGAACCCATGTCGACCATAAACCATTTCGCGAGACTATCACAGAAGAAAAAACAATAGTTAAAAATCCAAACCCCTCACAGAATCAAAACAGAAACTATGGATGATTTCAGCGAGGAATATCAGAAATCATTAAAAAAAAATGAAGAAAGACATATGGAAATGCAAAAAAGACAAACTGAAATGCAAAATGCAAATGAAGAAAGACAAATAGAAATGCAAAAGGCAATAAAAGAAAGACAAATAAAAATGCAAAAAGCAATTAAAGAAAGACAATCACAACTACAAGAACTATTACTCATAAATTTTTAAGAATATCACAGGTGCTGTAAGCGTTTAGTGACGGATATGCGTTGTGGTGCAGTGGATATCGGCTCGGAAAAAAAATCGGTGAGCCGAGTTCGAATTCCAGTTGAATACCCTGCATTCACTTAAGCACTGATACCCTTGGGAAAGGTATTTATCCGTCCCTTCCCTCCAGTTATGGGTTAAATAACAAGAGTAGTGCTTGGGGACCCTGCCCTTAAAAATAAATCCCACTGAATCTTGATACTCGAAAAGAAAAAAGTATTACTAGACACAAAACTTATAAAAACAATAAATTGTTGAAAGAAAAAGGTGTTACCAGCAATAAATAAATAAAACTTAGTTGGCAATAAATGACCCACCGAGGTTGATATACCATAAAAGCAAAATAACCAATCAACCAACATCTGCAAAAAAAATACCCTGTCCTGGTGGCTAAACTGCTGGTAGCGGAAGGTGTGGCAGTTCAATCTTAGCCACCGAAACTGTGTTAATTGCCCTGGTTGGAGGCTGACGAAGCCAGGGTATCTCACGTATTTCACGCGTTGTATATATAGTGTATATGTGTCTTTGTAAAAATCTTCTCCCTCAACAGATCTATGTAGATACGGGAAAATTGTCTATGTACTGGAATCTTTTGACAACATAAAATAATTCACTTCTGTTCCTTCAATAGGAAATGTTGTTATTTGTCAATACAACTCGACAATCTTCCCTTAAATTCTTTAAGGATCAGACTTAAGCAAGATTTTGGTCCACCTTTTGGTATGTAAAAATAAAAAAAATATTATTTTATTATTATATATGGATAATAACTTTACGTTTGCATTCTGCTTATAAAATACGAAAAATAAATTAAATTTCCGTCAATTTTTGTTTATATGTGTAAACGAGCTTTTCGAATTGATAATATTAAAAATACTCTAATCTTTCATGTGCCGTGTCTCTTCAGAACGTTGGCGATCATGACTCTCCATAATTTCCTGTTCTTTGTAGCTCTTAATAATATTTTCTTTTTGTTCTGTTTACCTGTGGCTCTCTCTTCTTCAGTCTATCCTGTGCGTATCTAATTTTCCAAACCCTGTTTCCTCATTATGTGCTCTAGTGATTTCAATTGTCTCTGCCTGATGTTAAGTATAAAAGTTCTTTTCTTCATTTTAACGTTTTGTTCACCTCTGCTGTGGCCAGGTATTGAACTCACGAATCTTTGGGTCAAGTCTCTTTTTCGATTACTTTTGTGAGTTCAATCACAGGCCGCAGCAGTGATAAACAAAAAACTTGTAAAGTTGAGTTACTAAAGTGAAACTGAGTTATCCAGAAAGGGCATGGCACGTAGAACTAAAACAATGTAACCTTGTTGATTAAATAAAGGTTTCAGTTGAAAATTCTAACGTCTGTCGCCTGAAGAAGGCTAGGGAATGAAACAGCCGAAATGTACTGAATATGGCAATAAAATGAGAAAAACAGTCCGAATGAGATAAATACTGTAGTTACAATACCTTATCTCAGAAATATAGACAGATCTTGAAGAAGGTCGGTGCGTACAATAGCCGAAACCTAGTGAATATAATTGTTGGGGATCACTTCTTTTTACACACAAGAATGGTCTTGCCTGATGTGTACATATAATCCTGCCTATACAGAGAAAGCAGGAGGAGGAGTTGTAAAGAGCTGTTGTAGAGTTTAGTAAGGAGTCAGTTGGTCCGTAAGTTGGTGCATAGTAAGTTGGAGTTGTTTTGGATATAGACTCATTGTCCGGACATACTTTTTCTCTACAAGACTGTATATATTGATTCTACTCTAACCCGTATTCCAGTTTGTATATTTTTGTCAATATGACTTACATTTTCAGTCTCCATATCTGATTTTGTTATTTATTATTTTGTGTAGTTTCTCAACTAGAATCTACAACAATAATAATAAAGATGAAGAAAACTGCCCAAATTATATAAATAGTTTAAATAGTTACAATACCTCATCTCAGAAATATAGACAGATCTTGAAGAAGGCCGATGCGTACAATGGCCGAAAACTAGTGAATAAGGATGAAGAAAACTGCCCGAATTATGTAAATTCTGTAATGCCTTATCTCGAAAATATAGATATAAATGTTCTTTTTCTTTCCGTTTTCTTGAACACTTCATTGATGCTCACATGTCTGGTTCAAGATATTCTCCCCATCCTTCTGTAGGACTAGGTTTTTTCTTGTTTCATTTGTTAGGAGATTGTCCAGCATTCACTGCCATGACGAAGACTAATATTACATCGCCATTCAGTAATTTTTCTTTGTTTCATACAAATTTATTTCTGTTTCTTAACTCTTTTCTTAGCTTTTGAAAGGCATCTTTCGCTACAGATTACATTGTTGCACTTTTCATCCTCCGTTAAAACACTTCCCAGATAATTAAATTGTTGTACTTGTTTTGGTTTTAGCTTCTTTATGAACTGGTGCTACAAAGAACTGTAATAAATAACAGAAACAACATCACTTAGAGAATACCAGCAGCAGCAACGAGCAGAACGGATAGCATATTTAACTAAAAGAGAAAATAATGGCATAATCAAAATGTTGACATTCCAAACTACTTCATATAACAGGTTAGGAAGGAAGCCCCCATCAATAATGAAAAGTGCGTTAACAGCTTTTGGACTTAGAAAACCAATTTTCCTGAAAAGTTTTTTTAAAAGAAAGATTTTATAAACTGCATCCAAAACCAGTACCGGTTGCTGTGACAACGAATGCCAAAATACCAAAATGCGAAATGTTTCTTTGTAGAGAAACGGTTAATATTACTGTTACGATCTCTAATTTGTAGATTGAATGTTAGATTTTCTCTTTTGCTAACAAATATACATTCTGTCTTTTTGCAGTAGAAGTTCAGACTGGATGATAATATAGAATCGTTCAACCGTCGTTTGTCGCTAAAAATATTTTCCCATATTTAAATATTGGTAAGTGTGACAGATGATGTCTGGAAAAATAAACTTGATTTGTTAGTCTTGTGTTATAGAACTTTCATTTTTTTCTATCCTTGACTACTAGACACCAGCTGTTGTCTGAAAGATAAAAAAGAGTTTTTTTTTCTGCGAGGGGTCAGAATAATGAGTCAAAATCCATTGTTTTGAAATTTTATTTTCCTTCATCTGCAACCGTTACTCTTTTTTTAGCTGTTTTTCTGCTTCTCGGGCATTTTTTGTGATGACGTTTAGGCTATAAATTCTTCACCATTCAAAGGATTTTTATCATCTTTTAAATATTTTTTCTTTCAATTTTCTGGTGTTTTTTTTTTTAATTTTGGGTTATTAATTGTTTATACGAATCATGTTTTGGCTCATCTTTTTCTTGTTTTGGGTTTTTTTTCTCTTTCTCTTTTTCTTTGTTATTTTTTCTTCTTCATTTTCTCTTAACCTTTTTTCTATTTCATTGTTCTCCCCTTTCCTATCATATTTTTCTTTTTTCTTTTACTCTTTCTTCTTCCCTTTTTTATCTTTTACTTTTTACTTTTTCATTCTTTTTCTCTTTCTCATTATCTCCTTCTCGTTACTTTTTCTTTTTCCTTGTCTCTTCACCTTTTTCCTATTTCATTATTCTCCCCTTTCCTATCATATTTTTCTTTTTTCTTTTACTCTTTCTTCTTCCCTTTTTTATCTTTTACTTTTTACTTTTTCATTCTTTTTCTCTTTCTCATTATCTCCTTCTTGTTACTTTTTCTTTTTCCTTGTCTCTTCACCTTTTTCCTATTTCATTATTCTCCCCTTTCCTATCATATTTTCTTTTTTCTTTTACTCTTTCTTCTTCCCTTTTTTATCTTTTACTTTTTACTTTTTCATTCTTTTTCTCTTTCTCATTATCTCCTTCTTGTTACTTTTTCTTTTTCCTTGTCTCTTCACCTTTTTCCTATTTCATTGTTCTCCCCTTTTATATCATATTTTCTTTTTTCTTTTACTCTTTCTTCTTCCCTTTTTTATCTTTTACTTTTTACTTTTTCATTCTTTTTCTCTTTCTCATTATCTCCTTCTTGTTACTTTTTCTTTTTCCTTGTCTCTTCACCTTTTTCCTATTTCATTGTTCTCCCCTTTTATATCATATTTTTCTTTTTTTCTTTTACTATTTCTTCTTCCCTTTTTTATCTTTTACTTTTTACTTTTTCATTCTTTTTCTCTTTCTCATTATCTCCTTCTTGTTACTTTTTCTTTTTCCTTGTCTCTTCACCTTTTTCCTATTTCATTATTCTCCCCTTTCCTATCATATTTTTCTTTTTTCTTTTTCTCTTTCTTCTTCCCTTTTTATCTTTTACTTTTTACTTTTTCATTCTTTTTCTCTTTCTCATTATCTCCTTCTTGTTACTTTTTCTTTTTCCTTGTCTCTTCACCTTTTTCCTATTTCATTATTCTCCCCTTTCCTATCATATTTTTCTTTATTCTTTTACTCTTTCTTCTTCCCTTTTTTATCTTTTACTTTTTACTTTTTCATTCTTTTTCTCTTTCTCATTATCTCCTTCTTGTTACTTTTTCTTTTTCCTTGTCTCTTCACCTTTTTCCTATTTCATTGTTCTCCCCTTTTATATCATATTTTCTTTTTTTCTTTTACTCTTTCTTCTTCCCTTTTTTATCTTTTACTTTTTACTTTTTCATTCTTTTTCTCTTTCTCATTATCTCCTTCTTGTTACTTTTTCTTTTTCCTTGTCTCTTCACCTTTTTCCTATTTCATTATTCTCCCCTGTCCTATCATATTTTTCTTTTCTCTTTTACTCTTTCTTCTTCCCTTTTTTATCTTTTACTTTTTACTTTTTCATTCTTTTTCTCTTTCTCATTATCTCCTTCTTGTTACTTTTTCTTTTTCCTTGTCTCTTCACCTTTTTCCTATTTCATTATTCTCCCCTTTCCTATCATATTTTTCTTTTTTCTTTTTCTCTTTCTTCTTCCCTTTTTTATCTTTTACTTTTTACTTTTTCATTCTTTTTCTCTTTCTCATTATCTCCTTCTTGTTACTTTTTCTTTTTCCTTGTCTCTTCACCTTTTTCCTATTTCATTATTCTCCCCTTTCCTATCATATTTTTCTTTTTTCTTTTACTCTTTCTTCTTCCCTTTTTTATCTTTTACTTTTTACTTTTTCATTCTTTTTTCTCTTTCTCATTATCTCCTTCTTGTTACTTTTTCTTTTTCCTTGTCTCTTCACCTTTTTCCTATTTCATTGTTCTCCCCTTTTATATCATATTTTTCATTTTTCTTTTACTCTTTCTTCTTCCCTTTTTTATCTTTTACTTTTTACTTTTTCATTCTTTTTCTCTTTCTCATTATCTCCTTCTTGTTACTTTTTCTTTTTCCTTGTCTCTTCACCTTTTTCCTATTTCATTGTTCTCCCCTTTTATATCATATTTTCTTTTTTCTTTTACTCTTTCTTCTTCCCTTTTTTATCTTTTACTTTTTACTTTTTCATTCTTTTTCTATTTCTCATTATCTCCTTCTTGTTACTTTTTCTTTTTCCTTGTCTCTTCACCTTTTTCCTATTTCATTGTTCTCCCCTTTTATATCATATTTTTCTTTTTTCTTTTACTCTTTCTTCTTCCCTTTTTTATCTTTTACTTTTTGCTTTTTCATTCTTTTTCTCTTTCTCATTATCTCCTTCTTGTTACTTTTACTTTTTCCTTGTCTCTTCACCTTTTTCCTATTTCATTGTTCTCCCCTTTTATATCATATTTTCTTTTTTCTTTTTCTCTTTCTTCTTCCCTTTTTTATCTTTTACTTTTTACTTTTTCATTCTTTTTCTCTTTCTCATTATCTCCTTCTTGTTACTTTTTCTTTTTCCTTGTCTCTTCACCTTTTTCCTATTTCATTGTTCTCCCCTTTTATATCATATTTTTCTTTTTTCTTTTACTCTTTCTTCTTCCCTTTTTTATCTTTTACTTTTTACTTTTTCATTCTTTTTCTCTTTCTCATTATCTCCTTCTTGTTACTTTTTCTTTTTCCTTGTCTCTTCACCTTTTTCCTATTTCATTGTTCTCCCCTTTTATATCATATTTTTCTTTTTTTCTTTTACTCTTTCTTCTTCCCTTTTTTATCTTTTACTTTTTACTTTTTCATTCTTTTTTCTCTTTCTCATTATCTCCTTCTTGTTACTTTTTCTTTTTCCTTGTCTCTTCACCTTTTTCCTATTTCATTGTTCTCCCCTTTTATATCATATTTTTCTTTTTTCTTTTACTCTTTCTTCTTCCCTTTTTTATCTTTTACTTTTTGCTTTTTCATTCTTTTTCTCTTTCTCATTATCTCCTTCTTGTTACTTTTTCTTTTTCCTTGTCTCTTCACCTTTTTCCTATTTCATTGTTCTCCCCTTTTATATCATATTTTCTTTTTTTCTTTTTCTCTTTCTTCTTCCCTTTTTTATCTTTTACTTTTTACTTTTTCATTCTTTTTCTCTTTCTCATTATCTCCTTCTTGTTACTTTTTCTTTTTCCTTGTCTCTTCACCTTTTTCCTATTTCATTGTTCTCCCCTTTTATATCATATTTTTCTTTTTTCTTTTACTCTTTCTTCTTCCCTTTTTTATCTTTTACTTTTTACTTTTTCATTCTTTTTCTCTTTCTCATTATCTCCTTCTTGTTACTTTTTCTTTTTCCTTGTCTCTTCACCTTTTTCCTATTTCATTGTTCTCCCCTTTTATATCATATTTTTCTTTTTTCTTTTACTCTTTCTTCTTCCCTTTTTTATCTTTTACTTTTTACTTTTTCATTCTTTTTCTCTTTCTCATTATCTCCTTCTTGTTACTTTTTCTTTTTCCTTGTCTCTTCACCTTTTTCCTATTTCATTGTTCTCCCCTTTTATATCATATTTTTCTTTTTTCTTTTACTCTTTCTTCTTCCATTTTTTATCTTTTACTTTTTACTTTTTCATTCTTTTTCTCTTTCTCATTATCTCCTTCTTGTTACTTTTTCTTTTTCCTTGTCTCTTCACCTTTTTCCTATTTCATTGTTCTCCCCTTTTATATCATATTTTCTTTTTTCTTTTACTCTTTCTTCTTCCCTTTTTTATCTTTTACTTTTTACTTTTTCATTCTTTTTCTCTTTCTCATTATCTCCTTCTTGTTACTTTTTCTTTTTCCTTGTCTCTTCACCTTTTTCCTATTTCATTGTTCTCCCCTTTTATATCATATTTTCTTTTTTCTTTTTCTCTTTCTTCTTCCCTTTTTTATTTTTTACTTTTTGCTTTTTCATTCTTTTTCTCTTTCTCATTATCTCCTTCTTGTTACTTTTTCTTTTTCCTTGTCTCTTCACCTTTTTCCTATTTCATTGTTCTCCCCTTTTATATCATATTTTTCTTTTTTCTTTTACTCTTTCTTCTTCCCTTTTTTATCTTTTACTTTTTGCTTTTTCATTCTTTTTCTCTTTCTCATTATCTCCTTCTTGTTACTTTTTCTTTTTCCTTGTCTCTTCACCTTTTTCCTATTTCATTGTTCTCCCCTTTTATATCATATTTTGCTTTTTTCTTTTACTCTTTCTTCTTCCCTTTTTTATCTTTTACTTTTTGCTTTTTCATTCTTTTTCTCTTTCTCATTATCTCCTTCTTGTTACTTTTTCTTTTTCCTTGTCTCTTCACCTTTTTCCTATTTCATTGTTCTCCCCTTTTATATCATATTTTCTTTTTTCTTTTTCTCTTTCTTCTTCCCTTTTTTATCTTTTACTTTTTACTTTTTCATTCTTTTTCTCTTTCTCATTATCTCCTTCTTGTTACTTTTTCTTTTTCCTTGTCTCTTCACCTTTTTCCTATTTCATTGTTCTCCCCTTTTATATCATATTTTCTTTTTTCTTTTACTCTTTCTTCTTCCCTTTTTTATCTTTTACTTTTTACTTTTTCATTCTTTTTCTCTTTCTCATTATCTCCTTCTTGTTACTTTTTCTTTTTCTTTGTCTCTTCACCTTTTTCCTATTTCATTGTTCTCCCCTTTTATATCATATTTTCTTTTTTCTTTTACTCTTTCTTCTTCCCTTTTTTATCTTTTACTTTTCACTTTTTCATTCTTTTTCTCTTTCTCATTATCTCCTTCTTGTTACTTTTTCTTTTTCCTTGTCTCTTCACCTTTTTCCTATTTCATTGTTCTCCCCTTTTATATCATATTTTTCTTTTTTCTTTTACTCTTTCTTCTTCCTTTTTTTATCTTTTACTTTTTACTTTTTCATTCTTTTTCTCTTTCTCATTATCTCCTTCTTGTTACTTTTTCTTTTTCCTTGTCTCTTCACCTTTTTCCTATTTCATTATTCTCCCCTTTCCTATCATATTTTTCTTTTTTCTTTTTCTCTTTCTTCTTCCCTTTTTTATCTTTTACTTTTTACTTTTTCATTCTTTTTCTCTTTCTCATTATCTCCTTCTTGTTACTTTTTCTTTTTCCTTGTCTCTTCACCTTTTTCCTATTTCATTGTTCTCCCCTTTTATATCATATTTTTCTTTTTTCTTTTACTCTTTCTTCTTCCCTTTTTTATCTTTTACTTTTTACACTTATTGTCACAGACAGCCGGCATCAAAGAAATGTAATGTATTTCAGTAATCCGACTGAAATAGAATTGGCGTCAGAAACAATGACAAACAAAGGAGTCATTACGTCACGGGCAGCCGCCGGTTCCAAAGGCAATAATTGGCGACAATAATAGATGTGCGTAACCATAGATGACACCATTAAACGGAATTCGATGAATTTCAGCTTATATGAGACCAGCGTTTTGGAAGGAGGAGTGAGAAGCAGGACACCGTAGAACATCGAAAGGAGTTAGAGAGAGAGAGAGCAGAGAAAAAGAGAAGACAACTCCCGACAGCTCCCTCGTGTGTGTGTGGTTCCCTCTGATTTCTACTCCCCACACAACCTTCTAAAAAGAAGTTTATATTTTTAAATATACGTGTCCATCGTTTATCGTAAAGACGGTCGTTGTTAGCAGAGGAACAGGTGATATAACATACGTCTATTGCCTCCAGTTATGGGCTAAATAATAGGACAGATTGGGTTCTATAGCCTTGGCTGGCAATATGTCTACCGCAGAAAGCAATGGCAACCTACTGCGGGATAATCTTCTGCCGAATCAGTCATGTCTCTTTCGAGACATGATCGTCTAAAGCGCGTATCACGTATGGCACTTAACTGACTGACTGATTTGACTCCAACGTTAGTCAAGTGAAAAAAAGAGAAAACTTTTGAACATTGTAGAATTTTTATGCGTGTGTTTTTCAAAAAGAAAAAAAACGAATTTTGAACATTATAAAACTTTCTTCCGGTGTGTGTGTTCTTAAAAAATAGACAAAAAACTGGAAAAAAATAATATTGATAACAGAAAACGTTAGGTACTCTCTCACATTTCTCTTTCAGTGCATTGTGCGCTACTTTTTTTATTTGTTTAATGATTTTCTTCAGGGAATGACAAAGGAGTTGTTGATGCTGCAAAGTTGATAACATACTCGCAAAAAAGAAAGTGAAGGATAACTGAAGCAAATCAGTCCTTTGATTGGCCAGTATAAGGATTGAGTTAGCACTCGAGTAACAAATAAATAAATGAAAAAAAGAAAGAAAGAACAAAGGAACAAAAGAGAACAATAAGAAACAGAGTTAATGTCCAACTGAAAAGGCGGAGGATATCTCCGTGGCAAAAGATGCTATAAGTCAATTATGGATGTGATTGGAGTCTGAGACGAGCAGAAAACTTTGAAAGTTGACGAAAATACGCACAGGATAAATTCTCGTATATTTATGGGTTATGTAATCATGCGTCTCGGAATGGTGATTTTCTAATTGTGGCTTAGATGTGGCGTAAGGCCGAAATTACTTAGCACCTGGTGAGGATCAATCAGGCTCACAGCTCAGTCGTAATTGTTCTAGCGCTAACTATTGCAACACGCCGTGGTGCCCAACGCGTCTCCGGATGTGTAGGGGGACAACACACGAATTGATTGAGGAGAGGAGGAGGCATTGAGCGTTTGCTGTTGTTCAGCACACTCTTGCAAATCCGCTAGTAATCTTTAGAACTAAACTTACGAGAGGCTATACGCTGTTTCATTCTGTCAGCAACCAATAACTTTGCATCATTTAGGACATGCTTGCATTCATTACGAGCAGAGACAAAGAGGCTTCTATTGTAACCAGACTTGTCACTCCTGTACAGCCAGAAATGATTCCTGTGAGCAATAGAAAAACCGAGCATGCATGTAAGAACCAAAGAAAGGAATGTGGTTTAACGTGGCATTTCTTTGCTGAAATGAAAGCATCGATGCGGGCTTTCACTCAAGAGGAGACCTCAGAGACGCAGTTTTAGACAAGGAAATTAAAAACTTTGTTTCAAGGGACATTACGAAGAAAATCATGGAATGAGACCCAATCTGTATGTTGATAACAGAAAGATATTTTATGGGTAAGAAGTTTCTGGATGGAGAAGGAGCAGAAAGCGATGTTTACAGGTACTACCGTACGATTAGGGTTTCCAAGAGGAAAGAGCTGCCTAGCATGACAGGATTCAGGAAACAAAATAAAGAAAAGATACAGAAGAGAAGCGTGTCCTTCAGAGTAACTTGGAAAACGCGTAGGGAAGTCAACCACTTGCGTGAGAAATTGAATGCTTGAGAAGTTCAGGGTTTGGACACCAGCAAGATCAGTAATACTGGGCATTAAAGGCACCGAACACAAATATAACTTTTAAATGGAAATCACCTTGTCTATATTTTCAATAATACTGTCGAGCATGGAACAGTCAGGAGAGGAAGAAGGATAGTGAAGAAAGAAGAGATAGCTGACTGAGTTTGATAGAAAGAGATAGAGACACATGTAAGAATTGTCTGGAGATTCAAGAGAGATCTCCCTATGTAGATGGAGATATTCACTAACATAAACACCCATCCCGTGCATGTAGACATTAGAATCCTTTACTTAACAGAGGACAGTAATCAGAAATCAAGAAATCAGAAGAGGCAATTGCAGAATTAAGGTTAATTTCACAGAGAGCTAGGATGTTTGGAGACTTTACGATTAGGAATAATTCTATATTGCAAAAGTTGGTATGAATACCACAAATATTGGAGAAAGAAACGTTTAGGTGTTGTTTTTTTTTTTTTGTTTTTTTTACTTGTTTATTTTTATATCTTTGATTCTTTATGGTCATGTTTTTAGTTATTTTTAAGAAGAGGTCTAGAGTAGTAGTAGTCGGTCGCCAAATGCAACATGTGTGGGAAGGGAACTTGCGCAGATTGCCTCGTAGTGTGGCCTCAAGGTTGCCCACTTGAGATGCTTGCAGGAACACTTACAAGAACCTGCAAGAACTCCGCGGTATTATTCAACTGCAGATCACACGCTACACAAGAGTACGGGCTCCTAATTTTCAGTCGGAAGCAGCAACCAAAAGACTTCCAACCCGGTACCCTCAGTATGGAGGGACGTTATCACCATCCACACATATCGTAAAAAAAATTGTGACCACACGACTATTACGCCCTGAAAAGAGGAAAGAAAGTGGGAACTCTTTCCTAAACAAGAAACAAAGGAGGGTCCTTTACTCCTGTTCAAGGGAAGGAGGACGAGTACTGACCGGACGATAGGAGAGCTTATCTATTCCTACTGAAAAATAGGACATTTTTTGGCCCGGCTATATGGCTGGGAATTCCCACTATAAAATGACCATGTGTCACATCCGGCCTGCGTGGGAAGGCTAGTAAATACAGTTTTCGTCATTATATTGACGACTCTATGACACTGTCAAGCCCTCTGCTTTCGGGTAGAGGGCGCTCTCTGCTTCCGAGCAGAGAGCAATAACCCAGTCGTGGTTCCGCCGAAGGGTAGAACCACGACTCGGTAAAAATAGACAGACATTTTTTGGCCCGGCTATATGGCTGGGAATTCGCACTATAAAATGACCATGTGTCACATCCGGCCTGCGTGGGAAGGCTAGTAAATACAGTTTCCGTCATTATATTGACGACTCTATGACACTGTCAAGCCCTCTGCTTTCGGGTAGAGGGCGCTCTCTGCTTCCGAGGAGAGAGCAATAACCCAGTCGTGGTTCCGCCGAAGGGTAGAACCACGACTCGGTAAAAATAGACAGACATTTTTTGGTCCAGCTATATGGCTGGGAATTCGCACTATAAAATGACCAGGTGTCACATCCGGCCTGTGTGGGAAGGCTAGTAAATACAGTTTCCGTCATTATATTGACGACTCTATGACACTGTCAAGCCCTCTGCTTTCGGGTAGAGGGCGCTCTCTGCTTCCGAGGAGAGAGCAATAACCCAGTCGTGGTTCCGCCGAAGGGTAGAACCACGACTCGGTAAAAATAGACAGACATTTTTTGGCCCGGCTATATGGCTGGGAATTCGCATTATAAAATGACCAGGTGTCACATCCGGCCTGCGTGGGAAGGCTAGTAAATACAGTTTCCGTCATTATATTGACGACTCTATGACACTGTCAAGCCCTCTGCTTTCGGGTAGAGGGCGCTCTCTGCTTCCGAGCAGAGAGCAATAACCCAGTCGTGGTTCCGCCGAAGGGTAGAACCACCACTCGGTAAAAATAGGACATTTTTTGGCCCGGCTATATGGCTGGGAATTCGCACTATAAAATGACCATGTGTCACATCCGGCCTGCGTGGGAAGGCTAGTAAATACAGTTTCCGTCATTATATTGACGACTCTATGACACTGTCAAGCCCTCTGCATTCGGGTAGAGGGCGCTCTCTGCTTCCGAGCAGAGAGCAACAACCCAGTCGTGGTTCCGCCGAAGGGTAGAACCACGACGCGGTAAAAATAGACAGACATTTTTTGGCCCGGCTATATGGCTGGGAATTCGCACTATAAAATGACCATGTGTCACATCCGGCCTGCGTGGGCAGGCTAGTAAATACAGTTTCCGTCATTATATTGACGACTCTATGACACTGTCAAGCCCTCTGCTTTCGGGTAGAGGGCGCTCTCTGCTTCCGAGCAGAGAGCAATAACCCAGTCGTGGTTCCGCCGAAGGGTAGAACCACGACTCGGTAAAAATAGACAGATATTTTTTGGCCCGGCTATATGGCCGGGAATTCCCACTATAAAATGACCATGTGTCACATCCAGCCTGCGTGGGAAGGCTAGTAAATACAGTCATCGTCATTAGACAGACGACTCTATGGCACTGTCAGCTCTCTGCTTCGTAGCAGAGAGCACTAACCCAGTCGTGGTTCCGCCGAAGTGTAGAATCACGACTAGGGAAATATAGACAGATATTTTTTGGCCCGGCTATATGACCGGGAATTCCCAATATAAAATGACCATGTGTCTCATCCAGCCTGCGTGGGAAGGCTAGTAAATACAGTCTTCGTCATTAGACAGACGAATCTATGACACTGTCAGCTCTCTGCTTCCGAGAAGACAGCAATAACCCAGTCTTGGTTCCGCCGAAGGGTAGAACCACGACTCGGTAAAAATAGACAGACATTTTTTGGCCCGGCTATATGGCCGGGAATTCCCACTATAAAATGACCATATGTCACATCCGGCCTGCGTGGGAAGGCGAGTAAATACAGTTTTCGTCATTATATTGACGACTCTATGACACTGTCAAGCCCTCTGCTTTCGGGTAGAGGGCGCTCTCTGCTTCCGAGCAGAGAGCAATAACCCAGTCGTGGTTCCGCCGAAGTGTAGAACCACGACTCGGTAAAAATAGACAGACATTTTTTGGCCCGGCTATATGGCCAAGAATTCCCACTATAAAATGACCATGTGTCACATCCGGCCTGCGTGTGAAGGCTAGTAATTACAGTTTCCGTCATTATATTGACGACTCTATGACACTGTCAAGCCCTCTGCTTTCGGGTAGAGGGCGCTCTCTGCTTCCGAGCAGAGAGCAATAACCCAGTCGTGGTTCCGCCGAAGGGTAGAACCACGACTCGTAAAAATAGACAGACATTTTTTGGCCCGGCTATATGGCTGGGAATTCGCACTATAAAATGACCATGTGTCACATCCGGCCTGCGTGGGAAGGCTAGTAAATACAGTTTCCGTCATTATATTGACGACTCTATGACACTGTCAAGCCCTCTGCTTTCGGGTAGAGGGCGCTCTCTGCTTCCGAGCAGAGAGCAATAACCCAGTCGTGGTTCCGCCGAAGGGTAGAATCACGACTGGGGAAATATAGACAGATATTTTTTAGCCCGGCTATATGGCCGGGAATTACCTATAAAATGACCATGTGTCACATCCAGCCTGCGTGGGAAGGCTAGTAAATACAGTCTTCGTCATTTGACAGACGACTCTATGACACTGCCGGGCCAAAAAATGTCCTATTTTTACCGAGTCGTGGTTCTACCCTTCGGCGGAACCACGACTGGGTTATTGCTCTCTGCTCGGAAGCAGAGAGCGCCCTCTACCCGAAAGCAGAGGGCTTGACAGTGTCATAGAGTCGTCAATATAAAGACGAAAACTGTATTTACTAGCCTTCCCACGTAGGCCGGATGTGACACATGGTCATTTTATAGTGCGAATTCCCAGCCATATAGCTGGACCAAAAAATGTCTGTCTATTTTTACCGAGTCGTGGTTCTACCCTTCGGCGGAACCACGACTGGGTTATTTCTCTCTGCTCGGAAGCAGAGAGCGCCCTCTACCCGAAAGCAGAGGGCTTGACAGTGTCATAGAGTCGTCAATATAATGACGGAAACTGTATTTACTAGCCTTCCCACGCAGGCCGGATGTGACACATGGTCATTTTATAGTGCGAATTCCCAGCCATATAGCCGGGCCAAAAAATGTCCTATTTTTACCGAGTGGTGGATCTACCCTTCGGCGGAACCACGACTGGGTTATTGCTCTCGCTCGGAAGCAGAGAGCGCCCTCTACCCGAAAGCAGAGGGCTTGACAGTGTCATACAGTCGTCAATATAATGACGGAAACTGTATTTACTAGCCTTCCCACGCAGGCCGGATGTGACACATGGTCATTTTATAGTGCGAATTCCCAGCCATATAGCCGGGCCAAAAAATGTCCTATTTTTATCGAGTGGTGGTTCTACCCTTCGGCGGAACCACGACTGGGTTATTGCTCTCTGCTCGGAAGCAGAGAGCGCCCTCTACCCGAAAGCAGAGGGCTTGACAGTGTCATAGAGTCGTCAATATAATGACGGAAACAGTATTTACTAGCCTCCCCACGCAGGCCGGATGTGACACATGGTCATTTTATAGTGCGAATTCCCAGCCATATAGCTGGACCAAAAAATGTCTGTCTATTTTTACCGAGTCGTGGTTCTACCCTTCGGCGGAACCACGACTGTGTTATTGCTCTCTGCTCGGAAGCAGAGAGCGCCCTCTACCCGAAAGCAGAGGGCTTGACAGTGTCATAGAGTCGTCAATATAATGACGGAAACTGTATTTACTAGCCTTCCCACGCAGGCCGGATGTGACACATGGTCATTTTATAGTGCGAATTCCCAGCCATATAGCCGGGCCAAAAAATGTCCTATTTTTACCGAGTGGTGGATCTACCCTTCGGCGGAACCTAGACTGGGCTTATTGCTCTCTGCTCGGAAGCAGAGAGCGCCCTCTACCCGAAAGCAGAGTGCTTGACAGGTGTCATACAGTCGTCAATATAATGACGGAAACTGTATTTACTAGCCTTCCCACGCAGGCCGGATGTGACACATGGTCATTTTATAGTGCGAATTCCCAGCCATATAGCCGGGCCAAAAAATGTCCTATTTTTATCGAGTGGTGGTTCTACCCTTCGGCGGAACCACGACTGGGTTATTGCTCTCTGCTCGGAAGCAGAGAGCGCCCTCTACCCGAAAGCAGAGGGCTTGACAGTGTCATAGAGTCGTCAATATATTGACGGAAACTCTATTTACTAGCCTTCCCACGTAGGCCGGATGTGACACATGGTCATTTTATAGTGGGAATTCCCAGCCATATAGCCGGGCCAAAAAATGTCTGTCTATTTTTACCGAGTCGTGGTTCTACCCTTCGGCGGAACCACGACTGTGTTATTGCTCTCTGCTCGGAAGCAGAGAGCGCCCTCTACCCGAAAGCAGAGGGCTTGACATTGTCATAGAGTCGTCAATATAATGACGGAAACTGTATTTACTAGCCTTCCCACGCAGGCCGGATGTGACACATGGTCATTTTATCGTGGGAATTCCAGGCCATATAGCCGGGCCAAAAAATGTCTGTCTATTTTTACCGAGTCGTGGTTCTACTCTTCGGCGGAACCACGACTGGGTTATTGCTCTCTGCTCGGAAGCAGAGAGCGCCCTCTACCCGAAAGCAGAGGGCTTGACAGTTTCATAGAGTCGTCAATATAATGACGAAAACTGTATTTCCTAGCCTTCCCACGTAGGCCGGATATGACACATGGTCATTTTATAGTGAGAATTCCAGGCCATATAGCCGGGTCAAAAAATGTTTGTCTATTTTTACCGAGTCGTGGTTCTACCCTTCGGCGGAACCACGACTGAGTTAGTGCTGTCTTCTTGGAAGCAATGAGCTGACAGTGTCATAGAGTCGTCTGTCTAATGACGAAGACTGTATTGACTAGCCTTCCCACGCAGGCTGGATGTGACACATGGTCATTTTATAGTGGGAATTCCCGGCCATATAGCCGGGCCAAAAAATATCTGTCTATATTTCCCCAGTCGTGATTCTACCCTTCGGCGGAACCACGACTGTGTTAGCGCCCTCTATCGAAAGCAGAGGGCTTGACAGTGTCATAGAATCGTCAATATAATGACGGAAACTGTATTTACTAGCCTTCCCACGCAGGCCGGATGTGACACATGGTCATTTTATAGTGGGAATTCCCAGCCATATAGCCGGGCCAAAAAATGTCTGTCTATTTTTACCGAGTCGTGGTTCTACTCTTCGGCGGAACCACGACTGGGTTATTGCTCTCTGCTCGGAAGCAGAGAGCGCCCTCTACTCGTAAGCAGAGGGCTTGACAGTGTCATAGAGTCGTCATTATAATGACAGAAACTGTATTTACTAGCCTTCCCACGCAGGCCGGATGTGACACATGGTCATTTTATAGTGGGAATTCCCAGCCATATAGCCGGGCCAAAAAATGTCTGTCTATTTTTACCGAGTCGTGGTTCTACTCTTCGGCGGAACCACGACAAGTTATTGCTCTCTGCTCGGAAGCAGAGAGCGCCCTCTACCCGTAAGCAGAGGGCTTGACAGTGTCATAGAGTCGTCATTATAATGACAGAAACTGTATTTACTAGCCTTCCCACGCAGGCCGGATGTGACACATGGTCATTTTATAGTGGGAATTCCCAGCCATATAGCCGGGCCAAAAAATGTCTGTCTATTTTTACCGAGTCGTGGTTCTACTCTTCGGCGGAACCACGACTGGGTTATTGCTCTCTGCTCGGAAGCAGAGAGCGCCCTCTACCCGTAAGCAGAGGGCTTGACAGGTGTCATAGAGTCGTCAATATAATGACGAAAACTGTATTTACTAGCCTTCCCACGTAGGCCGGATGTGACACATGGTCATTTTATAGTGGGAATTCCCGGCCATATAGCCGGGCCAAAAAATGTCTGTCTATTTTTACCGAGTCGTGGTTCTACCCTTCGGCGGAACCACGACTGGTATTGCTCTCTGCTCGGAAGCAGAGAGCGCCCTCTACCCGAAAGCAGAGGGCTTGACAGTGTCATAGAGTCGTCAATATAATGACGAAAACTGTATTTACTAGCCTTCCCACGTAGGCCGGATGTGACACATGGTCATTTTATAGTGGGAATTCCCGGCCATATAGCCGGGCCAAAAAATGTCTGTCTATTTTTACCGAGTCGTGGTTCTACCCTTCGGCGGAACCACGACTGGGTTATTGCTCTCTGCTCGGAAGCAGAGAGCGCCCTCTACCCGAAAGCAGAGGGCTTGACAGTGTCATAGAGTCGTCAATATAATGACGAAAACTGTATTTACTAGCCTTCCCACGTAAGGCCGGATGTGACACATGGTCATTTTAAAGTGGGTATTCCCAGCCATATAGCCGGGCCAAAAATATGTCTGTCTATTTTTACCGAGTCGTGGTTCTACCCTTCGGCGGAACCACGACTGGGTTATTGCTCTCTGCTCGGAAGCAGAGGGCTTGACAGTGTCATAGAGTCGTCACTATAATGACGAAAACTCTTTAGTTCCTTCTAGTCCCGGTCTTTTATAACCCGGGCTGTACCCATTCTTGGGTAGGACAGGATATTTCACTACAAAAATAATTAAGTTTTTATAAAAAATAATGGCCGCTCAAAGCGTTGTATTTTGAAAAGCCTTTTTTCCTAGTATTTACGGTATATATAAGTTTGTTACAAAAATAATGGCCGCTCGATGTGTTGTATTTTCGAAAGCCCTTGTAAAATAATATTCACGGTATATATTAGGTGACTTTTGGTATATATATTAATTAATGTGTGCTCTTTAATAATTTTTAATTTACTTTCAGACAGAAATTTTCTTGAAGCATAGAAGCTCTTAATGATGAACATGACAAAACTTCTGCCAATATCAACCGACCATGAAGAGATATGTTCCCAAGTAATCGGAAAGTACGAAATTTCCGTCCTGCTGATGAGAGACTTGAAGATGAAGAAGGTAGAGGACGGCCATACAGTCTTGAAAAGGAAAAATTGCAAGCAGTTGTTGAGGAAAGCCAACGTCAAAGTGTCAGTGAAATGTCTCAAAAGCTTGGCGTCAGCACTGCAACAGTCTCACGTTATTTACAGAGTACTGGCAAGATAATTAAAGTTTCCTAAATGGGTTCCTCATAATCTCAATAAAAATTTAAAAAATTTAGGCGTTTTGAAGTGTGCTTGATGCTTTTTCCTCGTAACACCAATAACCCCTTCCTTGACCGAATAATCATTTGTGATTAAAACTGGATCCTTTATGATAACTGTAAACGATCAGGTCAATGGTTTGATTGTGATGAGTTCCCCAAACATTTCTCAAAGCCGAATAGGCATCAACAAAAGCTTATGGTGCCTGTATGGTGGCCTGCAATTGATGTTATATCCTTCCTACAGCTTTCTGGGAGCCAACCAGAGCATTAATTCAGAGCTTTACTGCAAACAATTTATTGAAATGTATGCACGCCTGCAAAAAATGAAACCTGCATTAGTGAATTAACGTGGTCTAATTCTGCTCCACATAATTTTATTGTTAATTAATTTTATATATATATATATATATATATATATATATATATAAACTTTTTCCGCAACTTATCCCGGCGTCTTCGAACTTATTCCTTTTTTCTCTTTTTTTTGGGGGGGGTGGCGTGTTTATTTTATCAACACAAGTGTACACGCGTGTCCGGTCTGGTTTCAGGTGGTAGAGGGATGGCTACCGGGTTTTAACGTGTCTTTCCTGAGATCAAAGAACACAGTGTGGGCAGAGAAGTCACCGTTGTAATAGACGTCTTGAAGACCAGCTGCTGTGATGTGGCCATCATCACAATTAGCGACCCGAGAGCGTCGTCATAATTGGTGCCGTTTCGACAGCCTCAACCCTGACTCGGGTTCCGGTCATCATCAGGCTCCCGCGTTGGGATTAGACCCAAGGACTAACCGACTAAGTGTTACATGCATGCACGCCTGCAAAAAAGGACACCTGCATTAGTGAATTGACGTGGTCTAATTCTGTTCCACGATGATGCGCGGCCACATATTGCAATCACATTTTTAAATGGTAAAATTTTTAAGTCCAAATCATAAGTAAAATTAACTTTCAAAGATTTCGTTGCATTGCAGCCAGTGACTTTTAATCAACGTCAATCGATAGCAGTGATGCAGAGATGCTTAAGGTCCGTATTTGGATTAATTTCAACATTTCTACAGTTCATTTTTCAAGAATAAAATCATGTTCCTGAAATTGTTCATTATTTTTGTAACAACTTAATTATCTATCTAATAACAAAAAAATAAAATAAAATGTTTCCTCCATTTGTCTTTACTCTGACTTTTGCTGAAATTACATCCACTTGATTACAATTACTTTAATCACGTCTGTTGGACAGTAGACGTAATTTCAGCAAAACTAAGAATATATACAATATAAAGGCATATTTAAATTTATTGCATATATATATATTTATGTAGGTGGTGTTAAATTCTTGGTTATAATCTGAGAAAAAGAACAGTAAAATTAAAAAAGAAGAAGACAAAAGGACAAGCATATTTTTCTCGTCTGCATGCCTCATATACTAACGGAAAAGAAATGAAATTAATTTTATTTTAGATAATGTATTTAGTTCAAATGGTAGAGCGCTCGTTTTTGCTATCGAACCCCGGATTCTCCAGTCGTATACCTTAGATGTGAGTTGTGGTGCAGTGGATATCGAGTCGGAACGACAAACTGGGGTGCCGAGTTCGAATTCCAGTTAAATTCTCTGCATTCACTTACACACAAATGCCCTTGAGAAAAGTATTAATCTGTCTCTTCCCTCCAGTTATGGGTTAAATAATAGGATAGATGAGGTTTTGTAGCTTTGGCTGACAACCAGTCTACCACAGAAATCATTAGGTTGCGGGATAATCTTCTGCCCGGTCAGTCATGTCTCTTTCAAAATATGATCGCCCAAACGTGTATCACGTATGGCACTTAACTGACTGATTGATATTTAAATAAAAATATTTTTGTTACTAGACAAAAAATTCATAAAATATTCATAAAAATCACGTGACACATATAAAAACGTCATATTTTATATACGAATAAAAAATTGTCGTATACTGAAAATTGTTATGGTTTAAGGTGTTGGAATAATAGAAATTAACAGTTTTCTTTTGGGTGTTTTATGTTTGTTGTATATGCTGGCTTGGGCAAGTATTGGTTCCATTAGGAATGGTGAGATTGAGAAAATATGGACACACACACACACACACACATATAGGGGGAGAGAGGGGGTAGGGGAGAGAAAGAGCGTTCTAACCGCTAATCGTATATTACGTTACAACATAACGACATGAAAAACACACACACCGAAAAACATACAGACACACACATACATACACACACACATAAACATACAGACACACACATATATACACATACATACATACACACACATACATACACACAGACTAAATTCAAATGATAACTCCAAACACTAAAAAACAACCAGATGACCCATGAAAAACAATTCTAAAACATAGACGAAATCAAAAAACGCTCACACACACACACACACACACACACACACACACACACACACACACACACACACACACACACACACACCAAATTCAAAACAACCGTCAAAGCCATAAAAACAACCGACTGACCGATGAAGAGACTTGTAGATAAGGAAGGCGCCTAGAAGAAAATTTTAACGTACTAATGAGGGAACCCCAAACCAAAATCATTTCAAATTGGGGTAAGCACTTGATTCATTCATCTATTTATTTATTTATTTATTTATCTGTTTATCCATTTATACACGTTCTGATGTGAGAAAACACAGACAATTCAACACATCAACATTTGATTTATTTTATTTTACTGCTTTGAATTATTTTTTTATTTTTTATTTTTATCTTTTTATTTTTATTTTTCTACTTACTTACGTATTTATAAACAACAACTTGGCCCTCAGAAACTAAAGGAACTCGATACGTAAAGCCAGAAATTTGTTCGCCTAAAGAGAGTCAATCCTAGACTCGAAACACGTGTAGCGTCACAAATACCATTATTGACACTTAAATTATAATATGTATAACAACAACAACAACAACAACAAATATACACTTTAAACAAAAAGTTCACGGCCTCTCACACTTTTTATTCTATATATATATATATATTTATATACACTACCGGTCATAATTATTAGGCCACCACAGTTTTTAAAAGAAATGATGTATTTCATACTATTTTTAGTGGATAATTCTAAATGAAAATAGAATGGTTCTTTTGTTATTATCACTTTGCAAAATTTTACAAGGCAAGGAAGCAAAAATGGTATATATATATATATATATATATATATATATTCCATTTGTAAATGAGTTATATGGCGACCTAGGTTTCTACCATCAGTGGTGTCTTAGGCGATTTTCAATAACTGGTTTTACCGTTTACCGTGTTTTTTTTTTCTGTTTTTAAACGCTCACGTAACTGTGTGTTTTTGTTTTTTTGTTTTTTTTTTCGTTTTTTTTTTTTGTTTTTTTTGAACGCTCACATGACAGGGAATTTTTGAACGCGCAATTTTTAAAAATACAATGACTTATGACATTTTCATCCATTTTATTTTTTAGTATGCTAATATGCTTATATATATATATATATATATATATAATAGTTTTGCACGCTTGGATGTGTGTAGGGGTAAGTTATGAAAGGGTTACCCGTATATTAAATCTTTGTTGTGGTAAAGTTGATCAAACATTCTTCACTTGGTTTCGTACGAAATGTTTTCTCTAAAACAATCTATGTTGATTTATTATTTTCTCCCTCTTTTCAACATTTTTATTCGATTTATCGTTATTGTTTTTTACAAATGTGTCATTGTATGCGCATGCCTATCTCATCAAAATTTCTGTTCTTTTTTTTTTCTTCTTTTTTAGTAATTCGTTCGCTTCTAATTTCCCAGGGCGAACTAACATTGGGTCGTTATATCCTTGCTTAACAGCAACCTCTTGCCTTTTGCTAGGATCTTCCGCACATTGTATCCCTTGTCAATCGACATAGGTGAAATCTTTTTGTGACACACATCTAAAGCCAGAAAACTCCATAACGAATTGTTTTGATTCCACGTACAAAACTGGTTATCAGAGACAGTTATATCGTGTCTTTTAGGGTCATCGAATTTATTGTTGCAATCATTACTTTAATCAAGCTCTGTACATGCACACACACATACAGACACATATGGCTTCCCTCTGTCTTTTTTATAAGTATTTTCTTGGCTAATGCACTGGGGAGCTTTTTTTACCTGGTTCCCGATTACATGTATTTATGCGTGCTACTAAATTGTCATCAAGTTTCCACATTTTTAATGCCGAAATAGTTAAATGTAAACACCTCTTCGTTTATAGCTTCTGTTAGAACGAATAAAACATATTCCAAGGGAATTAATCCTTTCCTGTTCCCAAACAGAGTACCTCCCTTTTACCCCTGAAAGTGGGTGCACAGGAGTCACGTGATCAACGACACATTCAGACGTGGGACTCATGAGGGAACAGACTTGGAATATGACCGTCATGGTTAAAGAACGCATGTATGTTCTTCTGGCCTAATGATTGTGACACACAACCCGATAAATTGGGACTGATTCTGCATGTACATATTTTGCAATGTTTCTCCATGTAAAATAAATGTATCTTCCAGTCAACCGTGAGTAGACATCTACTTTTCTTTCGTTCCATGCATTTTCACCACGTGCTGCACACACACACACACACACATATTCGTCCACGGACCATGAATTATACTGTAAATTAAGGCATTTTAGTTATGAGACAAACACACCCCGTTCATAACAGCTTCTTTTCTCACACTTCCCTTTTAAGGAACCCCCTTCTATTTGCTTGCTTCCTGATAGCTACAATCTACAAAAGTTTAAATGCGACCTCAATTGCGATCTTTTATCTTCTTGATTCTCATTCATCTCTTTATTATCGACATTCAATTTACCTTGTTTTACAACCCCCTGCACAGCAGCGGCGGTCCTGATTTGCTTGTGATGAAATGGTTATAAAAATATATCCATATTTAAGTAAACGCTCCGTTTATTTTAAACATTATATTAATCGAATGTTCAGAATGGTAGACAAAAATTAATATAGTTTAAAATATACGAATCGTCTACTCACGTGAAGGTAACCAGTAAAATAACGTTTACGTCAAGAATAAATATACACATATATGTGTGCGTGCGTGACACTCCTCCGTGGTGATTTGAACAGGAGCAAAGTTGTATCCTTGTTTTCTTTTTTAAAAAAACAAAGAATGTTTAACAAAAACACAGTTCTTGATAATGACTGAGATAGTCAGTAAAGTGTCATACGTGATACACGCTTGGTTGATCATGTCTCGAAAGAGACATGACTGACTGGGCAAATGATTATGCCGCAGTAGGTTGCAATTACTTTCTGCAGTAGACTGGTTGCCAGCCAAGGCTATAGAACCCAATCTGTCCTATTATTTAATTCATAGCTGGAGGGTGAAGAAATAGATTATATTACAGTAAGTATAATTAGTGTGGGAACAGTTTATTACTTCATAACAATAGAAAACCGATCCCCTACTTTATGCCCAGTAGAAGTTTTAATTATGTGTCCAACTATTATATTCAGTCAATCAGTTAAGTGCCATACATGATACACACTTGGGTGATCATGACTGACTGGGTAGAAGATTATGCCGCAATAGGTTGCTATTACTTTCTGTGGTAGACTGGTTGCCAGCCAAGGCTATAGAACCCAACCTGTCCTGTTATTTAACCCATAACTAGAGGGAAGAGATGGCTTCATACCTTTCTCAAGGGTATTTGCGCGTAAGTGAATGCAAGGAATTCAACTGCAATTCGAACTCGGCCCCCCGATTCGTCGTTCCGAGCCGATATCCACTGCACCACAACGCACATCCTGAGAAAGTCAAAATAACGAAAAGACAAAGAAAGAAAACAACAGAAACTTTTTGATTTTCTTAAAATCACACCAAAAATCATTCGATATGACGAAAATATTTCACAAGATAACTCGAATACTGAGGTTAATTAGGTTAGATTTTCCTCGAGCCCTAAAATCTTAGCCTCTTCTAAATCTAGGATCAACCGTCATCTATCACACACACCTTTATAATATGCACTATTTGAGATTCTTTGTACACCGAATTCTGACCGCCTGGACTCGATTCAGTGTCATTTGTACGTCGATGGCAATATAACTTATAATATATGACGACAACTAAATCTGCTTCTAAGGAAGTTAGTTAACTGTGTCGTGCTAGATCATTTTTCTCGCCCTAATCTGTTCGTGTATTATTTGTTTGTGCGTCGAATATTGCTGTTAAATCTTGTTTGATGATTCTGATAAATAGTTACCGGTTTTTTAAAAATCCCAAGATTATAGATGATCTCGTTTAGCGGCATATCAACCTCTATCGGTTATTTAATGCAGAAATCTCAATATTTTAAACGCAAAAGTATACCTTCAAATACAGATAAAATGCATTACTAGTCATTTCTGTATAAATAGCTATGTTGTAGATTAGCTTCTGTTAATTTCGTGAAGAAATGTATTTTTATATAACAATATTTATGAAGAAATATGACTTCCCAGAGCCTCTTCTACAAATACTTTCACGGCTTCTGCTCCGATGAACTTAGCTCACTGGTGTCCCCTATATATAAATTTACTCGAGATACCAAATTAGCAACTAGTTCCCACCCTTTTACTGTGAAACCAATAAATTGTAAACGCAAATTCTACTCCAGCAGCTTCTTTTCTCGCACTTCCCGCCTGTGGAATTACCTTCCATTTACTTGCTTCCTCGACAGCTACAACTTCCAAGAATTTAAATATAAAGTCAATAGTCATCTCCTATCTCACTAACCTGCACCCCCTCTCTCTCTCTCTCTCTCTCTCTCTCTCTCTCTCTCTCTCTCTCGTGCTCCTTTCTCTGTCTACTCCACTCTCATCAGTATTCTCATCTTTCTCTTACCCACTTCCTGACACTCCCTATAACCTGTCACCCTTTCTCATAATTTTCCTCCGATGTAACCCTCTGCAAAACAGTTTCAGTAAAATGCCTTACTTGGGGCGATGTGATTATAAAAAAACACCAAAAAAAAATGTTAACTGGTTAGCAAAATAGACATTATTTTGGTAAATATTTGATTGTTGTTAAACTTAAGAATGCGGGGAAAATTCTCCGTGTCAGGAAAATATTTGATTCTTTTGAATGTCACCCAAAATTGCCAAGGTCAGATAATATGGGCCTTGAAATTATGTAAAGAATGTGTCAAAATATGACGTAGTCGTTTATATAAGAGGCAGAAATTAGTAGTAGTGCAGTCGGTGAGTATTTGAGACCAGAACCCAGACTGAGAAAGACACAGGAAAAACCGCAGACTAGAACGGCCTCTGGCCCCTCGATGCATGTGTGCTGACGCCTCTGACTTCATCTGCTACTCTATGCCACGTCACCTGAAGAGAAAATTAAATGATATGTTCTCTACATTTGTTTATATACACATGTTGCCGTAATCAGTTTATTAACTGAGAATGTTGTCATTTTAACAGCGTGAAAAAGGCAAGCGATTTTATAAGAGAGAAGATAACAAGTTTTGAGACACCATCGTCGAATTAATAATCATCGTTTCACCGAAGGGTATACAGCCTATATGTCGTTGTAATTTCTAGGTAATACAGCATACATCGCTCCGGTATACGTCTCTGGTATACCACAAGTATTGTTGGGAATTTTATCATAAATAGATATTGTTTGTAGTTTCACTACAAATATATATTTTTGGCTATTATTTATATAAAATTATATTACTTGCATTTTGACTATAAAAATGTGCTTTAATACTTTTATATCGTTGGGGGTTACTATTTGCCTATAGCTGGGGCCCTGATAGATGCTACCACTTCGGTTCAGGGTGGACTCTGGCAATTAAGAGGCAGTTTCAATCAATCAGTTAAGTACCATACGTGAAACACGCTTGGGCGATCATGTCTCGAAAGAGTCATGACTGAATGGGCAGAAGATTATCCCGTAGTAGGTTGACATTGCTTTCTGCGGTAGACTGGTTGCCAGCCAAGGTTATAGAACCCAATCTGTCCTGTTATTTAAACCATAACTGGAAGGAAGAGACGGACTAATACCTTTCCCAAGGGTATTTGCGCGTAAGTGAATGCAATGAATTCAACTGGAATTCGAACTCGCCTCCCCGATTTCTCCTTCCGAGCCGATATCCACTGTACCACAACACGTATCTCAAATCCTACAATTTTACTGCCGTATGTAGTTTATCGTCATAAAAAAATCTACACCTCGTGCAATGGAAGAAACCAACAAGCGACACAAAGATAAATAAAACTGGTATGAACTGACAAGAGTTATCTCCCCTAAGCGTGAAAATTAGAATGAGAACAATCTATCTTCGTGAATTAATAAAGGGTTAGGTTCAAAAATCCAAGAAGGTTAGCCAAACATATACCTGAAGAAAACTGGAGAATATAACGGTCGAAATGTTGTTAACAAACATGGGCATGCTCGTCCGAATTGTAAAGCATTTATTAATAAAAAATGACATCATTTAATAAGTACATTGTTTCTGTAAGAGTTACTGGGTTGAGAAATCTTTATTCAATCTACACTTGCAGATTAGATAAAGGAGTGTGCAGGTAATTTAAGAATTACTCGGGAAGCGAAATCGGGGTATCGAGTTCGCACAAATACCCTTTGTTAAAATATGAATCCCTCTCCTTTCAATGGCAGACTGGACTTTCCAGTCGCGGTTGGCAGCTAGTCTATGACAAAGACAAATTTAAATTCGAATTCTAAATTGACTATAGAGCCCTTGGAAGGCGCGTAACACAGAGACATAGAATAAATTATGAAGTTCTGAATTAATTGTGGTGTGGGATTGGGGATTAGGGTCAAATAAAAATTTTTTAAAAATCCACTGAGAAAGTTACCTGGATTTAAAATAACCTGAAGAAAGCTCCGAGACACATCGGCTGAAACAACAAAGATGTAAATAATAACAAATTGTTAAAAATAAAAAATTGTAAATAATAACAAAATTTATTAAATTCACAATTCTAAAGATGATATTTTAATAAACGAGAAAAGCGAATTCTCAAAAAAGGTCATTTTCAATAGAAACTGAATATTACATTATCAAGTTGTGTTATTCGTCAGTCTCTAGTGTTAAGCTCAGTGCCATTATCATAAAACTTATGATAAATACTAAACCCTGCTAATACTTTAAATTGAACACCTGTCGTTTAAAAACAACTTTCTTTCTAGGTGTGCCTCGGGGAGTGGTACAAACAGCTTAAGCGTCTTGCAACTACGGTTTCCTTTTGTTAACACAAAAAATGTAGAGAAAAGAGAATTGCTTTGGCGAATGTACTGGCCGGTAAAAATCCAAATGTTACGACAATTCTTTTGCGTTTCCGGTTGGTAACTTTGCGCCTGCGTGAACTTAACTTCCGTTGAAAAGTGCAAACTCTATAGAAAAGATTTGAAAAGGAAAACGATAAATAGTTTTTTTGTTTGTTTTTTGTTTTGTTTTTTTTTGTTTTTTTGTTTTTTTTGCTTTTTTTTTTCTCTTTTTGGAAAAAACACAACTGTCGAATCGGTTGAATAAAAGAAAAGGAAAGGACAAAATGACTAATGAGTTTATAATGCCGTTAAAATTGTTAGAACCAAGCATGGTAAATAATGGGACGTGAAACGAGGACGCGAAATGATTGGTCAGGCGAAAGGTCAAACCAGTTAAAAACCATTCTTTAGGTCCGAAACTCAAAAAGGTTATGTGGTGTATTTTATGTTAAATTGTATTCTTTTGTTGTTGCTGTTGTTGTTGTTGTTGTTTTCCCCAATATTGTATTTTATACCTAGATTGACCAATATATATCTTATATATAGAAGCTTCTTTTGGGTGTGTTTGCGTGTGTGCCAGAGTTTTATTGACTAAGTTTATCAATATGCAATATTGTTAGTACTTGTGTATTTTCGGGGGTGGGGGCGGTGTTTACTCCAGCCAACAAAGTGTTTACTATGCTACATGCTTTTAGTACACGCTTGTAAAATCAGTCAGTCAGTCAAGTATCATAAGTGATAGACGGTTGGACGATCATGTCTCTTTCGAGACATGACTGTGCTATACTGAAGATTTTCCCGCAGAAGGTAGCCATTTCTTTCTGCGGTAAACTGGTTACCAACCCAATCTGTCCTGATATGGGTGTGTTGAATATCAGGACAGATTGGGTTGAGGGGTAGAAAATGAATTAACACCTTTCTCAAGGGTATTGGCACGTAAGGGGAATTTAACGAATTCGAACTCGGCTCCCCGATTTCTCATTCCGAGCCGACATCTATTACGACACACATCCTTGAAGAATCAGTCAGTCAGTTAAATGCCATACGTAATACACACTTAAGCGATCATGTCTCGAAATGGACATGTCTGACTGGGCAGAAGATTATTCCGCAATAGGTTGCCATTACTTTCTGCCAACCAAGGTTGCCAACCAAGGCTATAGACCCCAATTCGTCCTGTTATTTAACCCATAAGTGGAGGAAAGAGACGGATTAATACCTTTTCTAAGGGTATTTGTGCGTAAGTGAATGCAAGGAATTCAACTGGAATTCGGACTCCGTTCCCCGATTTCTCTTTCCGAGCCGATAACCACTGCACCACAACGCACATCCATCCTTGAAGAATACTCATCCAAAAAAAAGATACTAAATGCGTCAAATAAAATTATCCATACTTTATTTTCTACCCAGTCCTTTCTAAACATTCACAATCACGACTCTCCACAATTTCGTCTCCATTGTAAATCTAACCAATATTTGTCCGCTTACTATATTTTCCATCACCTATTCTACAATCTATATATATATATATATATATATATATATATATATAAGGCAAGATGTTTGTGTGTGTGTCTGTCTCTCTTTCTGTCTGTCTGTATGTCCTTTATTCAAATCCACAATTTTTATCCGGTTCTCAACAAACGTCACACACACATATTCTTTAGGCTTCCAGTCAGGTCATGGGCTACGTATTTTTCCGATTTTCCGCCCTTTTATCGTGTTTCTTGCTGCAGAATTTGCTTTAACTTGGTAAAATTATAGTTTTTAGTCTCAAACATTAGTAGATCTTCTCAGACAACTCATTTTCCCGATATCGGAAATCGATACCCCCGATATCATATCGAATCTGATCAAAAACCGATATTCAGCCATCAATATTGCTCATTTTCTCCAATTTTATTCCCGATGGGTACGATAAGTTTTCATGAATTTACTTAGATTAGTTTATTCTTGGATGACTTATTTGACTCCGATATTGGAATTTGATACCCCGATATTCTATCGGGTTTGATAAAAATCAGGTTTTCAGCCCTTTTATTTTGGTTTTTGTTTCGAGTTTTGCTCTAAGTAGGTATAATTGTAGTTCTTAGTCTCAGCCATGATATCATTTACTCAGAGGACTTATTTAGCCTTCAAAATTCAGTTTGCGACGGAAAACTTATTTGATATCGATACCAGAAATCAAAATTTGACTTACATCCATTCATTTTTCTTTCCATCTCGCTTTGACTGGAAACAATTATTGCTTTTTAGTCTTTCGTACCAACGTCCAAAGAGTCTGAGCTCCAGGACCATGGATTAGTTTTAAAGCTTTCATTACACCCGGGCAATAGCAGGCTATACTGCTCGTCCACATATACACATGCTCGTTAGCTAGGTTTACTCTGCTATTCTGACCTTCAAGAAAAGAGTTAAATCCTTTTCGCCCTCTTTCCTCAATATAAGTTCATGGGATCCCACCTAGTCCCTTTTCTGCCATCCATTTACACATGCACTTTAGCTAATTTTACTCGCTGCTTTTCTATGTTACTCAAAGGTGGTCAATATGTTTCTGGGTATCAAATTCTCTAAATCCTCTTCAACCTATGATGAATATACCGAACTTAATCTGAAACAAAATCACACATTTTTTTAGATACTTTTAAACTACCGACAACGTCAAAAAGTCACCTTTCAGACAAATCGACCATTGTAAGATTCGAACCTGGATCTCATAGGCTGAAACCAAACATTCAAACTACTCAATCACGCGGTCATAACATACATGCCCTATCAGAACAAAAGACATATTTCATATCAATATATGAAACATCCATAGACTATCGGAACAAAATCTAAACTTATTTATAAATGGAACTTTGTCTGTGTCTGTGTGTGTATGTGTCTGTCTGTGTGTGTATGTGTATGTGTGTGTGTGTGTGTGTGTGTGTGTGTGTGTGTGTCCGTTACCTATAGACTCCGAAACGGCTGAACCGATTTTCTTGAAAATTTACACAGTTGTACCATAAGCGTCTGCGAGTGTTCTTAGCTAGGGTTTGTGTCGAGGTACCCCCGATAGTAATCGAAAATCGATAATCGAAAAAATCGGGTTATAGAAGGAGTGGTCCGATTTTAATCAAATTTGATACACTCATAGACAAAGACATAAGAAACGATATTCAGAAGTTTCAAGGTTGCAGTTCTTACAATAGTGCAGAAAATGGAAATATACACACACACACACACACACACACATATATATATATAAGGCAAGATGTGTGTGTGTGTGTGTGTGTGTGTGTGTGTGTGTGTGTGTGTGTGTGTCCTTTATACAAATCTTCAATTTTTTTTATCCGATTCTCACCAAACTTCACACAAATATTCTTTCGGATGAGTCTGAGCTACAGGACTATGAATTAGTTTTAAAGCTTTCATTACACCCGAGCAACGCCGGGCTATACTGCTAGTAAATCAATATATGGAATATTCATAGACAATCCAAACCAACAAATATTTTATATCGACATCAATAGACCATCAGAACAAAAAAAATCAAATTGGCATATTGACCATTTAGCGTATCTTTGAACAAAAAAAAAAACATTTGAAAATTGAGAGAAGAATCTGCAATATCATTGGTCTTATCCTAGCATCTTGGTTTTAGTCAATTTTTCATCGCCTTTAAGTTGCTTCTCTATATATTTTCTATAAATACCTATACTTGCGTTATAATTGTTCTGAACTTTCCTCTTTGCTACCTAGACTTTATGAATTTAAGCATGCGACTAGATTGACGGAAAGGTCTCGTCCTTTCACAGTTTAAATGGCGAGATTTACCCCTAAGTTTTATGCAAACAGTTTATTTACTCGGCTTCATTCACTTTCCTGACGCCATAATGTAGCTTCTCTGTTTCATTTCTATAAATCTTTTCGTGGTAAGTTTTCTATTGAACTTTTCTCTTTGTTACCTAGACTTTATGATTTTAAGCATACTAGATTGGCCGTAAGGTTTCGTCATTTTATAGTTGAAATGGTTAAATGAAACCGTAAGTTCTATGCTAATCGTTTATTCTCTCGGTTTCATTCACTTTCCCACCACCATAATATAGATTCCCCTTCTTCCTTTCTCTATAACTA
Source organism: Ascarosepion bandense (assembly GCA_037127315.1). NCBI lineage: Eukaryota > Metazoa > Mollusca > Cephalopoda > Sepiida > Sepiidae > Ascarosepion > Ascarosepion bandense. The sequence goes on from JBBBDQ010000380.1 coordinate 75,426, forward strand.
TTTTAATGGTAACTGTTCTGATTAACTTTCCTTTTTAGTACCTAGACTTTATGAATTTCAGTATACTACTAGATTGGAAGAAAGGTCTCATCATTTTACTGTAAAAATGGCTAGATGTAACCGTAAGTTCTATGCTAACAGTTTCTTCTCTCGGCTTCATTCACTTTCTAGCCGCCATAATGTAGATTCCCTGTTTCATTTCTATAAATATTTTAATGGTAATTGTTCTATTGAACTTTTCTCCTTGGTACCTAGACTTTATGAATTTAAGCATACTACTAGATTGGCAGAAAGGTCTCGTCCTTTTACTGTCAAAATGGTTAGAATGTAACCGTAAGTTCTATGCTGACAGTTTCTTCTTTCGCACTTTTCAATCGTGTAAATCTCTTCCGACTTCTTTGCTTTCGAGTCATTGTTCCTCTTCGAAAACTTAACTGCAATGTCAATCCTTATTTTATACCTTCTTAATCCACGTTCTACTATTGTTTTCCCTTTTTAACAATATTTTTGAATTCTAACAGCGTCCTCGATGTGACGATAAACTACATCCGGCAGCAAGATCTCTGATACGGAGGTTGTAAGGAGCGAGGAACCACCTGTTAATTGCTGTTGTTCCAAGGTCCCCGCTAACCTTGGGTGATAGCACCTCTTGGGGGTCACAGCTGTAGCGATATAGTTACCCACAAATTTTGGTTAAAACAGTATAAAGATACATTTTATAGTAAAAATGACTGTCAATGTATTTGCGTATTTTTTAAATTGCCTGCAATTATTTTTTGCAGAAAAAAAATGATAGTCATATGTTTTTAAAAAAATATATGCCAGCAGTACATTTTTGCTAATAAACAAAAAATCTACCATCAATTTATTTTTATAAAAGAAAGCTTTATCAGTGCAGTATCATAGATTAGACCCTAAACTTTCCGATTATCAAAAATAAATTTAGAAAAAATTCATTATTTAAGACTTTTCGTGAGTGCTCAGTTTCTCATACAACCTTATAGCAAATTGATCCTCCATTTTGGAAACACTCGCGTTCGGGTCGCTTTGATGTCGCTGAGACCATGTATAGAGAAGCTTACAATTTGAAGATCGACAAACCCATGGAAAATGTTTAATTATCCCTGCTTCATATCAATGAAAAATAATTTATTTGAAACATTAAAAACAAAAAATAAGCTTTGGACAGAGTTTCATTCAAATAATTCCTGTTGTGAAGAGATTTTGAATGAAAAATATGACATGTAAAAAACATTAAAAAAAAATTTTGACAGAAAATCCTTAAATAATTCCTATTCTAAAACATTTTGAAAAAAACATATTTCTGTAACGATTTTTTTCATTAATTTCCTACAAGTTTTGAAAAAAAAAGAAAAAGGCAACAACTCAAAGTGAGTGTTTCCAAAATGGAGGATCGATTTACTATTACGTTGTATGAGAAATTGAGCACCCCCTAAAAATCTTTAAATATTGAACTTTTTCCAATTTTTTTTGAAAATCGGAAATTTTACGTACTAATCGATAAGAATACACAAAATAGTTTTAAAAAAAAGATTATAATTAACAAATTTACAGGTGGTGGTAATGTCGTACAAGTCCGCCGAAATTTCTAATGTTCCAAAGAAATTGAAATTTCGTCATTTTATGCAATGAGTTGATCTGCCGTTAAACAAACCGAACCAAACATTGACATATTGAAAATTTAAAGACGATTAGTACAAAACACATTTAAATTCTACACATGAGACAATCAAAGATTATTGCCAAAAGCTTATCTTTGAACACTACTATGGAATAATCAAAGACTGTCAGGACAAAAAATACGTTTGAACTCTAAATCTAGAAGATTCATCGATTCGGTCAATTAATTGCCACGCTTAGGCGATCATGTCTCTTTCAATCCATGACTGAAGATTTTTCTGCTGTATTTTGCCATTACTTTCTGCGATAGAACAGTTACCTTATGCCACAGAACCCACTGCCCTGCTATTCAACTCATAGGGAGAAAAAAGATTTAATACCCTTCCCCATGGGTATTTGTGCGTAATAAAGGAATAAAGCGAATTCAACCTTTACGTATGGAATATTCAAAAATTGTCGGGACAATACATATTTTTCAACTCTGCATGTATAGATAGTTATAGACTATCGGAACAAAGGAGTGCGAGGCAAGGAGGTGTCTTCTCGCCGTACTTATTCAACTGATACAGCGAGGTAATCCTTAGAGGACTAGAAATATATCAGAATTTATTATTAGTATTTTTATAAGACGAGCTTCTAGATGATTTTAGCAACGAAAATAATGATTTCTCATATTGTCAATTACTAATTTTTGCCAATTTCTTCTTTTAAACATTTTAAATGCCTCCAATTGTATCTACAGATATTTATAATCAGAGGACTTGTGAGATTAAACGCGGAATTACATCTAGAATGGGCTTATCATGTTGAATACACCAGTTTCGCTCAATCACCGAAGATGAGCCTGGTCAGTACTTAGATGGGTGACAGCTTGGGAATACCAGGTGCTGTAAGCGTTTAGTGAAAGATGTGCGTGCTTACGGCCATATCACGTTGAATACACTGGTTCTCGCTCGATCACCGAAGTTAAGTAACGTTGAGCCTGGTCAGTACTTAGATGGGTGACCGCTTAGGAATACCAGGTGCTGTAAGCATTTAGTGACGGATGTGCGTTGGGGTGCAGTGGATATCGGCTCAAAGAGAGAAATTGAGTTCGAATTCCAGTTGAATACCCTGCATTCACTTAAGCACTGGTACCCTTGGGAAAGGTATTAATTCGTCCCTTCCCTCCAATTATGGGTTAAATAACAGCGTGGGACTTGGGGACCCTGCCCTTAAAAAAAACAAATTCCAATGAATCTTGATACTCGAAAAGAAAAAATATTACTAGACACAAAATTTATATTAAAAAAACAACAATAAATTGTTGAAAGAAAAAGGTATTACCAGCAATAAATAAATAACATTTAGTTGGCAATAAATGACCCGCCGAGGTGCTGATATGCCATAAAAACAAAACAAACAAACATGTAGAATGACGTGTTTTTCGAAGCTCCTGAAAATTTAACGTTTTTCTTAAATGTAAATATGATTTTTTTCTTGTTATTATTATTTAATTTATGTTTCGTTTTTAATTAGCCTGATTGGTTAATCAACTAGTTTTCTTATCTCTATTAATTCTTAAAGACTACGATAATAGTCATCGATAGTTTTTGGAAAAACCGCGATATTTCTTTTTACAAACGCTACAGTAAACGCAAATTCTACTGCAACAGCTTCTTTTCTCGCATTTCTCGCCTGTGGAATTCCCTTCTGTTTATTTGCTTCCCCGACAGCTACAATCTCCGAGAATTTAAATGTAAAGTCAATATTAATTTCCTTTCTTACTAACCTGCTCCTTTCTCCGTCCACTCCACTCTCATCAGTATTCTCATCCTTCTCTTACCCACTTCCTGACACCCTCCTATAACCTCTCACTCTTTCTCATAACATTTCTCCTATGTAACCTCTTGCAAAACAGAATGCCTTGCTTGGAGCGATATGATTATAAAAGAAAAAGATAGATAGATAGATAGATAGATAGATAGATAGATAGATAGATAGATAGATATGAACAAACTGAGATAGATAGATAGATAGATAGATAGATAGATAGATAGATAGATAGACTGAGATAGATAGATAGATAGATAGATAGATAGATAGATAGATAGATAGATATGAACGAGATAGATAGATAGATAGATAGATAGATAGATAGATAGATAGATATGAACAAACTGAGATAAATAGATAGATAGATAGATAGATAGATAGATAGATAGATAGACATGAACAGACTAGATAGATAGATAGATAGATAGATAGATAGATAGATAGATAGAACATGAATAGATAGATAGATAGATAGATAGATAGATAGATAGATAGATAGATAGATAGATAGATATGAATTAGATAGATAGATAGATAGATAGATAGATAGATAGATAGATAGATAGATAGATAGATAGATATGAACAGAATGTAGATAGATAGATAGATAGATAGATAGATAGATAGATAGATAGATAGATAGAACAGAATGTAGATAGATAGATAGATAGATAGATAGATAGATAGATAGATAGATAGAATTCCCTTCCGTTTACTTGCCTCCCCGACAGCTACAATCTCCAAGCATTTAAATATAAAGTCAATATTCATTTCCTATCTCACTAACTTGCATCCTCTCTCTCTCTCTCTCTCTCTCTCTCTCTCTCTCTCTCTCTCGCTATCTATCTATCTCCATTCGCTCCACGTTCATCAGTATTCTCATCCTTCTCTTACCCACTTCTTAACACCCCCTATAACCTGTTACTCTTTCTCATAACTTTCCTATTCAGTCAGTTAAGTGCCATACGTGATACACGATTGGGCGATCATGTCTCGAAAGAGACATGACTGACTGGGCAGAAGATTATCCCGCAGTAGGTTGCCATTGCTTTCTGCGGTAGACTGGTTGCCGACCAAGACTATAGAACCCAATCTGTCCTGTTATTTAACCCATAACTGGAAGGAAGAGACGGAATTATACCTTTCCCAAGGCTATTTGCGCATAAGTGAATACAATGAATTCAGCTGGAATTCGAACTCGGTTCCCCGATTTCTCGTTCCGAGCCGATATCCAATGCACCACAACGCACATCCTAACTTTGTTATTATGTAACCTAAACAGTGGCAGTAAAAAAGGTTTTGCTTGGGGCGATATGATTATGAAAAAAAAAACACAGTCAACACCTTCACAATAAACAAACATTGTCCACATTACACATGAGGATTTATTTCTTCAAAATTTCAAAATCATGCAGTATATCTAAACTTCTAGAAGCTGATTTAACAATCTAGGGGTACTATTCTGCCGGAAACGATGCGTAAACTATCAGCTGAATTCATTTTTGACAAAAGCCAACATCGACAATCCGGCAGTGGCGCACCGAGACTTTCGAGTTTAACCGTCAACGTGAAGACTCGCCCAGCAACGTCCACCACCCACACTCATCTGTGACTCTCGACTCTTCAGAAGTAGGTTGGGCCTTCACAGCCTTCCCCGACTTCGCCACAAGCAGGGAGAAAGGGGATAGGGAGCCTGGGGATAAGGAGAAAGGATGACGATCGCGACGACCTTTCTGAAGCTTATGCAATATTTTATACCTGGAACTTATATGTTGTTTAACATATTTAATAAGTTTTTATTAATCAGGGAAGCGTCCTTTTCTGGCACTTGACAAGAAGCTGTCCAAATGGAACTTTCTTCTTATGAATAAAATAGAAATAATGAACATTGTTCGACTGTTGCCATGTTTACGATGTTTCGGCCGTTGTACGCTACGATGTTCTTCAGTTGGGGGATATCATTCTCATTCCTTGTGCGATGTCACTTCTGGTAACCATGTAGTTATCTCCCTTTAACGTAACTCTCGAAGTTATTTGTACACCCCTGTTGTAACCTGGTATTGAATTCACAACTCTTTGGGTCAAGTGTCAAGGAAACATGGCCCAGTGGATATAGACATTGGTTAGTTCAAGTGACTAGACCAGTAGAATCGAGAGATGACGCGCAGTGCATCGTATCATTCAGTGAAAGAATCACCGGATAAAAAACAATGCAAAACATTTTTGGACTTTCGATCACAGTCATCTTCTTCTTCTTCTCTGTGTCTTGTCCTTTCAGGACGTAGGCGATCATGGCCTTCCACGTCTCCCTCTCCCTGGTCGCTCTTAGCACACTTTCTCCTGTTACACCACGCAACCTTCGTTCTGCGATCCACCTGCTCAAGCCCGTCAAGTACGTTACAGGCTGTCTCTTTTGCCCTCTACCTGGCCTGTTAGTATCAGGTTATCCAAGCCCTCCTTCCTCATTTGCATGTCCCAGGAACTTCAGCTGTCTCTTCCTGATGCTCAGTATTAATTTTCTTCTCGTTTCCATCATTTCCAAACCCTAATCATTGCTCACATGCACGATCCATGATATCCACAGCATCCTTCTGTAGAACAACATTTCAGTTGCTCCAAATTTTCCCTTCATCTTTGATGATATTGTCCAGCCTTCACTGCCATATTGAAGAACTGGCATCACATAGCAATCCAATAGTCTCTTCTTTGTTTCTAGTGAAATTTTCCTGTCTCTTAATTATATACTCAGCTTCTGAAATGCGTCTTTCGCCATGCCAATTCGCCTTCGGATCTCTATTCTACGTAAACTAAATCAATTATCTTGCGTTCAGATTTCATTTTTACCTGAAATAAAATTAAAAAGAAATATTAAATTAATTCTGATTATTGAGTTTATTTTCTTTAATGTCAGAATCAATAATCAGAATACGATATTTGGGTTTTGTTTTCTTTTTAATGTACACTGATATGGCAATAGTTACAATACTATCAAACGCAATCATTTTTTAATAAATTTAGTTAAAAATAAACGCTTCTAATGCCGTCTAGCAACAAAAACTAAACGAATTGTTTATCAACGCAATGTCAGTTCTTCAATATGGCAGTGAATGCTGAATAATATCATCAAAGATGAAGGAAAAACTTGAAGCAACTGAAATGTGGTTCTACAGAAGAATGCTGCGAATATTATGGATCGAGCATGTGAGCAATGATGAGGTTTTGGAAATGATGGAAGCGAAAAAAGAAATTAATACTGAGCATCAGGTAGAGACAACTGAAGTTCCTGGGACATGCAATGAGGAGGGAGGGCTTGAAGAACCTGATACTAACAGGCCAGGTAGAGGGCAAAAGAGACAGGGGAAATCAGCGGATAACATATTTGAAGAACCTGATCAGGTGGGTGATGGAACGAGGGTTACGTAGTGTAACAGGAGAAAACGTGCTAAGAGCCACCAGGGATAAGGAGACGTAGAAAGCCATGATCGCCTACGTCCTGAAAGGAAAAGAGCACATAGAAGAAGAAGTTTGCATTGACCTTTTAAAAAGAATCATCTCAAAAAGCGACAACTGAAAATATGAACAGATTCATAAGAAAAAATAAAGACAAAAAGAAATAGGAAGAATTAGGAATAATAATAATAATAATAATAATAATAATAATAATAATAATATTCAATAATAAAAGAAGGCAGTTATTCAATAAGAAAAGAAGGCAGTAAATACAAACAAGATTTGCAGTTAGTAGATTCTGTAGAAAAGCAAAACAGAAGCCAAGAACCAACTATTGCGGCAAAAAATATGAAAATGAAAGCCAAAGATAAAGCTCTTGAAAAGATGAAACAGCGCTGGCAGGACAAACCTCTGCATGGCCAATATCCAGTACGTGCCAATAAATCCAATGTTGAAAAAGTTAATACTCATCGATGGTTACGTGCATCTGGATTAAAGTCTGAAACTGAAGGATTTATACTTGCAGCACAAGACCAAAGTCTTTTCACGAGAAACTTTCAGGCAAATATTATGCATAATAATATGGATCCAAAATGCAGGTTTTGTGATAAACACCAAGAAACAATACACCACCTAATCTCAGGCTGTTCTGTGCTTGCCCCAAACGAATATAAAAATCGCCACGATAGAGTTGGGCAATATTTACATTGGACAATGTGCAAACATTATGGAAAAGCTGTAAACAAACACTGGTATGAACATCATCCAGCACCGGTTACAGAAATAGAAGATGTAACCATTCTATGGGATTACACCATCTACACAGACAGAAAAATTGAAGCAAACAGGCCAGACATTATTGTTAAAAACCAGAAGGAGAAAACTTGTCTATTAATTGATATGGCTTGTCCAGCGGATTGTAACATAGCAATCAAGGAATTTGAAAAACTGTCAAAATATAAAGACCTGGAAATTGAAATAGAAAAAATGTGGAAATTGAAAACAAGAGTTGTGCCAGTGATAGTAGGTGCACTTGGAATGATAAAAAATGGAACAAAACAACACATTGAAAGAATCCCTGGAAACCCCAGCTTAAGAGATATACAAAAAATTGTCTTATTAAGTACAGCCCACACATTTATCTATGTGATGCTGAGGATGATAGGGAAGATAGAAAAACATGAAATGGAGCCATAACAACACGCCACTACCTGCCTTAGGTCTCCCCGCAGACTTGGTTGGTAGTGAGACCAAAGCAGAAATCGAAATATGATGAAAAATGACATAATAATAATAATAATAATAATAATAAGTACATTGGATTACGCAGGAGATAGAACGAATGAAAAATAAGTACATTGGATTACGCAGGAGATAGAACGAATGAAAAATAAACCCGAACAGACATGGTCTGGAATTACAGAAGATGATGTTAAATTTGCACTAAAAAAAGCACACAATTGGAAAACTCCAGGTATAGATAAAATTCCTAACTTTTGGCTATATTATTTAAATGCAGCACATAAAAAAATAGCCAAAGAACTCCAAGAAATGGTTGACGATCCCACTAAAATTCCTGCATGGATGACAAAAGGAATTACATTTCTTCTACCCAAGAATGGTGACACAAACAACCCGAAAAACTACAGACCAATTACATATCTTCCGACAACATATAAACTACTAACATCTATTTTAACAAAACAAACATATTTATTCTTAGAAAGAAATGACATGATACCGCTTGAACAAAAAGGGTGCAAACGTGGCTGTTATGGTTGTAAAGACCAATTGCTAATTAACAAAATGATCCTGGAAAACTGCTACAGTACAAAGAAAAATCTTAGTACTGCCTGGATAGACTACCGAAAAGCATTCGATAGTGTGCCACATTACTGGATTTTAAAGACTTTAAATATATACAAGATATCGCCCGTCATCATCAATTTCATCAAACAGTGCATGTCTATATGGAAAACAACCCTTTACCTCAATCATATAAATGGAACCTATAAGTCTGATGAAATAAACATCAAAAGAGGTATATTTCAAGGTGATTCTTTATCTCCCTTACTATTCTGCATATCATTAATAGCACTAACCAGTCAACTTAATAAGACAGAATGTGGTTATAAAATAGGCCAAAAGAAAATAAGCCATCTATTTTACATGGATGACTTAAAGTTATATGCTAAGAATGATAATGAGCTGGAAGGTCTTCTGCAAACTGTAAAATGCTTCAGCGAAGACATGGGAATGAAATTTAATTTGAATAAATGTGCTAAAGCTACAGTTTTACGTGGATCAATACAAGAAACATCCTCAATTAGCCTAGACCCTGCTGTAACAATAAAAGAATTGAAACCAGAAGAAGCTTATAAATACCTAGGTGTAAATGAGAGCGAAAACATTCACCATAAAAAATGAAAGAAATAGTGCGTAAAGAGTACTATAGAAGGCTACGAATGATATTAAAAACTGAATTAAATTCACAGAACAGAGTTATGGCCATTAATAGCCTTGCAATCCCAGTTGTCCAATATAGCTTCAACATCTTAAACTGGACTCTAAACGACATCAGACGAATGGATGCTAAAACAAGAAAGCTTCTTTCTAAGCATAAGATGCATCATCCAAAGGCTGATGTAGACCGTCTATACATACCCCGTAAAGAAGGTGGAAGGGGTCTTATTCAGCTGGAATTGTCATACAAGACAACAACTATTGGCTTACTAACATACATAGAAACAACAAAGGATTGGATGATACAATTAGTAAGGCAACATGAAGAAAGAAAGAAAAATATTCAATAATAAAAGAAGGCAGTAAATACAAACAAGATTTACAGTTAGTAGATTCTGTAGAAAAGCAAAACAGAAGCCAAGAACCAACTATTGCGGCAAAAAATATGAAAATGAAAGCCAAAGATAAAGCTCTTGAAAAGATGAAACAGCGCTGGCAGGACAAACCTCTGCATGGCCAATATCCAGTACGTGCCAATAAATCCAATGTTGACAAAGTTAATACTCATCGATGGTTACGTGCATCTGGATTAAAGTCTGAAACTGAAGGATTTATACTTGCAGCACAAGACCAAAGTCTTTTCACGAGAAACTTTCAGGCAAATATTATGCATAATAATATGGATCCAAAATGCAGGTTTTGTGATAAACACCAAGAAACAATAGACCACCTAATCTCAGGCTGTTCTGTGCTTGCCCCAAACGAATATAAAAATCGCCACGATAGAGTTGGGCAATATTTACATTGGACAATGTGCAAACATTATGGAAAAGCTGTAAACAAACACTGGTATGAACATCATCCAGCACCGGTTACAGAAATAGAAGATGTAACCATTCTATGGGATTACACCATCTACACAGACAGAAAAATTGAAGCAAACAGGCCAGACATTATTGTTAAAAACCAGAAGGAGAAAACTTGTCTATTAATTGATATGGCTTGTCCAGCGGATTGTAACATAGCAATCAAGGAATTTGAAAAACTGTCAAAATATAAAGACCTGGAAATTGAAATAGAAAAAATGTGGAAATTGAAAACAAGAGTTGTGCCAGTGATAGTAGGTGCACTTGGAATGATAAAAAATGGAACAAAACAACACATTGAAAGAATCCCTGGAAACCCCAGCTTAAGAGATATACAAAAAATTGTCTTATTAAGTACAGCCCACACACTAAGGAAAACTTTATCTATGTAATGCTGAGGATGATAGGGAAGATAGAAAAACATGAAATTGAGCCATAACAACACGCCACTACCTGCCTTAGGTCTCCCCGCAGACTTGGTTGGTAGTGAGACCAAAGCAGAAATCGAAATATGATGAAAAATGACATAATAATAATAACAATTAACTACGACAAAAAAAAATCGCCACGATACAGTTGGGCAATATTTACATTGGGCAATGTGCAAACATTATGGAAAATCTGTAAACAAACACTGTTATGAACATCACCCAGCACCGGTTACAGAAATAGAAGATGTAACCATTCTATGGGATTACACCATCTACACAGACAGAAAAATTGAAGCAAACAGGCCAGACATTATTGTTAAAAACCAGAAGGAGAAAACTTGTCTATTAATTGATATGGCTTGTCCAGCGGCTTGTAACATAGCAATCAAGGAATTTGAAAAACTGTCAAAATATAAAGACCTGGAAATTGAAATAGAAAAATGTGGAAATTGAAAACAAGAGTTGTGCCAGTGATAGTAGGTGCACTTGGATGATAAAAAATGGAACAAAACAACACATTGAAAGAATCCCTGGAAACCCCAGCTTAAGATATATAGAAAAAATTGTCTTATTAAGTACAGCCCACACACTAAGGAAAACTTTATCTATGTAACGCTAGGGATGATAGGGCAGATAGAAAAACATGAAATGGGGCCATAACAACACGCCACGATCTGCCTTAGGTCTCCCCGCAGACTTGGTTGGTAGTGAGACCAAAGCAGAAATCGAAATATGATGAAAAATGACATAATAATAATTAACTATGACTATCATTTTTTAATAAGGAGATTGGATATGACAAAGAAGGTTATCCAAAATGTCTTCCATACATCAGCGCTCCAGATCTACAAAAGATTACTGCGTGCGGCTGAACATATCACCCACAAAACCATCTCGATCTCAAATGTACGTTGATAACCATCCTATGGTGGCCACTTCGCTCATAGAACCCTGAGGTGTGTTGGTAATTAAGCACTTAATATTACTCTCTGATAAAATAATACCAAACACCATCATCACCACCACCACAACAAAACAGCAAAACCACAACCACCACCACCACCAACAACAACAACAACAATAATAATAATTTGTTCGCTTTATTTTATCTTTATTCTGTTTTATTGAAGATCTTCATTAAATTCCAATCTTCTTTCAAAGGTTACAGTAAACCCCTGGGGATTCTTTAAGCAATACATCAAGTTCCTTCTGATTTTAGGATCTAGCCCATCTTGCCAATCATTTCCTATTCTTACACTCGTTCCCCTCCTGAAATTCTATCAGGAATCATAATCTATCACTCCCTGTCTTTGGCCCAAAAGCCTGCAGTTGTATTTCTTTTCGTCGGTTCGACTAATGTTTAGCGATGTGAATCATATCGGACTGAAATCTCTAAATGGGAAAGTCTTTTTTTGTTTGTTTGTTTCGCTTTTGCTTTTTAAATGGGGGAAAAATAAAGGAAAGAAAATTTCATGAAAATAATTGTTTTCTAATGTTTTGCAGGTACATTTCCATTGCAGAACAAATGACGAGATCCAGCCAAGTTTAAAATGCACCCGAGAAAACATCGTTAAAGAAAATTAAATCGACATTTGTTGTTTGGAATGCAAAACAGGAAAAAGGAAGTCAACCTCCACCCGATTAGCACGATACACGAAACAATGATTTCTGTTTCCATTTCTCGAAGGGTCAATGGAAACCCAATCATAGTTTGCAGTAATCGGGAATTCTTTATCAACTGTTTGGCTAACCATATTCTTTCTTTTTGTTTTTTTGTTTTTTTTTGTTTTTTGGTAGGGGGGTCGATTGTTTATAATGAGGTATAAGGCTCAGGAGCCATTCGATGTAGAGGTTTACAGAATAAGACTAACGAATATGTCAGGAAGATTAAGGTTAAACCTAGATTTGAACACTTTAAGATGGAATGAGCACTTTCTTGGGAGTAGGTTCCTTGAAGTGGTGGTTCGTGGGAAGAAGCTGCTCAAGTTAAACTTACATCTCACTAATTGTTGTGGATCTTCGTCGCCAATTTGTTGTGAAATTGTGGTGACCGATTTGGTCGGAAGTAAGACACGGAACACGAAGATAGGTTCAAAACAGTGTATTAACACAACAAGAAACAAGATATTCAAAGAAGTGTTAATAAATAGTAATATAGAAATAAGTCCGAAGGTATTTTCAAGCAGCCAACTAATATCTGTCGCTAACTGCCTTGTTAGCTGTTTGTAACTGCTTGTTGACTGCCCCTTTGAAGTCACGCAGGTATATAGCAAGAGGAAGATTTCATTCCTCGTAGAAGGGTACCATAACACTAATAGAATACAAAGAAAACTGAAAAAGGAGAGAGCCTACCGCCAACGTAGTATGCTTAAATTCATAAAGCCTAGCTATCAAAGAGAAAAGTTCATAAGAACAATAACAATGAAAAGCTTTATAGAAAAGTTAAAAGAAAGCTATATATAGACTATATGAATTTAAGCCATAATATGGCTTCCCTTTACCTTTTCTATAAATATTTTCATGGCAATTGTTCTGATGAGCATTCCTCTTTGATATCAAGACTTTATGAATTTAAGCCATAATATAGCTTCCCTTTACCTTTTCTATAAATTTTTTTCATTCCATTCCTGATATCATCGTCTCACTAGTGGTTTAGTTATGAATCAATATTTAATGTGAGATAATTTCCTCGTTTGCTTATTACAGAGATTTGATACTGCTTTTGATGATTCTTTTTAAAAGGTCAATGCAGACTTCTCCTTCTATGTGCCCTGTCCTTTCAGGACGTAGGCGATCATGGCCTTCCACGTCTTCCTATCCCTGGTGGCTTTTAGCACGCCTTCTCTTGTTACTCTCGTTCCATCATCCACGTGATCAGGTCCTTACAAATATGTTATCCGCTGCTTTCCTCTATCTCTTTTTCCCTCTATCTGGCCTGTTAGTATCAGGTTCTCCAAGCCCTCCTTCTTCATTGCATGTCCCAGGAACTTCAGCTGTCTCTTCCTGATGCTCAATATTAATTTCCTTTTGGTTTCCATTATTTCTAGGACCTCATCATTGCTCACATGCTCAATTCATGATATTCGCAGCATTCTTCTGTAGAACCACGTTTCAGTTGCTTCAAGTTTTTCCTTCATGATATTTTTCAGCATTCACTGCCATATTGAAGAACTGACATTGCGTTGATAAACAATTCGTTTAGTTTTTGTTGCTAGACGGCATTAGAAGCGTTTATTTTTAACTAAATTTATTAAAACATGATTGCGTTTGATAGTATTCTAACTGGTGCCATATCCGTGTACATTAAAAAGAAAACAAAACCCAAATATCGTATTCTGATTATTGATTCTGACATTAAAAAAATGTCATGTTGAATAGGGTGACATACGTTAACCTACCCGTCAGGGTCATAAAATAATTCTTAGAAACAATTTTTTCGGAAAGATTGTAGTTTTCAGATCTATCGGTAAATAATAGGACAGACTAGATTCTATAGCCGTGGGTGGTAACCGGTCTAGGAGAAGAAAAAATTTAATTCAAAATTGTATGTAGCCTTGACGAAGCATATATCATGAGTCCTGGATAGGGTGGTATGAAGGCAGTAAAACTTCAAAATGTAAATTACGAGGCGGGCGTGTCTACTTATCCTATAAATATAAATAAAGGCATTTATTTCCAGTCGATATGGTAGGATGATTCAATTGACGAGAAACAGTTGAGAGATTTTTAATCGTTTCTGGTCTGTTGAAACTAGAATATAAATACATTAAATCAAGTTTTATATAACAGTTTTCTATTCATTATAGCAGAAACTAGCGATTGCAAATCACAATTGCCAAGAAAGATATTTAGTATGACTTTGAAAAGTAGGAGGTTGTACTTACAGCAAACAATACACTCAGGTCTTCACCGCACTAAATAGTGCCACAGATAGATAGATAGATAGATAGAGAGAGAGAGAGAGAGAGAGAGAGAGAGAGAGAGAGAGAAAGAGACATACATATAGATAGATAGATAGATAGATAGATAGATAGATAGATAGATAGATATGAAAAGACTGACATAGATAGATAGATAGATAGATAGATAGATAGATAGATAGATATAAAAGACTGACTTAGATAGATAGATAGATAGATAGATAGATAGATAGATAGATAGATAGATAGATAGATATGAAATGACTGACATACATAGATAGATAGATAGATAGATAGATAGATAGATAGATAGATATGAAAAGACTGACTAGATAGATAGATAGATAGATAGATAGATAGATAGATAGATATGAAAAGACGACTTAGATAGATAGATAGATAGATAGATAGATAGATAGATAGATAGATAGATATGAAAAGACTGACATAGATAGATAGATAGATAGATAGATAGATAGATAGATAGATAGATAGATAGATAGAATTGGAACAGAAAGGAAGTCAACTATAAGAGAAGTAAACATAAATAAGTCTGTTTACAACGTCGCATTGCCAGAAATGCCAGAAATAAAATGTCCACGATTCGACAAGCAAAAAGCAAAAAGCAATGTACTTTCGCTTTAGACATGAAAATTGACTCCAACTGAATAACAATGAGAAGTAGGACTTACGTATATGAGTTTATATTTGCGGTAAAAAATGCAGTTGGAATAAACTTTATTATGCACGAATATGAAATCTGATCCTGTAACGAATCCAATTTTTTTAAGTGCATAAATTTGAGAAGCCCACACAAGGCTAGAGAATATAATCGTAAGCCAAAAGCAACCTTGAGACTGATAGATAGCCGAAGACAATTAGTGTCTAGATTGGATTTCAACCAAAACGAAGTGACAGAAATGACAATAGCGTCGTCTGAAAATGATCTATACAATGAAAACTCTGGGTTTTGGTATCCTACAAAATATCCGCACCATTCAATAGGATACATGTAGACTGAAGAAACTAAACATAGACTGAGAAAAAGTCAAAGAAAAACATATGCATAGATACATAAACCTTTTCAATGACGTGGATTTTACTGATTTTAGAAGTATACACGCATAACCACTACAAATATGTAAGAAGGTTTTCTACCGTCAATAATTTTGAGGAGTCGTACCGTAAAACCCAAATTCTAAACGTTACCTATTATAGGAATTTCGGAATCAGCTACAAAGAATCAGAATCAGGAGAAGGATGTAGATTTGTAGATAGATACACCGTTGTGCAAATGAAATGAACCAAAACGAGAAATGTATTTCTAGCATCTTTCACACGACTGGCATTTGAAAGGCTGACACCAACAATATCCGAGATTTCTCTGTAAGGTTTGTCAGTGTGCTCGTGCAGCGTTACAATTTTTGTACACTACCTTGGAGCAATGTCAATGGCCATAGAACAACTTATCGACAGTCCAGGCAATAGCGTCTGGGCTTGATAAAAATCTGATGCAATCACGGATGACGCAATATTTTTCAAGGACAAATAAATTTCATCATACACCCCAAAATAGATTCATACTACTGCACACCATTAATATGAAGAAAAAAAAGTAATCGATTACACCCTGTCACTCAAGTGAGTCCAAAAGTAAAATAGTGAAAGGAAGGAAACAAAAGAGATTGTTTCAATTAATTTGCACAAGGATGTCGATAAAGATCCAGAGAAAGAGAGAGATAAAGAGGCTAAGATATTCAATTTCCTATGCGCCGCTTAGATGTGACACAAGGCAGATGGTATGAGGCACCAAGTGAGGATCTAAATCATTACTCAGTTGTAATAGGTTTTAGTAAGACAAGCTTACTAACCATTACACCACGCCAAGGTGCCCAGATAGATAGATAGACAGATAGATAGATAGATAGATAGATAGATAGATAGATATGAAAAGGCAAAGATAGATAGATAGATAGATAGATAGATAGATAGATAGATAGATAGATATGAACAGACTTAGATAGATAGATAGATAGATAGATAGATAGATAGATAGATAGATATGAACAGACTTGGATAGATAGATAGATAGATAGATAGATAGATAGATAGATAGATAGATAGATATGAACAGACTTAGATATGAAAAGGGAGAAATAGATAGATTTCAATTATATTTATATTACAATAGAGTTTCTGGCTTACGGCCTATCACGTTGAATACACCGGTTCTCGCTCGATCACCGAAGTTAAGCAACGTTGCGCCTGGTCAGTACTTATATGGATGACCGCTTGGGAATACCAGGTGCTGTAAGCGTTTAGTGACGGCTGTGCGTTGTGTTGCAGTGAATATCGGCTCGGAAAGAGAAATAGGTGAGCCGAGTTCGAATTCCAGTTAAATTTCCTGCATTCTCTTAAGCACTGGTACCCTTCCCTCCAGTTATGGGTTAAATAACAAGGGTAGAACTTGGGGACCCTACCCTTAAAAACAAATTCCAATGAATCTTGATACTCGAAAAGAAAAAAGTATTATTAGACACAAAACTTTTATAAAAACAACAATAAATTGTTGAAAGGAAAAGCTATTAACAGCAATAAATAAATAAAATTTAGTTGGCAATAAAGAACCCGCCTATGTTGATATGCACTAAAAACAAAACAACCAACCAACCGACAAGAGAGTTTCGCTAACTTACGAAGCTGTGAGTTTAAAACATTAGTACGTCCTATTTAATCGTCATCGCTTTAGTCTAATCAGAATTTATCAATTTATCAGACATTCTCTTAAATTTTATATACGTTAAATTATGTGTTTTATATATATATATATATATATTAATTTTTAGAATTAATAGCTAATTTTTTAATTCATATATATATATATATATATATATATATATAATTAACATGAGAATCTTAAGAGCAACATTCAGTAAGTTAAGTGACATACGTGATACATGCTTGGGCGATCATGTTTCAAAAGAGACATGACTAACTGACCAAAGGATTTTCCCACAGTAGGTTGCCATTACTTTCTGCGATAGACTGGTTGCCAACCAAGGCTAAAGAACATAATCTGTGCTGCTATTTAATCCATAGCTGAAGAAAGAAGGGACGGATTAATAACTTTTGTAAGGGTATTTGCTCGTAGGTGAATGTAACGAATTCCACTGGAATTCGAACCCAGTTCTCTATTTCTCGTTCCAAACCGATATCCACTGTCTATCAACTTCCCAATAAATTATACATGATATTATTATTATTATTTATTTATTCAAATACTCCACAGATGTGGAATATTTGATATGCGTTGTGGTGGAGTGGATATCGGCTCGGAACGAGAAATCGGGGTGCCGAGTTCGAATTCCAGTTGAATTCATTGCATTCACTTACGCGCAAATACCCTTGGGAAAGGTATTAATCCGGCTTTTCCTTCCAGTTACGGGTTAAATAACAGGACAGATTGGGTTCTATAGCCTTGGCTGGCAACCAGTCTACCGCAGAAAGCAATGGCAACCTACTGCAGGAAAATCTTCTGGCCAGTCAGTCATGTCTCTTTCGAGACATGATCGCCCAAGCGTGTTTCACGTATGGCACTTAACTGACTGACTCCACAGAAAAAATAAAATTTTTCAATAATTATGTCGTCTCTATTACGAAGACAACAAACTTTAAGGCCCTTAGACGATAGTTGGATAGGGGTCCATTAAATATGAACCCATTAAATCAACCTGTAAGAAAGCCAACAAGTTTTTAATCATTTCGTACCATGCAAGACAGAAGCGATATCTGCGTAAATAAGAAATAGAAACATTATTAACGAGCGATTACCATAAAAGAAGAGGAATCAAGAAGAGAGTAGATAGCGAGAGTACTTATTATTTTTGAAGGCCAAACTTGGTTGAACTGCAAGAAGTCTGAAATGAGGGATAAGTACGATAGAAGAATCTGTTAGTATAGAACTTACGGTTGCACGTAGCCAATTCAATTGTATATTAATGAGATCATGTTGTCAATATTGTATTGCGCTTAAATTCATAAAGTCTAGGAAACAGAATGAAGAGTTCATTAAAACAGTTACCATAAAATTATTTGTAGAGAAGGCACAAAAAACTTCTTTATGGCAGTATGAAAGTTACTAAAGCCAAATGCCAAGTCAGGACCAATAACATTGCAGATTCTTTCGATTTTATGAAGGATCTCTAAATATATAACAGGAGCGTCAGATATAACAGCCATATTCATCAGAACAATTTGCATGAAATTCGAAGATGCGTTACGACGATGGGATAGTGACAAGCAAGGATGCCAGGCCAGGACCAATATTATTGTACATTCTTCTTTGTATTTTATCAAGAATCGTTAAATATATAGCAGGTGCACTAGAGCATATGTTGCAGTATGTCTTTGTATACGTTGTATATGTTGTTGTTGTTGTTGTTGTTGTTGTATTACCCTATTTCCACATAAAAAAATATACTTCTTGGTTTAATACAACAGAGCGAAAGAAATTACTATTAGTGGTATTGTTGATTTTGCAGTTTATTGTAATTCGCGATATGAGCTTTGCTTAGAAATATTTAATACTATGTACTTGTAAAATCCGAAAAATAGAGAAATTAGCTGGAAATTGGAGAAAAAGGATAAAATACATTTTTCCCATTGTATTCAGAAGCGAATTTTTGCCCGGTAAAAATGGTAGACGACGGTAGTCAAAACAAGTTGTCAGAAAATTTTGATGTGGTTAGGGTAGGGTCAGATCCTTGGTTCCCACATTTTGATGGGAAATGATTTTAAAATTTTTGAAAACCTGAAGTGATGTAATTAAGAAGAAAAGGACAAAGAAAAAGTTGTGTCTTGTGAGTTGTTTTTGCCTTATTCGTTGAACCAAAACTCCCTCTCTCGAAATGTGTAGGTGGAAAATAATCTCATTTGTCAAAGATTTGATTTGCGTGGATACCAAGTGTCCGTCATTCAACCCCCAGGAGAGTTTGGGACAACTATAAAAATCGAGTCCCCAAGTAAGACAAATCAGTTTCAGAGCTGCCGAACGACCCCATTACCACCGTCGCTACCGTTCGCTGCCATTCGATACCGCTTGCTCCACTGCGGCTTTTTCCGTAAAGCTCCGATAAAGAGCCCTGAAAGAAGTTTATTGTTTTAAAAGTAATTGGGAAAATTGAAAGCTCTGATTATTTAAACGAATCTTCCGCTCCAATGTAGACTTTGAATCCGACGATTATCCATTCTGCTTTTATTAATAATAATTTTTTTCATATATATAAAAACTTTTTTCGCAACTCCTCCAGGCGTCTTCGAAATTATTTTTTTTTTTTATGTGCCTTGTTTATTTTTTTTTTCAACACAAGTGTACACGTGTGTCCGGTCTGGTTTGAGGTGGTAGAGAAACGGCCACCGTTTTTCAACGTGTCTTTCCTGAGACCAAGAACACAGCATGGGCAGGGAAGTTCACCGTTGTAATAGACGTCTTGAGGACCAGCTGCTGTGACGAGGCCATCATCGCAATTATCGACTCAAGAGCGTCATCATAATTGGTGTCGTTTCGACAGCATCAACCCTTAGTCAGGTTCTGGTCATTATCATCACAACAGGTTCCAGGCCGGGGGCAGCGAGCCAGCCGGGAGTAGAGTGTCACAGTTGTTGATGTTGTTTATTGTGTGTGTGTGTGTGTGTGTGTGTGTGTGTGTGTGTGTGTGTGTGTGTGTGTGTGTGTGTGTGTGTGTGTGTGTTGTTTGGGTGTAGGGAGTGTTGCGGTTAACACGAGTAGAAAATACCAGTTACTTCATTATGCTCGAAATTGATTAGTTCTTATTTATAGTGAATGCTCACCCAATACAATATTTAAGAACCACTCCTGGTAAAAATTTATTAAATGAGGTATGTCATATAAAAGGAACTATGAGTTGTTACGAGGAAGTGAATATAAGACGAATAGATAACGACGAGCGCTTGCCTTGAAGTAATCATGATTAGCATTTAAGGAACCATCCATGCGAATATTTGTTCAACAAAGTAACAGTGCTCTGAAAAAACAGTTGTCCTGGAATATGGGTGGGGGGCGCTTTAACTCCGTGGAGATAAGATGACGAGTCAGAACAGTAAATGTCTGAACTAACACACACATACTCTCTCTCTCTCTCTCTCTCTCTCTCTCTCTCTCTCTCTCTCTCTATCTATCTATCTATCTATCTATCTATCTATCTCACACACACACACACAATGTATTTTTGTTACTGTTTCTGTAACAATTTGTTGTTTATGGGGCAGGGTTGTTAGCCCGATGCCCAACCCCCAAACCTGGAGGACCGGTTGACCATTCTTAGCACTTACGTTTACAGCACTTGGTATTCCCAAACGGTCACCCATCTAAGTACTGACCAGGCTCGATGTTGCTCAACTTTGGTGATTAGACGAGAACCGGTGTATTCAACAAATGTCTGAACTAGTGGAACTAAAAGGTGGAGCTCATCTGAAAATTTGCCGTAGCAATAGCGATGGGATAGTGATAGGTTTTGCTACGTTGCGCCGGAGTGAATGTGACTGCATAGGGCAAAATAAATGTGACTGCATAGGGCAAAATAAATGTGACTGCATAGGGCAAAATAAATGTGACTGCATAGTGCAAAATAAATAATCTCTAACAATATCACGCAAACAATTCTGAACTTTATCAAATTCTGAAAGTGACTATTGGGCAGATCTATCCAAACTTCATTTTTGTTTAATTAGATGGGGTCACAAAAAGAAACTAAATGAAATTGGCTATGTTAGGAATAAATTATATACATAAATTATTTATTATCCTAACACATACTTTAAAAAATATTCCAAAAATTCAAATTTAAAAGTTGAAAATATAAGCATCCCCTCTCCTTTATACGCATGTGTAATCGGAAGTGTTTTAAAAAATGGACTGAGAGTGCAATACTGAAATCTGAAGGCGCCTCGGAATAGCGAAAGGTGTCTTCCAAAAACTAAGCAGAGTATTAAGAAACAGAAAAGTGTGCTGAGCAGTTGTTTAATACCAGTTCTTCTATATGGCAGCAAATGCTGACAAATTTCCTCACAGACAAAGAAGAGACAGAAAAGGCTGTTCTACAGAAGGATACCGAGAATAGCATATGAGGAACGACGAAGTTCTAGATACAATGGAAACAAAAAAGGACACTTGTAATTATCATCGGAAAGAAAGCTAGAATTTCAAGGACACATAATGAGGAAAGACGGTTTGGAAATCTTGATACTCGCATATTGAAGACAAGAGGAACAAAAGAAAACAACGCATAAACTACCTGGTGAGCTTCAGCGAATGAATGCTTATGCAGGTTTCAAGAGAGAAAACCAAAACATAAAATTTATTCAGATCTACAAAAGCATGAAATCGTGGAGAGCCATAATTGCTAACGCCCTCAAGAGACACGGCACATAGAAGAAGAATCAATATCCCGTTTTATGTATCCTGCGGATGAGTATTTATTTCTCCTGTTACTTCTTATATATTTTTATGCATATCTACTCATTGTTTCTATTTCTGCACATTTTTCGTTAAGGCATTCCTCTTCAGCTCGCTTGCGTTTGTTCTTATTTTTTCTTTTTTTTTTTTTTTTTTTTGCAATCATTTCACCCAAAACAAGGTAGGGCCGCAACTGGTGTGCAGGGGTCACAGTGAGAGAAAAAACAGAAAAAAGGGGAAAAGAGAAGGGTAGAAATTAAGGCAAGCGGGACTGATAGACTTCCAGTCATCGTTCTAAAGAAATGTTCTCCCTGAGCTGGCTCTAGTCCTCTCCCACATCTATCACTATTATCTCACTTCTTCCGACTCTACTGCAATATTAAAAAAAAAACATTTTATACAGACATAACAAAAACATCAGCTACAGCTGCTTTAGAGATATAGATTTTTTTTATTCCAGCATAACAATATATTATTGAATAATTCTATAATGATCATCTATAATGAAGCAGAAAGTAGAAAGTAAAAATCTAAACTTATTTATAAATAGAACTTTGTCTGTGTGTGTATGTGTGTGTGTGTGTCTGTGTGTGTGTGTGTGTGATTTTGTGTGTGCCCGTTACCTATAGACTCCGAAACGGCTGAACCGATTTTCTTGAAAATTTACACAGTTGCGAGTGTTCTTAGCTAGGTTTTGTGTCGAGGTACCCCCGATAAATATCCAAAATCGGAAATCGATAATCGAAAAAAATCGGGTTATAGTAGGAGTGATCCGATTTTAATCAAATTTCATACACTCATAGACAAAGACATAAGAAACGATATTCAGAAGTTTCAAGGTTGCAGTTCATACAATAGTGCAGAAAATATATATATATATATATATATAAAAGGCAAGATGTTTGTGTGTGTCTGTTTATCTGCCTGTATGTCTGTATTTTTTCAGTCCTTTCATTTTAGTTTTTTTTCGGGTTTGGCTCTAAGTAGGTATAACTGTAGTTCTTAATCTCAGCCATGATTCCATTTACTCAGAGGACTTATTTAGCCTTCAAAATTCCGTTTACGACGAAAAAAGCTTATTTGATATCGATACCAGGAAATCAAAATTTGACTTATATCCATTCATTTGTCTTTCAGTCTACGGTTTCGCTTTAACTGGAAACAACTATCGCTTTTTAGTCTTTCCTGCCAACGTCCAAAGAGTCTGAGCTGCAGGACCATGGATTAATTTTAAAGCTTTCATTACACCCGAGCAACGCCGGGCTATACTGCTAGAATATATATATATATATGTGTGTGTGTGTGTGTGTGTGTGTGTGTGTGTGTGTGTGTGTGTGTTGATATACGATTTATGTACGTGCACATATACTTACTTATAAAATCGCTCTTGATTGCAACCACGACCTCCAGGTAACTTCGAATTCTCTTGCAACTCTTCTGGACGGTTAAGTGGCAAGATGTAAAGAGTGATGCGGTTGTAGAAATTGGCTGACAGCCGTGACAGTGTCCTGTTTGTGTAGCACGAAGGAGAGTCCTGTTGCCAGACATAAGCTCTTCCAGCAGCCACCTTTGACCTAGAGCATCTTCTTCTTTCTTCTTTTATGTACCTTGTCCCTTCAGGACGTAGGCGATCATGGCCTTCCACGTCTCCCTATCCCTGGTGGCTCTTAGCACGCTTTCTCCTGTTACATCACCCAAACCCCGCCATGCTATCCACTAGCTCAAGCCCATAAATCTAGAATATAAATGTATAGAAACTACCATGGCCATAAAACGAAGGATCAGTTTATATTTTGATTATAATATAGATTTGATCCCCCACTTTTATATCCACATTATAATTTCTTATAAACAGTTTGCATATATCTATTTCTTCTATGTGCCCTGTCCCTTCAGAACGTAGGCGATCATGGCCTTCCACGTCCCCTATCCCTGGTGGCTCTTAGCACGCTGTCTCATGTAACGTCACCCGTTCTGTCATCCACCTGCTCAGGCCCTTTAAATATGTTATCCGCTGCTTTTCTCTGTCTCTTTTTTCCTCTATCAGGCCTGTCAGTATCAGGTTCTCCAAGCCTTCCTTCTTCATTGCATGTCCCAGGAACTTCATTTGTCTCTTCCTGATGCTCAATATTAATTTCCTTTTCGTTTCCATCATTTCCAAAGCTTCGTCATTGCTCACATGCTCGGTCCACGGTATCCACAGCATCCTTCTGTACAACGACATTTCAGCTGCTTCAAGTTTTCTCTTCATCTTTGTTGATATTGTCCAACATTCACTGCCATATTGAAGAACTGCCATCACATAGCAATCCAGTACTCTTTCTTTGTTTCTAGTGAATGTCTTAATACTTTACTCAGCTTCTGGAACGCGTCTTTCACCATGCTAATTTACCTTTGGATCTCTCTGTCGCACTTTCCGTCGTCAGTTAGAACATTTCCCAGATATTTGAATTTTCGTACCTGCTTGATTTTAACATCCCCCATCTGTATTTGGCACTTTGAGCTGCTCTTTTTGCTGATCACCAGGCACTCGGTTTCCTTGCAGTTTATTTGTAAACTCTTCATGTCACTCTCTTCAGCTATCTTCTGTAGGAGATCCTGCAGTTTTTCCGTGTCTGCAATCAAAACTGTGTCGTCTGCGTATCTTATGTTGTTCAGATTGTGACATCCGATGACAAATCCTGGCATAATATCTAGGGTCCTCAAAATATTCTCACTGTACAAGTTAAATAAATCCGGTGAAAATACACACCCCTGTCTTACGCCTCTTTCTATCTTTGTATAACTGCTGAATTCGTTACCTGTCCGTATGCAGGCAGTTTTCTGCCAGTAGAGGTTTTTAATTACCCTAATGTCTTTCCCAAATATGTCGAGCCTGCTGAGCATCTCCATCAATTCTTTATGGCGTATTTTGTCGAACGCTTTTGCATAGTCAATAAAGCACATGTATAAGTCCTTCTTCATTTGTATTGCCCTTTCAGAGAGCATCCTAATCATAAATATGACGTTCCTTGTTCCAGTGTCTTTGACGAACCCACACTCTTCTTGTTCTATTTCTGGCCTGATTCTACTTCTTGCTCTATTCATCAGTATTCGGACGATCAGTTTTGTAATTTGACTCGTTAAGCTGATAGTTCGGTGTAATTCACACTCGTTTCCACCTGGCTTTTTAGGCAATGCTACGAGAATGGATTTGAATAGGTCGTCTGGCATTATACCACTATTATAAATTTAATTTATTATTTCCGTAATTTTTTTCTATGCCGAATTCTTCCAGGGGTAACGGTAGCTCTATTACAATGCCATCTGGACCAACTGCTTTGTTTCTATTCAGTTTGGCCATTGCAGCTTCCACTTCGAACTTTAATATTTCCGGTCCTCATCTTTGCGTATTATCGGTTACTCTCTCTTGTCGTGGAAAAGATCTTCAATATATTCTTCGCATCGCTTGATTATTTCCTTTTTCTCCAGTATTAGCGTTCCATTCTTGGCTTTTATACATCCGGTTGAAGAACAGGTTTTTTTGTCCTGTCAGTTCTCTTATCTCTTTTTGCATATCTGCTTTATTAGTCCTGCTCAGTCTCTCTACCTCTGCGCATTTGTCGTTGAGCCATTCCTCTTTGACCTGCCTGCATTTGTTCCTTATTTCCTTGTGCAGTTTCCTGTGTTCTCTTCCATGTCTTGGCATCATTTTCCGTCTCCTTTGCATCATGTCAAGGATCGCTTCAGTCATCCACTCGTTTTTTCTTCTTCATCTGTTTTCCTGTAAGGCATCACTACCTCCTTAAAGCACTTAATGTAGGCCTCCGTGTAAAGTCTAAGGCTCTCACCAAATAATTCGAGAGTTCTTCCTTTTTAAGAGAACTACTCTTTCCGAATATTCTGTTCTCAGATTAATACCCAAACATGTATTAAAACACACACACACACACACACACACACACACACACACACACACACACATATATATATATATATATATATATATATATATATATATACTAGCAGTATAGCCCGGCGTTGCTCGATTGTAATGAAAGCTTTAAAGCTAATCCATGGACCTGGAGCTCAGACTAAGCCTAAAGAATATTTGAATAATAACATAATTGCGATTGCGACAATCTAACAATCGCACCTAGTATATATATATATATATATATATATATATATATATATATATATATATATATATATACTAGCAGTGAAAGCTTCAAAACTAATCCATGGTCCTGGAGCTCAGACTCTTTGGACGTTGGCATGAAAGACTAAAAAGCAATTATTGTTTCCAGTTAAAGCGAAACCGTAGATTGAAAGAAGAATGAATGGATGTAAGTCAAATTTTGATTTCCTGGTATCGATATCAAATACGTTTTTTCGTCGTAAACTGAATTTTGAAGGCTAAATAAGTCCTCTGAGTAAATGGTATTATGGCTGAGACTAAAAACTACAATTATGCCTACTTAGAGCCAAACCCGAAGCAAAAACTAAAATAAAAGGGCTGAAAAAAATACAGACATACAAGCAGATAAACAGACACACACACAAACATCTTGCCTTTTATATATATATATATCATCGATTTTCTGCACTATTGTAAATACTACAACCTTGAAACTTCTGAATATCGTTTCTTATGTCTTTGTCTATGAGTGTAACAAATTTGATTAAAATCGGACCACTCCTTCTATGACCCAATTTTTTCGATTTTCGATATTTATCGACACAAAACCTAGCTAAGAATATTCGCAGACGCTTATAGTGTAAATTTTCAAGAAAATGAGTTCAGCAGTTTCGGAGTCTAGGTAAAGAGGACAGCCACACAGTCACACACACACATACACACACACCCACACACAGAAGTTCCATTTATAAATTAGTTTATATATATATATATATAGCGCATACTTATGTATCAAGAAATCTATGCAAAAAACCTTTAGAAAATTAAGGTGATAATATGAATACAAATACCGGACATTGAGTGACTAACTGTGGTAATAAAACTGCTCTCGATATATATATATATATATGTGTGTGTGTGTGTGTGTGTGTGTGTGTGTGTGTCAGCCAGTTAAGTGCTATATGTGGTACACACGTAGGCGTTCATGTCTCGAAAGAGTCATGACTGACTAGGCAGATTTTTTCCGCAGTAGCTTGCCATTACTTTCTGCGGTAGACTGGTTGCTAACCAAGGCTATAGAATCTAATCTGCCCTACTATTTAATCCATAGCTGGATGAAAAAGCGACAGATTCATACCTTTCTCAAAGATATCTGAGCTTAAGTAAATGCGAGGAATTCAAGTAGAATTCTAACTCAGTTCTCTGATTTCTCGCTCTGAGCCGATATTCACTGCACCACAACGCACCACAGATTGTGGCAAAATCTAAACGTTATAAACCAGGCGTTTCGATGAGATTTTATGCTAACACTGACTTCTTTAGGTTAGAATAAAAGAATGAAAGTCTCAATATCTTCAATTTTGTTTCGAATATTGTTATACATCCAACAAAAAACACACACACACATGCAGGATATATGGGAAAAACATATATACATTTTTATATATCATTAACAATTTGAAGGAAGTTTTTTGCCAAAGTGGAAAAAGGGTTTCTATTACGCGTTGCCTTCTTCTGGGCTTAATTTTGAGTTGATTTTTTTTTTTTGTTGTTTTTTTTTTTTTTTTAATCATATCACCCCAAGCAAGGCGGTAACGCCACTGATGTGCAGGGGGCTACATAAGAGTGAAAAGATTAGAAAAGAGAAAACCGGAAACCACATCCTAAATAGGAAACAAGGGATGAGCCTCTTCACCTGTTCAATAGACGTGGGTGGAGTGTGAACCGGGCGATAGTTTAGTTTATCTACTCCAATTGAAAAAAAAAACAGTGAGAATTTTAGAAAAGAGAAAAACCGGAAACCGCATCCTAAACAGGAAACAAGGGATGAGCCTCTTCACCTGTTCAATAGACGTGGGTGGAGTGTGAACCGGGCGATAGTTTAGTTTATCTACTCCAATTGAAAAAAAAAACAGTGAGAATTTTAGAAAAGAAAAACCGGAAACCGCATCCTAAACAGGAAACAAGGGATGAGCCTCTTCACCTGTTCAATAGACGTGGGTAAGTTGTTTATCACGTATTTCATTTAGATTTTTTCCTTTTAGTTTTGTTTTCATCATTTTTGTCATTAAATATTCCACAATAATTCCATCATACAAGATCTGACAAGAATGTTTACACGGGGCGTTTACCTAAAAACAAATTTACTGCAAAAATATCTAGCAATTAAAGCAATTTCTAAAGATTTTACTCTCAGATAATTGTTTTCCATTTTAGAGTACCATGTTTATATACAAATTGTGGTCAGTCGAGTTACGGCGAGCAACTAAAGC
Organism: Ascarosepion bandense; assembly: GCA_037127315.1. Taxonomy (NCBI): domain Eukaryota; kingdom Metazoa; phylum Mollusca; class Cephalopoda; order Sepiida; family Sepiidae; genus Ascarosepion; species Ascarosepion bandense. Next base: position 103,879 of record JBBBDQ010000380.1, read on the forward strand.
ATTTAATGCGTTGTTTTGTAAAATATCACACTTGTGTTCATATAATATTTTATTTAGTTTTTTGGTGTTTCTCCGATGTATTCTTTGTGGCAATCATGACATGTAATAGAGAAAATTCTTCTTTCAAGATTTAGCTTGTTTTGTATTTATTGCATATATATATGCATATATATATATATATATATATAGAGAGAGAGAGAGAGAGAGAGAGAGAAAGAAGATAAGATTCCTCACAAACGATCGACAAGAAAGATTTTATTAATTTTGACTTAATTTTTCCAGTATTCTTACATGTTACCTATTTACTCGAGATAAGGAATGTAAAAATGTTGAATGATTATTGACTTTCCAAGCGCTTTCAGCCACCTCACTGGCCATTCTCAAAGATGTTATTTTTCTGAGGTTGTTATTTTATCAGCATACTTTGACTGTAACGTAATGTATTTTGCAGTTTTGAGAAGGAGCGTTCTTTAAAAGCTGTTAGGTGACTTGCTCAACTTGAAATCGCGTGAGCGTCTGTCTGTTTAATAAGACATTCAAAACTCCATTTCTACTGTTGAATAATCTAAGGTTGATGGTAGAGTAAAATTGTTTGATATATAACGCCTCTCTTATAGCGAGATGCTTTTGATATTGTTTTTAAAATAGTATTTTTGTATTTTGAACCAAAACTTTTCTTAAAGGTTTTTGTAAATTATGGGTAAATGTTTTTTATTACACTTTGGTTAGATAGGTGACATGTAAGATGTTTTTCAAAGTGGTAGTAGTATGTCCAATAGAGGTAATTGATTTATGACAAGAAACTCAGTCTTGTACAAGGCATCAAAACCCATACATCATATTAGTTATCGCTAGTTTAGATTTGATAGGGCTGTTTTGATCAGAAACAACAAGGTTTACAGTCTTCCATTTTCTATAATATTTTCCCAATTTTACATGTTTTTGAAAAATTACGGCATAAATATGGTGTTTAATAATTTTCCGTATAGCGAATTCGTCCTGTTTATAATTATTGTACATTTGGTTGCAATAAATTATGATAATGTCTTTTTGTGTTTTATTTTTTAATTTGGTTTCGTGTATTTTTCATATGAATAATTTTATTTGTTTATCAATGACATAGTTAGGAAAATTATTGTTGACTAATGTTTGATTTATGTGTTTTAGTTTGCTCAAAAATATTGTTTGGGAGGAGTAATTTTGATGTGCTCTACTTAAGAAGTTGATTATTACTGCTATTTTATAGCAATATTTTGAGAATTGTTTCCAATATAATTAGTGACTGTGTCTACAAACACACGTCAATCCCTTCTCCGAAAATCCAACCAGTAATTCACTCAAACACATTCAGTGCATGGTTACGGTAGATATAATATACATACATTTAGTGTATCGAGGCAGCAAATAATTTTCTAAGCATATACTGTTAAATATAAGAGACAATGAATGTCTATTATGTTTAATCATGAGCCGTTCTAAACATCGTATTCTGGCTTAAATTTCAGGTGAAAATAAAGACAAAAATTCTCCAACATTTGTATAATTTTTTATTAAGTTGGTTCTAAACTTTCGGCTCACATGAACCATCTTCAGAGAGGTTACAAGGACGTTAACATAAAAACATCCACCATCAGCAACGATTTTATCTTGTGACCTAAAACTTATGTTAAGCAACAATAACAGTTACCAAAAATAGCAAACGTAGTTCTTAAATTTTTAATGCGGTTCTATGACGTCACACCGCGTGAGAGCTCGAAATGATAACAGAATGCAATGTAATGTGTTATGACCAAATTTAAACGTGATTTTATTAAGTGTGGGTTATTTGGATTTAATGTAGATGGCCTCCAGTATCTGAAGGTTCTTTTTACTGTGTGTACGAGTAAGGATTATTGTATTGATGACTAAAATCTGTCTGATATTACCTACATGACCTTGTTTTTCTAATAAATGTTGTTTAATTGTACTCTCATCAGAAAGGGGACAGGTAATTCTACGGGAAGACGTGGCTGTAGTAAAACCAATATATTTAGTGGATTTATGTCAACACAAGATAAAATCGTCGATGATGGTGGATGTTTTTATGTTAACGTCCTTGTAACCTCTCTGAAGATGGCTCATGTGAACCGAAAGCTTAGAACCAACTTAATAAAAAATTATACAAATGTTGGAGAATTTTTGTCCATATTTTCTCCTGAAATTAAAGCCAGAATACGATGTTTAGAATGGTTTATGATTAAACATAATAGACATTCGTTGTATATGTTTAGATAATATACATAAATAGATATAAACAGAAGAAGATAGATCGATAGATAGATAGAGTCGGAGAGCAGAGTTCGAATTTCAGTTAAATTCGTTGCATTCACTTACGCACAAATACCCTCCAAATATGTGTTAAATAGCTGAACACATTGGGTTGTATAGGCTTGATTGGAAACCAGTGTACCGCAAAACGTAATAGCAACTTACTGCTGGAAAATCTTTTGCGTAGTCAGTGATGTCTCTTTCGAGACATGATCGGCCAAGCATGTATCACGTATAACACTTAACTGACTAAAATAGAATGTGTGTACACACGAATTAATGTTGATCTGCATGTCAACATTCTTTTACAGTTTTTCTCTGAGATTAATTCTTATTCCATCATAAATACAGCAAATTTTATAATATACATACTTTTGTACAAACTAACACACGCACTAGAAAACACACACATACACACACATGCACACACACATATATATATATATATATGTGTGTGTGTGTGTGTGTGTGTGTGTGTGTGTGTGTGTAAATTTCAAATAAAGTATAATTATAAAAGGATAATATTTGTTGATTCATATATATATTACGAAGATTAACGAAACTTGGTTATAAACAAACGACAATTTGAAATGATTTGTTTGAACAATATTTTTGATCGATACTCGTATTTAAGTAGATATTCTGTTTATAATCAAACAGTATTATATATTGATATCTACCCGCCTGATTATTTACGATAAATTTTTATTAAGAAAATGTTTGTTCTGGGCTTAATTTGACATAGTTAGACTGATTGCCATTCGTGGTCACGAGGTCTAAGACGCGCGATATGTCATGGTTGCCTTTCCTTTGTGGATAGGGGTCGCATGTTCGATCCCTCCTGAATGATACACATTTTCGTAAAAAAAATCAGGCCGGTAGAAATAAATATATAATACTGTTTGATTATATCTACTTCAATACGAGTATCGATCAAAAATAATGTTCAAACAAATCATTTATTTTTATTTTTTTATATATGTGTGTGTGTGTGTGTGTGTGTGTGTGTGTGTGTGTGTGTGTGTATATATATATATATATATATATATATATATATATATATACATACTAGGGAGATAACATTTATTTAAAATATTTTTACGGCCGACAAGAAATATTTAATTCATCTTTTATTAAATTTTTAAAGCAATTTAACATTTTTCCGTTTTTTGGAGATAAGGAATTTAAAATTTTTCCGTAATTTTTATCGTCCCAAGCGCTTTCGAACAGTTCTGTAGCCATTTCAGTGGTGTTTTGTTCTTTTATTTCTGCTGTTTTTATTTTACCTCATGTTTCGACTGTAAAGTAATAATTTATTTTGTTTTATTTTTGAAAAAAGGAGAATATATTCTATGCTCTCAAACCGTATCTTTCTATTTAAAATAATCTTTCGATAGTCCATTTCCAATATTAAATAAGATAAGGTTGTTGGTAGGAAAGAAATATCCTCTACATTAATCGTATTAACGTTCTATATTTGTTTCGATGTCGAGCACTTTACGACTAATAACGAAAAATATCTTTTTAACAGTAAACCACTGAAGAAAAATAATCTGGGCACTAAGCATTATCACAACTCATCACTATATACATATATGAAACGTGTTTGAGTTTGAGTTTTGTTTAACGGCATATCAACACCTCTGTGGGTTAGTTATTGCCAAAAAATGGGGTTTTAAGGGTTTTTTTTTAATGTTCATTTATAGTGAAAAGGCGATTTAGTCAGATTTTAAGGAATTTTTTTATTCTTTTTTATTTTAGAAAACTGAAAATGTCTTCTAGTTTTGTGCTCAAAAATGTTTTGCTGGTATGTTTTTTTCCTTCAAAAATATGTTATGATAATTTTTTCTTCAAAAATGTATATATTTCTATAAAATTCTATTTTTATACTTTCATAGTGTTTAGATCCCAGTTTGGGGGTTAACTATTTGCCCATAGCTGGGACCTTTACAGGTGCTACCACTCCGAGCCAGAGTGGACCTGGGAACAACAGCAATTAAGAGGTGGTTCCATGCTCCTCACAACCTCCCAATCAGAGGCCTTGCTACCGGATGCAGTTTACCGTCGTGCCCAGGACCATATGAAAACTTTGATTAAAAAATATATTATTTTGTTTTTAACAAGATTGTTTCTTCGTGTCTTTTGTATTTACTTATTTACCGCGGTAGTTTTCGGGCGTCGGATCATTGCACATTGACTGGTGTCATGTCGGATTTTTCAAGCATTTATGTGCAGTTCGTGTCATCGTTTGTTATTTGTTTTTCTTTCTTGTTGTTGTTTTTCAACAAGTGACGTAACTTTTTTGTTTTTGTTTTTCATTATATTATTATTTGTGAAATATATTTAACATGTCTGTGTCACACCCGAACTTTTCATCTCGGTCTGACACAACAAGAACCGTGACAAATCGGACTTTGCCACCCTTTGCCAGTCATCCAGGGTCCAATTAATGATGTACGTCAAAAAACAAGGTGCGACACTGTTTGCGTTTTCGTGATGTTAAAAGGGGTACCCCGCTGGGTATCTTTATGCTCCCACATTCCACAAGAGGTTAAAAAAAACTCTAAAGTAATCGAGTGAAAATGAATCTGATATTTACGTTGGATGTAGATTCATCAGTATTATAATTCAAACCATGCTCATGATCATTAAGAACCAGTCTTCTTCTTCTTCTTCTTCTTCTTCTTCTTCTTCTTCTTCTTCTTCTTGTGCCGTGTCCCTTCAGGACGTAGGTGATTATGGACTTCCACTTGGCTCTGTCTCTTGTCGTTCTCAATAATTTTTCTCTTGGTATCTCTTCTAAGCCCCTCTTCGTCAACCATTTGCTCAAACCTATCAGGTACGTCTCACGCTGCTTTCCCTTGTCTCTTCTTCCATTTATCCGACCTGTGAGCATCAAATTCTCTAGACATTTCTTCCTCATTACGTGTCCCAGGAACTATTTGTCTCTTCCTGATATTTATTATCAGTTTTCATCTCGTTTGCATCCGTCCCAACACCTCATCGTTGCACAAGTGCTCAGTCCATTAGTATCCTCAACATCCTTCTGTAAAACCCAGATTTCTGCTGCCTCAAGTCTCTCCTTGATCCTTGATGAGATCGTCCAGCATTCACTTCCATACAGATAGACAGATATCACATAGCAATCCTGCACTCTTTTCTTTGTTTCTAATGAGATTTTCCTGTTATTCGATACTCTGCTTAGCTTTGGAAGGGCGTCTTTAACCATGCGTCTTTGGATGCATGGCCAAAATCTAAACTTATTTATAAATGGAACTTTGTCTGTGTGTGTGTGTGTATGTGTGTGTGTGTCCGTTACCTATTGACTCCGAAACGGCTGAACCGATTTTCTTGAAAATTTACACGGTTGTACTATAAGCGTCTGCGAGTGTTCTTAGCTAGGTTTTGTGTCGAGGTACCCACCCCCGATAAATATCGAAAATCGATAATCGAAAAAATCGGGTTATAGAAGGAGTGGTCCGATTTTAATCAAATTTGATGCATTCATAGACAAAGACATAAGAAACGATATTCAGAAGTTTCAAGGTTGCAGTTCTTACAATAGTGCAAAAAATCGATTATATATATATATATATATATATATATATATATAAAAGGCAAGATGCTTGTGTGTGTGTGTGTGTGTGTGTGTGTTTATCTGCCTGTATGTCTGTATTTTTTTTCAGCCCTTTTATTTTAGTTTTTGCTTCGGGTTTGGCTCTAAGTAGGTTTTATTGTGGCTCTTAGTCTCAGCCATGATACCATTTACTCAGAGGACTTATTTAGCCTTCAAAATTCCGTTTACGACGAAAAAAACTTATTTGATATCGATACCAGGAAATCCAAATTTGATTTACATCCATTCATTTTTCTTTCAGTCTACGGTTTCGCTTTAACTCGAAACAACTATTGCTTTTTAGTCTTTCGTGCCAACGTTCAAAGAGTCTGAGCTGCAGAACCATGGATTTTAAAGCTTTCATTACACCCGAGCAACGCCGGGCTATACTGCTCGTACTAAATGTTTCCAAATTTTCAGAAAATGGAATGTCCTAGCTGTCTAGTACTCGTTGCTATGCTCTGTTTTGAATCCGATAATTCACGTTAGCTAACCAGAGCACCTTAGCTCCTGTTAACAGTAACCAAGTGTCAGAGCGTAACTGATATAAATTTAATCATTTCCATGACGTCAAATAAGAGACGCCATCTTCTTTAGATATTCTTCTTCTATGTGCCGTGTCCCTTCTGGACGTAGACGGTCATGACTTTCCACATCTTCCTGTCCCTTGTCACTATTAATACCCCTTCTCCTGTTATCCCATTCAATCCTCGCTCCACCATCCATCTGCTCAAGTCCATCAAGTACGCCATGCGTTACTTTCCCTTAATTTCTCTTCCTCTCTATCCGTCCCATGAGCATCAGGTTCTCCAAGCCCTCTTTCCTCATTCAGTCAGTTAAGTGCCATATGATACACGCTTTGGGCGATCATGTCTCGAAAGAGAAATGACTGACTGGGCAGAAGATTTTCCCGCAGTAGGTTGCCATTGCTTTCTGCGGTAGACTGATTGCCGACCAAGGCTATAGAAACCAATCTGTCCTGCCATTTAATTCACAACAGTGAGAAGATATAGATTATATTACATTATTATATTAAGTATAATTAGTGGGGGATCAGTTTATTATTTCATAACATTGTAAAACCAGTCCCTCACTTTATGCCCAGTAGTAGTTTTAATTATGTTTCCCACTATTATATTCAGTCAGTTAGTTAAGTGCCATAAGTGATACACGCTTTGACTAGGCAGAAGATTATCCCGCAATAGGTTACCATTGCTTTCTGCGGTAGACTGGTGGCCAGCCAAGGCTATAAAACCCAAGCTGTTCTATTATTTTACCCACAACTGGAGGAGAGAGACGGATTAGCACCTTTCCCAAGAGTGCCTAAGTGAATGCAAGTAATTCAACTGGAATTCGAACTCGGCACCCCCGATTTGTCGTTCCGAGTTGATATCCACGGTACCACAACGCACTTTTGTCATTACATGTGTCAAAAACTTAAGCTGCCTTTTCCTGATGTTAAGTATCATTTTTTATATCCAAAACCTCGTCATTGGTTGCGTGTTCCGTTCATGTTCTGTGAGTTCATTTGTTTACATATCTGTACTAAATTATTTTCCATAATTCTAGTCAGGTAACTTTTACTACCCTATCGTAACAGTTTTGTATTCTTCTTGAGCTAACTTACCGCGTTCAGATAAAATTTGGTTTAATAGCGACTTCAATAGCTATTAAAATCAATAGCTATTAAAATCAGTAACTATTAATATCAATAGCTAATAAAATCAGTAGCTATCAAAATCAATAGCTATCAAAATCAGTAGCTATCAAAATCAATAGCTATTAAACTCAGTAGCAATCAAAATCAGTAGCTATCAAATCAGTAGATATTCAAATCAGTAGCTATCAAAATCAATAGCTATTAAAATCAGTAGCTATTAAAATCAATAGCTATTAAAATCAGTAGTTATCAAAATCAATAACTATTAAAATCAGTAGCTATTAAAATCAATAGCTATTAAAATCAATAGCTATTAAAATCAGTAGCTATCAACACCAGTACCTATTAAAATTAGTACCTATTAATATCAATAGCTATTAAAATCAGTCGCTATCAAAATCAATAGCTATTAAATTCAGTAGCTATTAAAATCAGTAGGTATTGAAATCAATAGCTATCAAAATCAATTGCTATTAAAATCAATAGCTACATCTACTGCTAAGAAGCTTGGGTCACTGCGCCGAACCAGGAAGTTTTTCTGGTCAGAATCCATCTTGGACATTTACAAATCTACCATTCGTCCATGCATCGAATACTGTTGCCATATGTGGTCAGGTGTTACTGCAGTTCATCTCTGGGAAATCCGAAGGAACCCTGCAATGTTATTGGTCTCGATTTGGCTGCTCGCCCTCAGCCACTTTCTAGTAGTAGATGTAGTGTGGATTCCCTCTTGTTCTTTCGACAAGCATTTTCACAGCTTTTGCTCTGACGAACTTCATTCGCTGGTGCCCGCCCTCATGAATTTACTCGATTGGCAACTAGGTCCCACCCTTTTATCATCAAAATAGATAAATGTAACCGTCAATTCTACTGTATCAGTTTCTTTTCTCGCATTTTCCGCCTGTGGAACTCTATTCCCCATGCTTGCTTTCCTGACAGTTACAATCTCTAAAAGTTTAAATGCAACGTCAATTGTCATCTTTCAACTCCACGACACCTACATCTATCTTACTCTTTCTATTTTTATTTATTTTTCTCTTCTGTCTCTCCTCTTTTCTTATGGTAACCCCCTGCGCACCAGTGGCAGTACTGTCTTGATTGGAAGGAAACAATTCTAAATATTTTTTTAAAAGTCTTCATCTCTTTTTTTCGCAAAGATAACATTCGCTTGGGATTTTTGTTGCTTTTTTATTTGCTTTAATTGTTTTGTTTTTTTTTTGTTTTTTGTTTTTTTTTTGTTTTTTTTTTTGTTTTTTGTTTTTTTGTTTCTTTTTATACATTTTGCTTTGGATTGCATTGATAAGAAATTCCGTTTAATTTAATTTAATTTTTTTAAGCTACATGTCCTCTGGTATTTTTTTTTTTTTAATCATTTCACCCCGAGCAAGGCGGAAACGCCACTGATGTGCAGGGGGTTACATAAATGTAAAAAGATTAATTAGAAAAGAGTGAGGAATACAAACTAGTTAGAAAGGAACAATAGAAAGCTGAGAAAGCAGGTGCGATGACAGATACATAGGTGGAGAGAAAGGGAAGGTTATACAGGGGAGGGGAGAGAGCTAGAGGCCAGTGGTTAGTAGATGAGTATTGACTTTACATTTAAATTTCTGGAGGTTGTAGCCGTCAGGAAAGCAAGAATACGGGAGTGAGTTCCACAGGCGGGAAGTGCGAGAGAAGAAGCTGCAGGAGTAGAATTTTCGTCTGCATTTGGCTAACCTGACTGTGAATGAGGAACTTTTCGTTTGCGGTGGTTTGACTTTAAATTCTTCAGAAAGCTTTCTCTTTTTTTTTTTTTTTTTTTTGGGGGGGGGGGTCACCGTTCACATTTTTGATGTTCCCTTCCTGCCATTAAGATTAAAATCAACTCCACGCTGAATTGGGTGTGTGGTTAAATGCAAATCCGGTGTTGAACAGCTGTTAATAAAGCTAAATCTTCTCAGTCCTTGATTTGCATGGTTACACATAAAAGCGCTCAACCTGAACTCAAATTTATTGAGGCTAACAGATAATCAAGGAATTGGTCTGTACTTTATGGGTTGAAATCATTTTTCTTTCTTTCTCTACTTAAGAAAATAAACCACAAATTACATGAATTCAAAATGATCAATAGAGAAAAAAAAAGATCAATGCCAAATAGAGATTAACTATCCCAATGCATTAAAATATAAATAATCCCTTTGACACCATTGGACCCTAAAAAAGAGTAATCAAGGCGACAGCTACGTTGACCGTTCGCTCTGTCATTCTGCAGATAGAAATCACCAGGATAGCATTAATTAGCAGTAAAACACTTAAAGAGTAAGTATGGTGTTAGGAGGAGGGTTGAGAATTCAATCTTTGAATTTTATTCTAATGCAAGTACAGAAGAGGCTCAATGGTTAGAGCATAGGTTCTTATTCCGAGAAATCAAAGGTCTTGCACTCAAGCGGCGGTGAAACGAGAAAGAATTAAAATACTGTTGAAATATATCTGTACTAGCAGTATAGCCCGACGTTGCTCGGGTGTAATGCAAGCTTTAAAACTAATCCATGGTCCTGGAGCTCAGACTCTTTGGACGTTGGCATGACTCATTGAATGAGAACAACCTACCCTAGTGATCGAAGTAAAGGGTTTAGCTTAAAATTCCAATCATTTGAAAAAGATTGATGCGTAAAATGGCCAAAATGTCATTAGGACAATACTCAGAACAATGTTTTGTATGATGAGACAATGCAACTCTTAAAGTTTCCTTTCTGTCTTTTATCAGCATGGCTGATGCTAACCTCCAGGAAAGTGACTTGCTGTGCCTTCTTGGACTAAAGTTTTCTACTGACATGAAGTAGAAAGATTCTATTGAATCGGTTCCTCAGTCTGCTGCTAGGAAATTTGGTTCCCTTTCCTGCTAGGCAATTTTTCTAGTTTGATTCTTTTGTGGGATCTCCCCCTTTTGTATATGATAATAGCCTCGACTGAGTGTACATATAATCCTGCCATAGAGAGAACAGCGATCTAGAATCACAGTTGTAGTTGCCGTTTACAGTGGAGAGTAATCGTAAAGATCCGTTACAGTTATCGAAGAGTTCCGACAGATATCGAAGTTATCCAGAAACCAGACTAGCTCTGAGCTCCACTCAGCTAGAATAAGTTACCCGGACATACTATTTCACTTCAAAGACTTGTATATATTTATTTCTACTAATAGTATTCCTGAATTGACTAACCCGCGTTCCAGTTTGTATATTACGTTCAATATAACCTAATTTTTTCTATCTCCATGTCTGTTTCTGTTGTTTATTATTTGGTGTGGTTCTTCATCGGGAATCCACAACAGAATCTATCTTACGCATTTAGAGATTTACTATTTGTCCGTGTATTAAATATTGCTGCCACATCAGGTCTGATGCTTCTGCTATGTATTTAGAGATTCTTGATAAAATCCAAAGAATCAGCAATATTATTGGTCCTGATCTGGCATCTCAGGTTCAGTCACTTTCCAATTACCATAATGTAGCTTCTCTGAACTTTTTCTATAAATACTTGCCCCAAAGAGTTGTGAGTTCAATACTTGGGGAAAGTAGTGGTGAACAAAAACTTAGAGAGTTGAGTTAAAGGGAGGGAAAACTAAGACATGCAGAAGTAGCATGGCACATGGAATGAGAACGATCTAACCTAGTGATCGAAATAAAGTGTTCGGTTCACAATTCCAGTCATCTGAAGAAGAGTGTAAAAACAGCCGAAACGTCATAAATATGACAATAAGGATGAAGAAAACAGTCCAAATAATGTAAATAAACACTAGTAACTTTTTATCATTACTGCGCAGACCCTTAATTTTTACCTATCCAAATGAATGAATGTTCTCTTTTCTTTCTTTTTTTTTTAATCAATTTACTTCCAAGCAAGACGATAATTCCACTAAGACGTAAAGGGCAACTGGTCGCGAAAGAAAATGAGAAAATTTTAGATAGAATCGGAAACTCAATCTTAAACAAGAAACAAGAAGTAAACCTCGAATACTCCTCAAAAAACCGGAGAAGAACGTGAACAGGGCGATAGGAGAACGCCTTTTGATGGAAAAATAAGAAATAAGAATAAATAGAAATATAGTTTCAGAGTTTAAGTGGAGATTTTAGAAGTATGGAGTTGATGTAGACTTTAGAAAGAATCAGAAGCTAAATTTTTGTTCAGAAAACAAAGGAAAAATTTCTACTCATCTTCAAAAGACCTGACAGGAGTATCAATGGACGATAGGCAAACTTATCTTCTACTATTGAAGAGAAAATGAAGTAAATTTAAAAATTAAAGAGTAAATAAAATTTCTAAATTTGGGCGAAGATTTTACAAATATCGAGTTGAAGGAACCGGCAATCGAATCCTAAACAGGAAAGAAGAAATAAACCTCGAAATTCAATGACACACATTTCCTTGAGCGACTATTGGTGCTTAAACTCATCAGTCAGTCAGTTAAGTGCCATACGTGAGACACGCTTTGGGCGATCATGTCTCGAAAGACCTGCAGAAGATTATCTCGTTGGCATTGCTTTCTGCGGTAGACTGGTTGACTGCCAAGGCTATAGAACCGAATCTGTCCTATTATTTAACCCATAACTGGAGGGATGAAATGGATTAATACCTTTCCCAAGGGTATTTTGTGCGTAAGTGAATACAAGGAATTCAACTGGAATTCGAACGCGGCTACCCCGATTTCTCGTTCCGAGCCGATATCCACTGCACCACAGCGCACATCAAACTCATCACAGACTTCAAATGGAACTCGAAATCCATCGAAAAAGATGTAAAAAAATAGTCAGTTCTCTGTACCGCTTCAGCAAGTACCTGACTCTTCCTGCTATCGTCTAACTTTATAATAGCTAGATCAGCCAGAAAATGAAGTACTATTGCTATATCTGGCCTGGAGCTACCCAATCTTCGTTTTCCAGTTTTGATAGAGTCAAAAAGTCTCTGGGCACTCTTGTTGGTGATAAATTATTTTCTACCCTACTCACCTCTCCCACAAACGAAATGTTGCACGCCTCATGCTACTCGATCGCCATTTCCATGAAAAACGTTAAGACAAACTACATTCCTTAATTCTACCAGTTCTAACATTCACAACTAAGATCAGTCATGTCACGTACATATTAGCGAACCAGCCACATTCCCCCTTTGTATTCTACTAGTAAGAAGTAAGTTCCACTCGAACAGCTACACAAGAATAGCTACTTTCTGGAATCGGCTCTTAAGTGGATGCTTTCTCGGTCGCTACAATCTTAAAATGTTCAAGTCAATGTTTAACTGTTATCTTTTCCACACATCCTCATAAACTGCGTCTGAAACAACAAGTTTATTTAATAACCACCTACTTCGAATGGCTCTTGGGTCTTGTGTAGGGTCAACATTAATAAAAATGTGTCTCTTTTGAGGTTTTATCTTTCTCACGATCCTAGGTAATTTTTATATATCGGAAATATTTAATAAATAAATATCAGTATATATATATATATATATATATATATATATATATATATATAAAACTAATTTTATTTTAAATCCTATATCTTTTTATTCCCCTATATTAATAATTATGCCTTTTTAAGTAAAGGCCTTTTTCTAATACTTCAACGTTTTGGGGAAATTAGGTTTTTGAATTTGTCCAGCGTCTGTAATATTTTAAAAAAATTTTTTCTTTAGTTTCTTTCTTTTTCCCTCCCTTCCTTCTTTTATCTCTCTTACCACCTTTTTTCCGTGTTGCTTTAACTGACGTCGATTTAACACGGCTGTCTGTTAATTTTTAGTTACATTCTCCCTTTTTTTTGCGAACCTAATTATGTCAATTTTTTTCTTTTCTTATTTATTTGATTTTATTCTATCTTTTTCTTTTTCTTTTTCCTTCTCTTTTTCTTTCCCTTTATTTTTATTTTTATTTTATTTTATTATTTATTTTTTAATTTCTTTGCAATCTATTTAAAAAGGAAAAGTAGACTAATTTTTCTCCAGTTTCTGAAAGGTTTTTTTCTGTTGCTGAGGTGATGTGTCGTTCCCCGTGGGGATCTTCATATCGAAATGGCCATTCAACATCTTTGAATTAATCCTTGTTTAATATATATATATATATATATATATATATATATATATATATATATATATATATATTGTAATGTTTGTTACAATGCTTTATATAAAGAATAGTATCACTACACAAAATTTGTGAGAAACCACAGAAAATAATAAACAAAAAAAGATATGGAAATAGAAAATGTAAGTTATATTGAACGAAATATACAAATTGGAACGCGGGTTAGTCAATTTAGGAATACTATTTGTGCGTTGTGGTGCAGTGGATATCGGCTCGGAACGAGAAATCAGGGAACCGAGTTTGAATTCCAGTTGAATCCATTATATTCCCATACGCACAAATACCCTTGGGAATGGTATTAATCCGTCTCTTCCCTCCAGTTATGGGCTAAATAGCAGGACAGATTGGGTTCTATAGCCTTGGCTGGCAACCAATCTACCGCAGAAAGCAATAGCAAACTACTGCGGGATAATCTTCTGCCCAGTCAGTCATGTCTCTTTCGAGACATGATCGCCCAAGCGTGTCTCACGTATGGTACTTAACTGACTGATTAGTAGAAATAAATATATACACTCGTGAAGTGTAATAGTATATCCGGGTAACTGATTCTAGATCAAACCAACTTCAGCTAACTCTGCACCAACTTCCAACTCAACCAAACTCTCCAACTAAACTCTGCCGTTCTCACTATAGGCAGGATTATATGTACACTCAGCCGAGTCCATTATTATGTACAAAGGGGCGATCCCACAACACCCCTCTCCGTAGCTTCTTTTTGGGGAGGATTTAATATGTTTTCGTTTGTTTTTTATTATTCTCAATGGCTTCAAAATTTTTTTTTTCATTGCGACGACGTTTTTTGAGAGTGACGAGCTTGCCTCTTCACTCCTTCTTTGTATTTTTTATGTGTCTCTTATGTATAGATTTTTCTCCCTGTATTTTGTATATCGCATTTCCTAGTCCGTTTATAATTGTTCCAGGTTCCCAATGTGCCATGTAATTTTTTAACATTCCGAAGTAAACTTGTTCACCTGGTTTGAATGCTTTATCCGTAACTATGGATATAAAACTATGGATGTATTCTTCTTTTGCTCGATTTTTGTCGTGAATTGAGAATACCTCTTTTTTTCAATTCCGTAATTTCTGTCGGTACCCTTTTTATTTTTTTACAACAATAACTAATGGGTAATTCCCATATATTAAATTTCTGCATCCAGTCCGTTCCTACCAGGTTATGTGTGTTTCTCGTAACATATATTTTTCAGTTTGTGGTTTTTCCTTGAAATTTCACATTTACGATTATTTCACTTTCGAATTTAATCCGTTTTCCTGTTATCGATTTAGTAATTTTTTTTTTTTTGTGTAACATGGTCTGCCTATTCGACTTCTGCCATGTCTGTAGGTTGATTATTGTTAAGTCTGAACCTGAATCCAGTTGTAATTTGATCTTCTTATTCAATATTTCAAGTTCTACGTATTTCCCTGTGTTTTCATTATTTTCGTATTCCACTCTAGTAGATCTTACCCTTCTAGGCTGTTTTTTGTTTCTGCGTGCAGTTGTCTTGTGACCCATCTTTCCACACGCTAGGCAAATTTTGTATTTGAACCGACAATCTTTAACCCAATGCAATCCACCACATCCGTAACATGCAGAAAGAGGCTTGTTTTTTATTTGATTTCTGTCATGAATGGCTTTGCATTTTTTTTCTTTGTCGTTAAAATCTTGTTTTGCTTTTGGGAAGCCGAGTCCATTATTATGTACAAAGGGGCGATTCCACAACAGTTTAGAAAGTGCTCAAAAACAAACCGTAATCAACAAACTGTCTTTTTGGATTTTTTAAAAATTCAAAACCTTTTTTTAATCATTCGTTTTTTAAAATCTCTGAAAAAGCTTGTTAAAGTGAAACATGTTAAATTAAAGACACATTTTTCTTACCTGTTCTTTACTTTTTCCATTCATATATATATATATATATATATATATATATATATATATATATATATATATATATATAATCATTTATATATATATATATATATATATATATATATGCATGTATATATATATATATACATATATATACATATATGTATAAAATCATTTATATATATATATATATATATATATATATATGCACGATGTACTCATCGCTCATTCACTAATGAATTAGAGCACTCTGGCTATTGGACGTGTATAATAATATACATGCTAAAAGGTCTGCCTTCTTCTACCGAGTGCCCATAGCCCAGAGGTTAGAATCGCCGACTAACGCCATTTCGGTCGGATTTCAATCCTGGGTTAAAAGCAGTCGGAGTCTAACCGTACTGATGAGTTGTGATACAGCGAAAATGATCTGCGTGCGAATGACATATATATATATATATATATATATATATATATATATATATATATATAAGAGTAAAAGTTTAGAGAGGGGGAGTAAAGAGAAAGATGGAACCAGTTACAGGAGGTGTCAGAGAAAGGGCAAGAAAAGGATGGGAATACAGGTGTGATGACAGTTGCAAAGGTAGAGAGAAAGGAAAAGAACGAGATAGAACAAGATATACAGGGTGATGTCGAAAGAACTGGAGTCAAGTGGATAAGAGATGGGTATTGACATTGCATTTAAATTCCTGACAGTTTCAAAGGCAGAGAGAAAGGAAATGAACGAGATAGAACAAGATATATAGGGTGATGTAGAAAGAACTGGAGTCAAGTGGATAAGAGATGGGTATTGACATTGCATTTAAATTCCTGACAGTTGCAAAGGCAGAGAGAAAGGAAAAGAACGAGATAGAACAAGATATACAGGGTGATGTAGAAAGAACTGGAGTCAAGTGGATAAGAGATGGGTATTGACATTGCATTTAAATTCCTGACAGTTGCAAAGGCAGAGAGAAAGGAAAAGAACGAGATAGAACAAGATATACAGGGTGATGTAGAAAGAACTGGAGTCAAGTGGATAAGAGATGGGTATTGACATTGCATTTAAATTCCTGACAGTTGCAAAGGCAGAGAGAAAGGAAAAGAACGAGATAGAACAACATATACAGGGTGATGTAGAAAGAACTGGAGTCAAGTGGATAAGAGATGGGTATTGACATTTCATTTAAATTCCTGGCAGTTGTAAATGCAGAGAGAAAGGAAAAGAACGAGATAGAACAAGATATACAGGGTGATGTAGAAAGAACTGGAGTCAAGTGGATAAGAGATGGTTATTGACATTGCATTTAAATTCCTGACAGTTACAAAGGCAGAGAGAAAGGAAAAGAACAAGATAGAACAAGATAGAACAAGATATACAGGGTGATGTAGAAAGAACTGGGGTCAAGTGGATAAGAGATGGGTATTGACATTGCATTTAAATTCCTGCCAGTTGCAAAGGCAGAGAGAAAGGAAAAGAACGAGATAGAACAAGATATACAGGATAATGTAGAAAGAACTGGAGTCAAGTGGATAAGAGATGGGAATTGACATTGCATTTAAATTCCTAGGGGTTGTAGCCGTCAGAAAAGCAAGTGTATGGAAGGGAGTTCCACAAGCGGGAAGTGTGAGAAAAATTTTTCTAATAAAAAAAACATACTAAATTAAAATTTACGTTGTATATTTATTATATAAGGCGACGCCGAGAATGTATCACTAATTGCAAAAACCAATTTTGTTGCCAAAATATGATTGAGTGTATTGATTTATTCTTATTCAATATGTGAAATATTTCGATGTGTAAATAAACGCATAGTGTATGTACTAATATAACCTGCATCCGACAGCAAGGTCATTAATTGGGAGGTTGTGAGGAGCATGAAACCACCTCTTAATTGAAGTTGTTCCCAGGTCCACCCTGACCCAGAGTGGTAGCACGTGTTAGGGTCCCAGCTATGGGAAAATAGTTAACCCTAAACTGGGGTCAAAGCACTACGAAAGTATAAAAAATACTTTTATAGAAAAATATACATTTTTGAAGGAAAACTATTGCCAACAGTGCATTTTTTAAGGAAAATATTATTACCAGCAATACATTTTTGAATACAAAACTAGAAGACGTCTTCCGTTTTTTTTTTAAATTAATAAAAAGATTACAAAAAAAAACCTTTTCACCAAACTCTGACTAAATCAATCTTCTCACTATAACCGAACATTTAAAAAAGTACCTTAAAATACTAACTTTTTGGCATTAAATAACCCATAGAGCTTGATATGCCGTTAAACAAAACTCAAACTTAAAATCAATGTACTAATAATTTAGTCGACGTATTCTTTTTGGCTTTGATGTATTATTTTATAAAATATATAGGCCGGTGTTTCTATGACGTGAGCGACCGTTTGTTGTCATCAGAGTTTTGCCAGGATCGGAATTGTTACGTATTCTTTTTGGCTTTGATGTATTATTTTATAAAATATATAGGCCGGTGTTTCTATGACGTGAGCGACCGTTTGTTGCCATCAGAGTTTTGCCAGGATCGGAATTGTTACAAAATCAAACAGGTGCTTTTCGTCTACCTGGGTGGAGTTGATATTCTGGTTCCTGTGTAAGTTAAATATGTAAGCGCTATTTTTAGGATGAGTTTTCTCACGGATTCACCCACTAAATTTGTTCATTCGATAAGAACAATGTTTTCTATAGCGTTCAATAATATAAAAGGACGCAATAAAATTAGGAACATTCAAAAAGAAGGATAGAGAACGAATAAAAAAATACGTACGAAAGGATAATATTGACAAGAGTGACAAAAAGGAAAGAAACAGGACAAAGAAAAGGGAATGTCTTTAGTGAACAACGGAATACAATGCCTTTTGAAACAGGGGCGGTGAATTCGTTCTTTTTCTCTAGAAATATACTTTTTTCCAAAGTTTATTTAACGGGGAACAGTGTATAAATATACTGAGAGAAGGACAAAAGCAAATCTGATATGAAAAGGAGAATGAAATACGAAACAATCGGAGATAGATAGATAGATAGATAGATAGATAGATAGATAGATAGATAGATAGATAGATAGATAGATAGATAGATAATGAACAGACATAGATAATGAACAAAACGAGATAGATAGATAGATAGATAGATAGATAGATAGATAGATAGATAGATAGATAGATATTGCACAGAACTAAATTTATAAATAGGTAATAAAAATTGTGATAGATTTTTCAAAAATCTACTGACACAGATGTGCGTTGTGGTGCAGTGGATATGGGCTCGGAACGAGAAATCGGGGAGCTGAGTTCGAATTCCATCTGAATTCATTGAATTCATTCACGTGCAAATACCCTTGGGAAAGGTATTAATCCGTCTCTTCCTTCCAGTTATGGGTTAAATAACAGGACAGATTGTGTTCTATAACCTTGGTCGGCAACTAGTCTACCGCAGAAAGCAATGGCTATCTACTGCAGGATAATCTTCTGCCCAGTCAGTCATGTCTCTTTCGAGACATGATCGCCCAAGCGTGTATCACGTATGGCATTTAACTGACACAGAAAAGAATTAATTCTTAAATTTTCAGAGTATTGTTATCAACTCTGACACAATGTAGTTTCAAAAATATCTGATTCCTTTATTGTAATGGTTCGTCTTTCTCTTCGCTCTCCTCCGACTTAAAGTTTTACTTTCTTATGTCGCTCCCTGCGCATCAGTGGCGGTACCGCCTTGCTTGGAGTAAATCGATTTAAAAAAATTCATTGTATGCAACTTTTATTGATTTCTTTGTTCAGAATATATATAATCATCTTGAAAATGGTTTTGTTGCTTTTATTATAGAAATGGTTGTGCGATTGTGGTGCAATAGATATCGACTCGGAATGTCAAATCGGGGAGCCGAGTTCGAATTCCAGTTGAAATCGTTGCATTCACTTATGCACAAATATCCTACAATTATTGGTTAAATAATAAGACGTTTTTTATATATTGCCTTGGCTAGCAACCAGTCTACTGCAGAAAGCAACGGCAACCTAATGTTGGATAATCTTCTGCCCAGTCAGTCATGTCTCTTTCGAGACATGGTTGCAAAAAAGAATGTATCACGTATGGCACTTAACTGACTAACCATAGAAATAACAATTTATATATAATTATATCACCGCATTAAAGTAGTAAAGCCACTATTATACAAGGGTTTACTGAGTGAGGAAGAATAAAAACTGAGAAACAGTAGGGAGCGAGAAGAATAGAAAAGTAATCAATACAGTAGATAGCGATAGGCATTTGAATGAACGCACGAGAAAATAAACTCTTAGCATAGAACTTACGGTAACATTTATCCATTTCAACTGTAAAATGATGAGACCTTACCTCCAATCTAGTACTGCACTTAAATTCGTAAAGTCTAGGTACCATAGAGGAAAGTTCATCAGAACAATCATCATGAAAGTATTCTTAGGGAAGATTACATTTATCCATTTCAACTGTAAAATGATGAGACCTTACCTCCAATCTAGTACTGAACTTAAATTCGTAAAGTCTAGGTACCATAGAGGAAAGTTCATCAGAACAATTATCATGAAAGTATTCTTAGGGAAGATTACATTTATCCATTTCAACTGTAAAATGATGAGACCTTACCTCCAATCTAGTACTGAACTTAAATTCGTAAAGTCTAGGTACCATAGAGGAAAGTTCATCAGAACAATCATCATGAATGTATTCTTAGGGAAGATTACATTTATCCATTTCAACTGTAAAATGATGAGACCTTACCGCCAATCTAGTACTGCGCTTAAATTTATAAAGTCTAAGCACCATAGCAAAGAATTCAATTACCATGAAAATATTTATAAAAAAGACAATGGGATGCTTCGGCAGTGGGAAATTGACTGAAACCGAGATACCAGGAAAGGACTAATAATATTGCGGATTCTTCTTTGGATTTTACCAAGGATCTCTATATATACAGAAGATCATATGTGGCAGCAACAATCAACGCATGCACGAATTGTAGACATATAGATATGTAAGATATATATTTGAGATAGGAATTATCATGTACAATACAGTGAACCAACTTTCTTAGCAGCTGACCTAGTAATGGATTCAATCTAATCTTTCTACTTCGTGTCATTTGAGAATGTAAGCCTGAGAAGGAGAAACGAGTCACTCTTCTGGACGTTAGTGTCAGTCATGCTGATGAAATGCAGAAAGGGGTCTCTCAGGATTATAAACAGAGGGCCGTATTTTCTAGGGATGTATAATTAACAAGCCATTCTTTGCCTCTAGGGTAGTAAAATTAACAAGCCATTCTTTGCCTCAGGAAACAACATAGCGTAGAACATTATTCGTTAGATTCGTCTCTCACCTATAAATACTGTTCAACGCTTACCACACCAACCTGTCGGCTTGAAAATAAATTTTCTTGCATTTATGAACGTCCATTTCATCAACATATTGATAAGATTCATTTTTTATATATTCAGGGAGTGTATATTACTTTACTCGTACATTCTTTTGATTTCCGAATGGGTTAGCATCCATTAATTACCCACAAGAAAAGATTAAACGATATTATTGTTTCAATTAGTTACCTAGCCAAGAGAGGACATAACACTAAGATCTGATAAAATTCAGAAAAGATGTCATGCAGAAAAAGTGTGACGCTCAGATAAGCATCATTAGACAACTGGGTAAATTTGCTTATCATACTGGGTAGTTCTACCCGCTCTGAAAACAGTTTCACAATTATTTAAGAGGTCAGTCAGTTAAGTGCCATACGTGATACACGCTTGGGCGATCATGTCTCGAAAGACACATGACTGACTGGGCAGAAGATTATCCCGCAGTAGGTTGCCATTGCTTTCTGCAGTAGACTGGTTGCCGACCAAGGCTATAGAACCCAATCTGTCCTGTTATTTAACCCATAACTGGAAGGAAGAGACGGATTAATACCTTTCCCAAGGGTATTTGCGCGTAAGTGAATACAATGGATTCAACTGGAATTCGAACTCGGCTCCCCGGCTTTTCGTTCCGAGCCGATATCCACTGTACCACAAAGCACATAACGCACATCCTTTAAGATGGTGTGTTATGAAAAAGACAATAACTAGTTTACGGTCTATGTCTATTTTGATATAGAAAAAAATGACAAAAATATGGCAAAAACTCGGCTTGCCTAAAATGTGGTTTAAACTAATGGTTATATATTCCACAGTTTAATATTTACCTTTTTATAAACTGTGCTCAATAGAGATGTAGAGCATTTTTTGAGATACAGTTATTGTCATTGATATGCAGTTATTGTTATTGTTACACTAATACCATATGGGCCTGCAATTCAAAAGATTTCAAGTTTCGGTGCTAGGGCACAATCAAAAGCTTTTGCGTTGCAGTCCTATATGCTATTATTATAACAATAACAATATCTCAATAAATGTTCTACATTCTTCCAATTAGTCACAATAAAGTTTTTTTTTAAATTTGGTTAAGTTACCTTTACGCCTTACCTATCACTACTACCCCAATGGTCAAGCCACACACCTCCCACTACCATAAAAGAAATTACTACTAAGATTTCGCTAGCCTAACCCTATAAAAGCCAATATTCCCCAAGTCCTTCCTGTACGAGACCAAGCCTTCTCCGGCATTAGAACTTTTTCTCATTCGTTGTTTAAACGGGGTTGACAATGCATATCTTAAAATGATATGTTGAAAATGGGTATTTCCTCTCTAAATTTTATCTGAATTTACAGATAAATAAATTAATATCCGCTCTGTAAATTATACGAATTTACATTGAGCTCTCTATTGGATCAGTTTTAATATTTTAACGATATTATTAAGATAATCCTGGATTATTTACCAAGTTTATCCCTGATTATTTACCAATTCTATCCTGGATTTGTACCATATATATATATATATATATATATCCTCCTCATTTTTAAATATAATTTCTTTGTTTACGCTTCGGATATGAAGTTGAGAAGACATGGACTTTAAGAATGAAAAAAAAAAGGGATTGTACTTTACTTAAAAGAAAAAACAGACTCTTTCTCGTTTGTTAGTACTCCGTATAAAACGGACTTTTCTAAAGTGTTATATAAGCATGATAAAAACCTCGTCTGGTCAAGAGGCTATTCATGGTCGAGTGGTTAAGACAGTACCAGATCAAATGGTAGCTTCCCCTATGTAAATAGGGGTCGCAGGTTCGAATCCTGCAGGATAGCACACATTTTTGTAATAAAAATTTATCGTAAAATAATCAGGCCGGTAGATATAAATATAAAATACTGTTTAATTAAAAACAGAATATCTACTTAAATACGAGTATTGATAAAAATAATGTTCAAAATAATTCATTACAAATTGTCGGTTGCGTATAACCAAGTTTCGTTAATTTCCGTAATATATATATATATATGTTTGAGTTTTGTTTAACGGCATATCAATCTCTGTAGGTTATCTAATGCAAAAAAAGTGTGGTTTTAATGGATTTTTTATAATATTTGGTCTTAGTGAAAAGGTTGATTTAGTCAGATTTTAATGAAAATTTTGTTTTTATTCTATATTTTAGAAAACTGAAAATGTCTTATAGTTTTGTATTCAAAAATTTTTTGTTGAGAATAATTTTTTCCTTCAAAAATTTATGGTAATAATTTTTTTCCTTCAAAAATGTATATTTTTTTATAAAAGTTGATTTTTATGGATATATTTCTATAAAAGTGTATTTTTATACTTTCATAGTGTTTTGACCCCAGTTTGGGGGTTAACTATTTGCCCATAG
Source organism: Ascarosepion bandense (assembly GCA_037127315.1). NCBI lineage: Eukaryota > Metazoa > Mollusca > Cephalopoda > Sepiida > Sepiidae > Ascarosepion > Ascarosepion bandense. The sequence continues at coordinate 127,228 of JBBBDQ010000380.1, forward strand.
CTGGGACCCTAACAGGTGCTACCACTCCGGGTCAGAGTGGACCTGGGAACAACAGCAATTAAGAGGTGGTTCTACGCTCCTCACAACCTCCCAATTAGAGACCTTGCTGCCGGATGCAGTTTACCGTCATACCCAGGACCTATATATATATATATATATATAAATTCTTTTCTGTAAAAATAAACATATCCAATACAAGATAGTACAAGTTTTAAATGTAGTTGACGTCAATAGTTACTATCTATTAAATTTATTTTTAAATATCTATCTAAA
>JBBBDQ010000380.1:130000-255000 GCA_037127315.1 Ascarosepion bandense
ACTCATTGATTCGATAGTGTGTGTTCTCTGCTCGTGTTTATAATAAGTCCAGTTAGAGAAAAAAAATGCATACTTTTGCCGATCTGAAACTAGAGTTGAAAAATGGATTGTTCAGTAGAACGGACGGGGTACAGGTTACATGTAGAGAATAGCAGGGAACGCCGGTGAAGCAGAGAGAGTATTATGCCTAGCGCTTAGGTTTGGGGGTTGACGGGAGGAAGAAGTTGAGATATTTACCTATCTGTAAGTACAAAACATTTGAGTTAATGATTTATTTTCGTTGTCAATATTTTACCATATATGTGAAGTGAGTTTACTGGTATGTTGCTTGATTAATCTTACTTTTTAAGTGAAATATAAGATCATGTAAAGGAAGTTTCTTCTACTCTTTAAAGTGGATAATTGGATTAACTTGTTGGTAACAATGTTTTCGTTGGGTTGTGCAGTGTTAAGTTTTTTTTTTGGAATTCTTTTCAATGACTGTACACTACAAAATGATTTACATTTCTATGGTTGTGAATTATGCTTTTGTGCAGGTTCCCATCAATTCAACATCCTCTGTGAATTTTCATTTATGTGACTTGGGAAATATCTTTTGAAGATATATTAATTTCGGAAAACTAGTAAATACCTTGGAACAGATAAATATGGAGAGATTTAGTGAAGGATATGAAGAACTCCCGAAGAGGTTGACGATAGGAGTCATTGCTGGCGTGGTCGGCGTAATAATAATCCTGGGAATAATAGCCAGGAAGCGGATTTTTAAGTGTAAAAGAAGCAACAGTGCTTCGGGAAAGGAAATGGAGTTATCCGTTGTGAATAGTACTCCGGGGTCAACGGGTGTTCGACACTCAAAAATGTCTCTGCGTTAAACAGAGAGATGTCAACAAATCAGATATACTTGGTTTCGAATCCAGAGGAAGTAGTTCAGGGAATGGAAAGCATTGTACAAACTAAGGAACTACGAGTCACGGGTCCATTTTTTTAGACTAAATTAATATCCTCCACAGGTAAATTGCATGCGGATTAACGTTGGAATCGGGGTAATTTTCTTCATTTTCTATTGAACATTTCTCGGTCAGACTATGAATGATATGTACGGCAGATAATGGCCATTTTTCTGTGTTCAAACATAGTATGTTTGAAGTTAAATTAAATTAAATGAGGTTACATGTGTAACAATAAACTCGAGCAGAAGCACACATGGTGTTGGTCAAAGGTCATTTACTCGATGTTAGTTTAGAAACTGGGGCGCAATTACCACCTATAATCATGTGGATTATGCATCGAAGAGTCTACGCTTATGGACAGAGTCGAGAAAGAAAATGAACATTTTTAAGAACTTTGCCCAATTCTGTGAAAATGGATATTAAAAAAAAAAAAAAAAAAGAAAAAAAAAGAACAATGAAACATCGAGCTGGTAGAACAATTTTCAAGAGGGACACGAACATTGTTGGGTTGCCGATGTAGGCTCCCCTTTACTTTTTTTGTTTTGTTGTTTTGTTTGTTTCGACACATGTTTTATATAATTGTCGGGCTTGTGTGGCATGGGGAGGAGAGTGAGGATGTTGCGTTTAAAATGTTCTTAGGTGAACATTTTGGAAAATGGGTGGGCGAGGAATGTAATATAACGGTCTGGCCCACCCAAGAAAGGCGATACAAGCCGTGTTGTTTCCGGTCGGTGAAAAGTAACGGATGTCACTTTGACCCTATTTCCGGCAGATGCGGAAATAACTCAGAGGCAAACAGACAGGTGACTCTGAGAATTACGTAGGCGTCGCGTGGGCATCGCGTGATCAAGGCAAAGCCGGAAGAAACAAGGCCCGGTTTTGGAAGATATATAAAGACCGCGATAACACGGATTGGCAAGTTAGAGAGGCCGAGAGACAGAGACAGTCCGGACAGACAGACCAGAGGAGCAACAGACGACCCCCCCCCCCCCCGTCAACCCTTGGAAGCGCGCTCTCACTCTCTGTTCACTAGGCTACACGGTCCATCGTTCATTAATAAAAATATCACTTGACATATTTTTATATATATGCGTGTTTGTCGCTATATAACATATGCTGTTGTGTTGCAATCGTATTGCTATTTATATGGGCTTGTTATTTTTGTTTCTAGACCTTAACATACAAATATATAAAATTATATCAGGAAAATACGAATTAGACCGGGACACATGAGTAGATTTAAAAAAAACATGAAGTGAAGACATACTAGTGATGTCTTAATGAAACTTCGAAGTCTGCATGACTGTTCAGTTAAGTGAAAAACTTTTCGACATTAATCCTTTATACATATATATATATATATATATATATATGACAGAAGTAGTAGCAGGTTTTGAACAATTATTAAGTAATTCATCGACCTCAACAGAATGCAGAAAGCACTGGACGGCCGTCTCATCCTATATGTGGGACTCTTCAGCAGTGCGTATTCACTACCAGGAATCGAACCCAGACAGTTTTGGTTATTAAACTGATGTTATACCAACTGTACCACGCGCTCTGGTGACGAAGAGGTAACGAATTAAACTCGATGAAGCGCCGCACGTTCACAAATTTCGTAGTGGAGCTCATCCAAGCTCCTTTACCCGTAGGACAGTGCCTCCCAGAGCCACAACTTCTCCAACACAATGAGCTCCATCAAATAACTTTTAAAACGATAAACTTTTTTCGGGGTTCTTATCGGAGGCGCATTATTCGACATTAACTCTTTAAGTTAATCGGCGGCAGTCTTTTCTACGTTTCTTTACATCTTCAGCCATAAGTTCTGTGGTAGGTGACCAGCCGTGGGTCGTGGCTCCCCAGTTGGGAAGCTTTTCCACCGTCAACTGCAATTTCAACAACTACCCAGCCAACAACTGATTTTTCTCGCTGAGTCTCCATTTTTATAGCTATCCCCAATCCTCTTGGGCGATCTACGCGACTCAAAGCTTTGACCAATGAGATTATTTTCCACTCACACGATTTGCGGGGAGCCATGGCTCGACGAAGGAAATATCAACAGCTCACATGACGTAATATATTTCTGTCTTCTTTATTTCAATTTTCAAATCCTTTTCCTAGGAATAATTTTGCGGATTTAACCCTACCTGATCTCATCAAGTAAATCCTGACATTTTGCTATGGCTACTTCCATTTTACAATCTTTCACCTGATCCAAAACAATTCGTTTCGTATACAAAAAAATAAGAAAGAAAAACTATATTTTTCTCTTTTTTCTCAATTATCAGCCAATTTCTCTATTCCCCGGATTTTACAAGTACATAATAGTATTTAAAAAGTTTTTTTACGTAAGCTCACATCGCGGATTACAATAAAACACAACCTATAATTCCACTAATATCAATTTCTCTCACTCCGTTGTATTAAACCAAACAAAAAATATATCGGCGGGGAAATAATGTTACATCCAATAATAATATGATTTGAAGTAATAAAAAGAAGTATTCTAACAGAGATCGAAAGGTGCGACATTGAGATCCGAAGACGTATTGGGATGGCCGAAGACGTATTCCTAAAGCTAAGTACGGTATTGGGAGACAGGAAAATTTCGTTTGTGTTGTGGCGAAATCTTCGTCGCCAAGTTATTGTGGCCTGTTTGAGCCAGGAAGAAAGACACGGAAAAAAAGAAGTTAAGTTCAAACAGTGTACTAGAATAACCGAACATATATACAAAGAAATAGTGTTATTAGTCAGCAAATAGAAGTGTACCTCCGAACGGTATAGTTACGCTGCGTCTCAACTGTCTCACAATTGTCTCACAGTTGCCACACAGCTGCGCCCCCGAAAGTCACGCCGGTTAGTATTTATGGAAGGAGGAAGAGTTCATTCCTATAGAAAGGCACCATAACAATTAGAAACAAAAATATTTAGTGCTCTGTAACATGATATCTGCTCTCTTGCATGGTAACGAATGCTGGACAATCTCAAAGATGAAGAGACTTGAAGCAACAGAAGTGTGGTTCTACAGAAAGATGCTGAGGATACTATGGGCCAAACATGTGAGCAACAATGAGCTTTTAGAGAGAATAGAAACAAAAAGGAAACTAATACCTAACAAGAAGAGGCAGTTGAAATGTCTGGGCCCGTAATGAGGAATGAAGACTTAGGAAATATGATACTTACAGGAAAGATAGAGAGAAAGAAATAAAGAGGAAAACAGAGCATAACTTGAGCAAATGAATGTCAGAATAGAGTTTAGGCGAAATGAAAAGACAAAATAACTTAAGAGATCCATAGGACAGGAAGATGTCGAGGGCTGTAATCGCCTACGTTCTGAAGGGACACGACACTTAAAAGAAGAAGAACGATAAGATTACCCAATACACATAACCGAACAATTTCAAATGAGTCGATGCCGCGTTATATTCCTTCATTCAGATAGAACAAATTTTAAATTTAGTTGATGTAAAAATTACTATTTAAGAAATTTATCTTTAAGTAGTTAAAAGATTTGTTGAAAAAAGCCTTTGACATATCTTGCTCCTGATCAAATGAGAAACTCTCTCTCTCTCTTTCTCTCTCTCTCTCTCTCTCTCTCTATATATATATATATATATATGTCCGAGTGAAAAAAAGAACGAAGAAAGAATTTTTACAACGTCCAAAGCATTAATTTAAAACAGTGCTCGATATATAATGTATAGAGCTGTGAATATTTATAAATTATATTTTAGAACATGTACATAATTTGTATATATCCACTATATATAAAAAAAAATATATATGTGGATATATATAAAAAATATAATAAAAAAATATAATATAATATAATATAAAAAAAGTATGTACATGTTCCAAAATATAATTTATAATATATATATATATATATATATATATATATATAATTGTTTAATTACTTAGTTTTTGGTCATAATAAAATTAGACCAATGCACATTTGTATTAAAAATTCAATTATATTGTAGAACTTTTGAATATTTTCCATTTGTAAACGAGTTATTACGCGATCTAGTTTTCTACCAGAAGTGGTGTCTTCAGGCGATCTGAAGACACCACTCATGTTAGAAACCTAGGTCGCTTAATAACTCGTTTACAAATGGAATATATATATATATATATATTGTTGAGTTGTGTTAGTTTTTTCGTGCCAAGTAGTTTTACTAATAAAAGCTATTTTGGCCAGCAATTGTTTTATCGCAAAATGTTCGACGTCAGAGTGGAAGGTAGAACGTTGAAAGTTAGTAGACGAAACGTGTTGGCTAACATAAGTTTTCCTTTTATCTTTATTCACAATGTCTTTTAACCGATATATTTTACTTATATCCGAAATCTTACACAAACACACACACACATATGTATATGTAAATATATATATATGTGTGTGTGTGTGTGTGTGTGTGTGTGTGTGTGTGCGCGCGCGTGTTGGTATGTGTGAGTATGTTCACGATGTAACGTTTTAATCTATCAGTCTCATGAGACAATCCTGAATGAAGAAATTGGAGCCTTAAACCTAACCTACCTGCTTATCAGTTTTGCTGTTGTTTGTCAAGCTTGACTGCACTCACTCTCAACTAATTAATTTGATTAAAGCCCTGGTTAGTGCAATTAGTGACATATTAATTACGAGTTCAAACCCTGGGTCTGTGTACTTCGATCCAGGGGCGACTAATATCTCAGCAGTGCAAAATATAATTACTGAACGAGATCTCCAGAGACATGGAAGCGGTAAGAATCCACCACGTAGATTAAATATAAAGTTAAGTTCGAAATTCCTTTTAGGTTATCCGCATCAGCATGTACCTGATGATGGCCAGAAGACATAACGACTGAAACGATTGGATAACAACAACATTGATGTAGACATGTAAATAGTGTAAATAAGGATAACTCCTCATCCCATAAATTCAGCCAGTAACTAACATCCCTTATAGCCCTGGAAGCCTTTGAGATTTCACCCACCCGATTGACTCAGTCGATTAAAAACTTAATTAGGCGATTAATGTTTAATTCTTTTATTCACAATGAAAAAGGAAATCTGATTCTTTTACAACCCAACAGAATGCCATTGAAGATTCACGAGTTACTTAGAATGACCTACAATGACATTATCAAACTCTTGACTTCTATCGTCCCGTTTAGTTTAAACATTCGTTTAATTAACGCTTCCAGAGTGGAGCCAAAATGTCTCTGTCGCCCAGATTAAAGATGCTCACAGATTTTTAGAAACTCATTTAGAAAATATTATCCTATATTTCCTCCCGGTTTACGAAAAGTAAAAACGAACACTAGAAAGAAAGAAAAAAAATACGCATACTTCTTTCAACCAAAAACAAATTATGCAAGTAAGTAATTTTTATATAGAACATTTTTGAGAATTTAGAGACCTCCACTCAATTGTAAAAAAATACACTATATCATGATGTTAAAAGGGCTAAAACTTAATAAAAACGAAGTTTAAAATCAAAATGTTTATGCTGTTATTAACATGAAAGATCAATTTATTTTATTATTTTTAAAATGTTTTAAATACTTTCTAACACGTTCGATATTTTAATTAAAATTTAATTTTTTTTTTCTTTTTGTTAGCGATTCACGCTATGTTTACGTAAGGCGACTATTAAGAAAATGAAGTCGGTCGAGTAAAATAATCGTGGGGCGAGTAAATTTTCCCTCGCTGTCGACCGCTGGTCGAGTGATTTTTTTTTTTTTTCAAATCTCAAAGTCTGGCCCTGAGTCTAACGTTTTGCTCTACCTCTCAATTCCGGTTCTGTCATCCATTTACACAAGCTCGTTAGTTATAGCAATCAACAGTTTTTCAAAGATTCCCTTCCTTTCCACAAAAATCGATTTCACTAAAGTCATAATGAACAGAGAGACGAGAGCAAACGATTTCGCCACCGTGGCGCATCGAATTCACGTACATCATATATCGATTATCCTTGTCTGTCTCGAGGCTGAAACTGTTGATCAACGAGTGAAGTTTGACTTCACCAGAATATTAATTATCTGAGAGTAAGTAAATTTGAAAAGCCTTGTTTATTGCCTCAGGGACAGAGGCAATTAACAAGGTTTAGTAAGCTCTGGTTCATGTCAAAATTGTGGGTCAGCGATTGGAGAATGGATAATCAGGAAGATGTATACAAAGAGTTAAGCCAAAGTGACTCGTCCGACTTGCAACACTTACCTTAATCTGTTTCAAGGCCAAAACTGTGAACTAGCTATTGAAAGTCGACCTTTCTACAGTGTTAGTAATTCAGTCAGTTAAGTGCTATACGTGATACATGCTTGGGCGATCATGTCTCGAAAGAAGACTGGGCAGAAGATTTTCCCGTGATAGGCCGAAATTACTTTCTGCAGTAGACTGGTTGCTAACTAAGGCTCTAGAATCCAGTCTGTCCTGTTATTTAACCCATATCTGGAGAGAAGAAAAGTGTTAATACCTTTCTCATAGGTATTTGCGTATAAGTGAATGCAACGAATTCAGCTGAAGTTTGGATCACTATGTCGGGCCAGGATATTTTTTCCATCTGAATCCATCTTGCACATATACAAATCATCCATCCGTCCGTGCATAGAATACTGCTGTCATATATGGTCAGGCGCCCCCGCTGTTCATCTCAGTGTTCTTGACAGGCTCCAAACGAGAATCAGTAATGTGATAGGTACTGACTTGTCGGCTCGACTCTAGCCACATTCTCACCCTCTGAGGCTTCCCTCTGTCTGTTCTATAAACATTTTCATGGCTTCTGCTCCGACGAACTTAAGTCACTGGTACCCCTGCCAGGTGGGTTTACTCGTGCAACGAGTCTGGCAACTGGGTCCCACCCATTCACAGTAAGTTCAACCAAATGCAGACGACCATTCAACTCCATCAGCTTCTTTGCTTGCACTTCCCGCATGTGGAACTCTCTTCCATATTCTTGCTTTCCTGACGGCTGCAACCTCCAGGAATTTAAATGCAATGTCAATAGCAATATCTTAACCACTTGACTCCAGTTCTTTCTACATCACCCTGTATATCTTTTTCTTTCTCTCTACCTTCGCAACTGTCTTCATTCCTGTGTTCACATTCTTCTCTTGCTCTTTCTCTGACACCCCCTGTAACTGGTTCGTCTTTCTTTTTACTTTCCTCCTATCTAATCTTTTTCTCTGATGTAGCCCCCTGTGCATCAGCTTGGGTTGAAACGATTAAAAAAACTCGAATTTTCGCATAAGTGAATGCAACGAATTCAGCTGAACTCGAACTCAGCCCTCCGATTTCTCGTTCTGGGTCGGTATCCACTGCACCAGAACGCACATAAAGAGGCGAAAATACAGACGACTGCGGTACGGTGATGAATCCTATTGACGACGCATGTCTTAGTCTCATTAGAGGGCGGGCGTGGAATTTTTCGCCGATCGCGATGAAAAGTATTCTCTCAGGGTAAGTCCTGTGCCTTGATCTCCCATTGAGACTTAGACTCGATGTTTAACCAATCCGAGCCTCAAGGGCTTTTCTGTGAGGCTTTCCGGGCACGTACGCTAGTGCAAATATGTGTATAGATAGATAGATAGATAGATAGATAGATAGATAGATAGATAGATAGATAGATAGATCTACAGTGTGCGATGGGTAAATTGTTGCTATTTGTCTTGTAATATTCTGCAAAGTAATAATAACAAAAGAACCATTCTATTTTCATTTACAATTATTCACTTGGCAATAAATACTAAAAAATAGTATGAAAGACATCATTTTTTTAAGACACTGGGGTGGCCTAATAATTATAGCCGGCAGTTTATATATATATATATATATATATATATATATAGCAACTCTACAGAGTGCGATGTGTAAATTGTCGCTATTTGCCTTGTAATATTCTGCAAAGTTATAATAACAAAAGAACCATTCTATTTTCATTTACAATTATTCACTTGGCAATAAATACTAAAAAATAGTATGAAAGACATCATTTTTTTAAGACACTGGGGTGGCCTAATAATTATGACCGGTAGTGTATTTACGCTCTCACATCCTGATTGAGCACTCTGGAAGAATGGTAGATTTTGAAAAACAGTAGGTTTATCCATTGTTTTCTGTTTAACATTTGGCTTCCAGAATTACTTCAATTCTATATGTGTAACATCTCCGCCTAAACTTTGAAATTTTGTTTACATATTTTGTCCTCTGTAAGAGTAGATAGGTTCGCCTGTGCTCTTGTTCATACTTTTCCCGGTATTTTGAACAAGAATAGAGGTTTATCCTTTGTTTTCTGTTTATGATTTGGCTTCCGGAATTACTAAAGTCTAATCCAGTTATCAGAATATTGAACGGAGTAAAGAACATGAGGGAATGGATGAGAGCCAAAGAGATAGAAGATGACAACTGGCCTTACATTTAAATTCTTGGATATTGTAGCTGTCAGGGAAATAAGTATACGGAAGGGAATTTCACAGGCGGAAAGTGCGAGAAAAGAAGCTGATGGAGTAGAATTTTGAGGTTACATTTTATTAGTTTCACTGTAAAATGCGTTGGACCTAGTTGCTAGTCTATTAGCTCTAGTAAATTCATACAGATTGAGCACCAGTAAGCTAAATTCGTCGGAGCAGAAGCCGTGAAATTATTTGTAAAAGAGACATAAGGAATCCATATTATGCCGGTGAGAAAGTGACTGCTGCTGAGTTACCAAGTCGGGATGGATACATTACAGATTCTCCGTTGGATTTTGTCAAGAACCCCGAAATGAATAAGAGGGACACCCAACCAGATATGACAGTAGTATTCAATACACAAGAGGATGGTAGATTTATATATATGCAGGATGAATTCAAACGGGAAAAATCTTCCTGGCCCGACACAGTGAACCGACCTTCCTAGCAGCAGATTTTACTCTATATGCCTAATATCTCCACCTCAACTCTGAAATTTTATTTACTATTCCTTTTTTCTCTATTGGAGTAGATAGGTTCTTCTATCTTCTGGCTCACAACTTCTTCCCGGAATGTAGAACAGGAGTAGTGGTTTATCCTGTGTTTCTTGTTTAAGACTGGATTTTCGAATCCTTCTAAATCTTCTGTTTCTTATTCCCTTTCAGTAGCCCATTACGTCTTAGTGGTATTTCGCCTTATTTGGGATGATGCGGTTTTTAAAAAGACATACTCTCAAACTTAACATTCCAATATATTTTCTAATATTAGACTATTTTCTTTTCTTTTAATCATTTTACCCTACGCAATGCGGGACAGCCACTAGTGCGCAGTTGGTTACAGTAAAAGAACAGATGGGGTACATGATGTGTCGAAAATGGATAAAATATGGATGGAATTCAAGAAGATAGAAGATCGCAATTGTCGTTGCATTTACATTTTGGGAGATTGTCGTTATCAGGGAAGCAAATAAATGGAAGAGAATTCCACAGGTGGAAAGTGTGAGAAAAGAAACTGTTAGAATAGAAGTGAAGGTTACATTTAAACATTTCAAAGGTAAAATAGTGGGACCTAGATGCCAATCTAGTAACACGCTTAAATTCACGTGCTCGGGGCACTAGGGATAAAAGGCTCGTCCGAGGAGTTGCCATGAAAAGATTTAGAAAAAAGACAGAGGCGAGCCACATCACTTGATGAGAAAGTGATTGAAGTCGAGATGATATGTCAGGATTGATTAAATTACAGACCTTGCTATGGATTTTTTAGAGAACCTTTAGCAGGCGCACTTGACCAGATATGGAAAAAGTATTCAATGCACGGACGAATGATAGACTCTGAGGAGAAAAACTTTACGAATTTTTTAAATTAATTTTATGCCCAACTTACAAATTTGAACTGAGTTTTTGGCAAGTTTGCTGAATGTTGTACTATTTGTCAGCAAAACTATTTTTAGCATTTTTCCTTATTCAGTCATGATATCTGTAGCTGGATGGCGAAGAATTCAAGAAGAAATTAAATTCAAAATAAAAATGTCTTCGTGTGTACAGAAACAGCGGAAAAATGAAGGCAAATTTTCTAGCAGGAAGGCAAAGCCTTTCTGCTAGAAAATGTGCGAGAATGATGTGCCACGTGACTGGCTGAAATTATAAAGACAGTAGATGAAATTTCCCACGTTCTCCAGCTGTTTCCAAATAATAGATCCGGAACAAGAGAAAATAGAAGACGAGGATTTACTGTGTCGTTATATATATATATCTTCTAGAAATATGTTCATGGCTTCTTACCCGATGGACTTAAGTCACTGGTGCCCCCACCACAAGAATTTACTTGTGCAACCAGACTGGCAACAAGATCCCACCCATTTACAGTTAAATAAGGCAAATGCTGTCAACAATTCTATTCCATCAGCTTCTTTTCTCGCACTTCCTGCCTGCTGAACTCCCTTCCATATACTTGCTTTCCTGACGGCTGCAACCTCCAGGAATTTAAATGCAATGTCAATACCAATATCTTAACCACTTGACTCCAGTTCTTTCTACATCACCCTGTATATCGTCCTTTTCCTTTCTCTCTACCTTCGCAACTGTATTCACACCAGTGTTCCCATCCACCTCTTGCCCTTTCTCTGACGCCCCGTGTAACTAGTTCGTCTTTCTCTTTACTCTCCTCCTGCCTAAACCTTTATTCTCTTATGTAGCCCCCCCCCCCGCATGCGCTTCAGTGTCGATACCACCTTACTTATGGCGAAATGATTAATATATGTGTGTGTGTGTGTGTGTGTGTGTGTGTGTGCGTGTGCGTGTGTGTGTGTGCGTGTGTGTGTGTGTGTAAAAATATACTCAGTTATAATCTGAGATTAAAGACAGAATGTTTAAATAAAATAAAAACAAATAATATCTCGTGACTTTGCACGACACATGAAGAAATTGTAAAAACTAAAATACTAAAATAATCTGTTAATCTTTTGAAATGATTTGTGAGCGTCTTTGTGGTTGCCAAAATTGTTTGTTTATAGATACGGAATTTAGAATAAAGCTCATTTCATCTTTCTGCCTTGATAAAGTCCATCGCAGGACGAAAAGCGAAGGCGATTTAAAATACATTTTTCCTCTTGTCTTTATTTTATTAAACTATATATATATATATATATATACTGTCATCCGCAGACAGATCTGTTTCGCTGTATCACAGCTCATCAATACGGTTAGACTCCGATTGCCTTTTAACCCAGGATTGAAACCCGAAATGGCGTCAGTCGGCGATTCTACCCCTGGGCTATGTGCGTTCGGTGGAAGAAGGCAGACTTTTTAGCCCATATATTATCACTATACGTGCCCAATAGCTAGAGTGCTCTAATTCATTTTACTGAATGAGTGATGCTCATATATATATATATATATATATATATATATATATATATATATATATATATATAAAGAGAGAGAGAGAGACGGATATGCGTTGTGGTGCAGTAGTGGATATCGGCTCGGAAAGAGAAATCGGTGATCCGATTTCGAATTCCAGTTGAATGCCCTGCATTCACTTACGCGCTAGTACCCTTGGGAAAGGTATTAATCCGTTGCTTCCCTCCAGTTATGGGTTAAATAACAGGGTAGGACTTGAGACCCTGCCCTTAAACAAATCCCAATGAAACTTTCTCCGTCGAGGAGGAAGCTGGCTCAACCCACCAAGGGTGCATGCGGCTTGGACACATCCGCAAACAGTTCTGTTTCGCTGTATCACAGCTCATCAGTACAATTAGACATCTGACAGCCAGGATTCAAACCCGACCAAATTGACATCAGTCGGCGATTCTACCGCTGAGGTATGGGCGCTCGGACTTTAGCGTGTTATATCCAATGTAAGCACACGCCAGTAGCCGAGAATGTTCAAATTCATTACTAAATGAACAAAGCGTAGATGCGTGAGTAGCTACTGTTTTTATAAAGTATACCATTCCTCCATAGACTTGACACATCACCACCTTGCGGTCGTCTTGGAAACAGTGTAAGTTTACTATCTGCAAACCTCATTACAGATTTTATTTTTTTAAAGCAATATCTTCGGTTACCCATTGCAGATCAAACTTAATATTAAGAGGAACTATATCTGTAATATTATTTTCAGTCGCTATTTACTTTTCTTAGTTTAACTGAAAGCCAGAATTTAGAGCATACGCTTAAAATCTACTAAAATGTTACAATATTTCTTGGTAGAACTATTTTACTAAACTGTGTGATGCAGTAATGCGAGATTATTAGTGAAACTGAAAGCCACAACTATATGACACTCATTGCGAATCAACTACAAAAACCTACTATTTGTCTGTAGGACTATTTTACTAATTTCGTTAAAACCAGTTATGCGTTCAAGTTACTTAGTGTAACTGAAGTTCACAACAGTGGGCCATTTTGAAAGTCAGTGATGTGTCTTAACTACTTAGCGTAGTAACAGGTCACAGTTTAGGGTCAGTCAGTTAAGTGCCGTACGTGATACACGCTTTGGCGATCATGTCTCGGAAGAAACATGACTAACTGGGCAGAAGATTATCCCGCAGTAGGTTGCCATTGCTTTCTGCAGTACACTGGTTGCCGATCAAGGCTATAAAACCCAATCTGTTCTATTATTTCACTCATAGCTAGAGAGAGAAGAGATGTATTATATTATTAAGTAGTGATTAGTGTGGGGTCAGTTTATTACTTCATAACAATAAAAAAACGATCCCCCTTTTTATGTCCAGTAGAAGTTTTAATCATGTTTCCAACTATTATATTCAGTCAGTCAGTTAAGTGCCATACATGATACACGCTTTGAGCGATCATATCTCGAAAGATACATGACTGACTGGGCAGAAGATTATCCCGCAGTAGGTTGCCATTGCTTTCCGCAGTAGACTAGTTGCCGACCAAGGCTACAGAACCCAATCTGTCCTATTATTTAACCCATAACTGGAGGAAAGAGGCGGATTAATACCTTTCCCAAGGGTATTTGTGCGTAAGTGAATGCAAGGAATTCGACTGTAATTCGAACTCCGTTTCCCGATAACTCGCTCCGAGCCGATATCCACTGGGCGACGATGAGACAACGTCGTTTAGGGTACAGATTGTTAATCTATTTCATTTGACGGTAGTACTATTTGAAAAGTAATATTATTACTCTATTTGTCAATCAATCCAAATAGTATAGTATTGGTCGCAGAAACTAATTTGACTATTTTTTCTCTGGTCAATGATGCATCCTAATTAATATGAGTAGTTTAGTCGTAGGTTATAATTTAGGGCTCTCATTCAATATCAATCTTAGTATTGTAGCTTTAAATGTGAAAACATTTATTTAGTAAATTTTGAAAGTCACAGAGTTTTTTCTTTTTAAGTTCTTTCTTTATACATCCCTCCACTCTTCTTCTTTTGAACTTCTTTCCTCATGAATCACACTTTTTCTTTTTCTTTTTTCTATTTTTTTCCTTATGCAACACTCTCTTTCTTTTCTTTTTTAACCTTTTGTTTATACATCATTCTTTTTCTTTTTCTTCGCTTCTTTCCTTATACATCATTCCTTTTTTTCTTTTTGGGGATATCCTTCTTTATACATCAGTCTTTTTTTTTTTAACTTTTTCCTTATACATCACTCTCTTTCCTTTTCTTTTTTTTAACCTTCTTTCTTTATACGTCATTCTTTTTCTTTTTCTTCGCTTCTTTCCTTATACATCATTCCTTTTTTTCTTTTTGGGGATATCCTTCTTTATACATCAGTCTTTTTTTTTTTAACTTTTTCCTTATACATCACTCTCTTTCCTTTTCTTTTTTTAACCTTCTTTCTTTATACGTCATTCTTTTTTCTTTTTTTTTTTCTTCGGATCTTTCCTTATGCATCATTCTTTTTTTTTCTTTTTGGGGCTATCCTTCTTTTTACATCAGTCATTTCTTTTTTAATTTCTTTCTTATACATCACACTCTTTCTTTTACTTTTTTTTTAACTTTCTTTCCTTATACATCATTCTATCAATTTTCTTTTCCGAGTTCGAATTCCAGTCGAGTTCGTCACATTCATGTTTTTAGGAAAGTTATGAATCCGTCACATCTCCTCCCAGTTCTGGGTTGAATAGCAGAACAGACTGTGTCTGATATGTTTGGTTGGTCAAAATTAAATATCAAACGATTCCGAGAAAATCTTTGGTTAGTCATAAATCGAATGAGAAATGATCACCCAAGTGTGAATCACTGACTGATTGGATACTGCCTTGTTGTTTCTATTCTGTAAGAATTGTTTTTGCATTTCTTTAAACAATGAAACTTTATTACTAATTTCTTAGGTTGTTGCAAAAATAATGGACACTCAAAGTGTTGTATTTTGAAAAGTATTTGGTAAACATAATAATTAATGTATGATATTTAATTATTTTTACTTATTTTCACACACAAACACAAAAGCATAGAAGCTCTTAATTATGAACATGACAAAACATGGGCTTCGTTCACTTTTCTTGTATGAGTTCAAACTTCAGTACAGTGCCTCCCAAACTTCTTCCAATATCAATAAAGCATGGAAAGATGGGATCACCAGTGACCAAACAGTAAGTTAGCTCCAGAAATTCCATACCAGTGATGAGAGCCTTGAAGATAAAGAAGGTAGAGGGCAGTCATACATTCTTGACAACGAACAATTACAGGCAGTCGCTGAGTAAAACCTCTGTCCAGGGGTCAAAGAAATGTCTCAGACGCTTAGTTTTAGCACTGCAACAGTCTTACGCCATTTGCAGAGTATTGGCAAGGTGAAAAAAACTCGATAAACAGGGTTTTTATGATCTCAATGAAAATCAAAAACGTAAGCGTTTTGAATTGTGCGCAATATTTTTTTTATTGCGTAACTCTAACGACCCCTTTCTTGACCGAACAGTCACTTGAAATGAACAGTGGATCCTTTATGATAACCGTAAACGATAAAATCAATGACTTAATCGTGATGAGTCTCCCAAACATTTCTCAAAGCCAAAGTTGCATCAGCAAAAGATTATGGTGACTGTCTGGTGGTCTGCAATTGGTGTTATCCACTAAAGCAGTCTGAAAGCCAGTCAGAGCATGATTACAGAGCTTTACTGCAATCAACCTGCTCAAATGTATGTACGCCTGCAAAATATTAGGCCTGCATGAGGGAATCGACGTGGCCCAATTCTGCTCCACGATCATGCGCGACGATATGTTGCAAGCATGACATTGCAAAATCTCAAAAAACTTGGGATACGAGAGTTTACCACATCCTCCATATTCTCCTGATTTTTCTCTCACTGATTATCATTTTTTAAGCACTTAAACACATTTTCAAAAGGTAAAACTTTTAGATCCAAACTAGAGGTGGAATCAGATTTCAAAGATTCCGTTGCATCACAATCAATAACATTTTATCAACGAAGAATAAATAGTATTTACATTATACGGACTATGTCCTCATCTTAGTTGCCCTAATGACACTAGGGGATATAGACGTTGGTTAGTTCCTGACTTGACTCTTAGAATTATGATCTCAATACCAGGCTACAGCAGCGGTGAAAGTAACTTGCAGGGTTAGAGGGAGATAACTCGTGACTTCCAATCCAGCTTTAAGCAAGGAATGAGGATGATATACCCTAGTTATTGTAATAAAGCGTTCGGTTCGAAATTCCTAGCACCCTAAGAAGGCCGGGGCGTACAACGGCCGAAACGTTGTACAAATGTCAACAAAGATGAGGACAATAGTCCAAATAATGTAAATACTGTAAATACTACGTCATCTCAGAAATATAGACAAATAGAATGATCTATTATTGAACGTCGTACAAATGGCAACAAAGATGAGGACAATAGTCCAAATAATGTAAATACTGTAAATACTACGTCATCTCAGAAATATAGACAAATAGAATGATCTATTATTGAACGTCGTACAAATGGCAACAAAGATGAGGACAATAGTCCAAATAATGTAAATACTGTAAATACTACCTCATCTGAGAAATATAGATAAATAGAATGATCTATTATTAAGCGTCGTACAAATGGCAACAAAAATGAGGACAATAATCCGATTAATGTAAATACTGTTAATATTACCTCATCTCAGAAATATCTAAACTTATTTATAAATGGAACTTTGTCTGTGTGTGTGTGTGTGTGTGTGTGTGTGTGTGTGTCCGTTGCCTATAGACTCCGAAACGGCTGAACCGATTTTCTTGAAAATTTACACTGTTGTACTATAAGCGCCTGCGAGTGTTCTTAGCTAGGTTTTGTGTCGAGGTACCCCCGATAAATATCGAAAATCGATAATCGAAAAAATCGGGTTATAGAAGGACTGGTCCGATTTTAATCAAATTTGATACACTCAAAGACAAAGACATAAGAAACGATATTCAGAATATGTGAAAGCAGATGGCCAAATAATGGAGACTTCAACAGCGACAACCACAGGATAATATACACAGGAGGCAAAAAGAACGAAAAAGGAGTCGGCTAAACACTAGATAAAGAAATGAAGAAATGTGTTTTGGGATACTGCCAGTTCTCCAAAAACGTTCTCTTGGTCAACTTGGCTCTAAGTAGGTATAATTGTAGTTCTTAGTCTCAGCCATGATAGCATTTACTCAGAGGACTTATTTAGCCTTCAAAATTCAGTTTACGACGAGAAAAACTGATTTGAAATCGATACCAGGAAATAAGAATTTGACTGAGCTCCAGGACCATGGATTAGTTTTAAAGTTTTCATTACACCCGAGCAACGCCGGGCTATACTGCTAGTAGACAAATAGAATGAGCTATTATTAAACGTCGTACAAATGGCAACCAAGATAAGGACAATAGTCCGAATAATGTAAATACTGTAAATACTACCTCATCTCAGAAATATAGACAAATAGAATGATCCATTATTAAACGTCGTATAAATGGCAACAAAGATGAGGACAATAGTCCGAATAATGTAAATACTGTAAATACTACCTCATCTCAGAAATATAGACAAATACTGAAGAATAAATAATTTCGTCGATCGATAGCAGAGGTGCATACATATCAAGGCTCGTATTTTTACTAGTTTCAACATTTCTACAGTTACGTTTTTAAGAAAAAAATCGTTTCTAAAATCAGCTATTATATTTGTCCCGACCTATTAGTAATACGATTAAATTCATGCAGTCGGGGTATCAAGGAAGAGAGTATATCAGAATAATTACCATGAATTTATTGATAGAAAAGGTTGAGGGAAGCCACCTCATGGTGGCGAGAAATTGACTGAAACCGAGATATACTTTCACGGCTTCTGCTCCGATGAACTTAACTCACTGGTACCCCCTATATATGAATTTTCTCGAGCCACAAGATTAGCAACTAGGTCCCACCCTTTTACTGTGAAACCAATAAAATGTAAACACAAACTCTACTCCATCAGCTTCTTTTCTCGCACTTCCCGCCTGTGGAATTCCCTTCCATTTACTTGCTTCCCTGACATCTACAATCTCCAAGAATTTCAATAGAAAATCAATAGTCATCTCCTATCTCACTAACTTGCATCCTCTCTCTCACGCTCTCATCTCATTTCTGCAGTATTCTCATCCCTCTCCTACGCGCTTCCTGACACCCCCTGTTATCTATCACTCCTTCTTATAACTTTCCTCGTATGTAACCCCCTGCACAACAGTGGCAGTATAATGCCTTGCTTGGGACGATACGATTATGAAAAAAAATATATCAGATCAAGACCAATAATATTGCAAACCAATCTCTGGAGCGCCATACCAGATATGGAAGCAATATTCAATACCCATATGTATGGGAGATTTATAAATATGCAAGATGCATTCTAGCGAGAAAAATCGTCAACTTGAAATAACCCTCTTAGCAGTAAACATAGCAATTCAATATAATCACTAAACTTCGTGTTAGCTGAAAACGTGGGGCCAAGATTCAAACAATCTTAATGCATTAACGTGACGAAATTGGAAGGAACACTTCGTTAAAAATAATGAGATAGTAAACAGACCATTCAGCCTTTATGGTCGATTAGTAATTGCCACATAAGAGATACACCCAAAATAAGCGAATGGGTATATCTATCAACCGCATACTCAAACTTCTGCTCTGATGAACTTAGCTCACTGGTGCCCCTATGTATGAATCTACTCGAGCCACAAGATTAGCAACTGTGTCCCACTCTTTTACTGTGAAACCAATAAATTGTAAACGTAAATTCTACTCCAGAAGCTTCTTTTCTCGCACTTTCCGCCTGTGGAATTCCCTTCCGTTTACTTACTTCCCCGGCAGCTACAAATCTCCAAGAATTTCAATATAAAGTCAATAGTCATCTCCTATCTCACTAACTTGCATCCTCTCTCTTTCTCTCTCTCATGCTTCTTTTTCCGTCCAGTCCACTCTCATCAGTATTCTCATCCTTCTCTTACCCACTTCCTGACACCCCCTATAACTTGTCTCTCTTTCTCATAACTTTCCTCCTGCGCACCAGTAGAGGTAAACTTTCTTGCTTGGGGCGATATTATTATAAAATATATATATATATATAATTTTTTCCATTTGCTTTCCTAATATGGTTCTACAGAAGGATGCTGGGGATACTGTGGATCGAACATGGCAGAAACGACGGTTTTTGGAGAGGATGAAAACGAAGCGGAAAATTTAACATCAGGAAAAGACAGCGGAAGTTTCTGGGACATGTAATGAGGAAGTAGGACTTGGAGATTCTAATACTCACAGGACTGATAGAGGAAAAGGGAGACGGGGAACGAAACACATGACATTCTTGATTAAATGGTTTGCAGAGAAGGGTTAGGGAAGGGTAACTAGAGAAAGGGTGAGGTGAGCTACAAGAGACAGGGAAATGTTGAAGGCCATTCTCGCCCACGTCCTGAAGGATCATGGCACATAGAAAAAGATAAAAGAGAAGAATTTAAATGTAAGCTAGAAAAAATAAATTCTTGGTTATGTTCCTTTTTTTTTACTTCAATCATTTATTTTTTCTTTTTCTTTTTTTCTTTTTATTAATTTTTTTTTTTTTTGCCCTTCTTTTCTTTCTTTATTTTCGTTTTACCTGTCTAAGGATCTGCGTTGTGATGCAGTGGATATCGACTCGGAATGAGAACTCGGGGAGCTAAATAACAGGACAGATTGGTTTCTATAGCCTTGGTTGGCAACCAGTCTACCGTAGAAAGCAATGGCAACCTACTGCGGGATAATCTTCTGCCCAGTCAGTCATGTCTCTTTCGAGATATGATCGCCCAAGCCTGTATCACGTATGGCACTTAACTGACTGACTGAATATAACAGAAACATGATTAAGGCTTCTACTGGGCATAAAGTGGGTGATCGTTTTTCTATTGTCATGAAGTAATAAACTGATCCCCCACTAATTACTACTTATTAATAGAATAATATAATTCACCAGTCTACCGCAGAAAGCAATGGCAACCTACTGCGGGATAATCTTCTGCCCAGTCAGTCATGTCTCTTTCGAGACATGATCGCCCAAGCGTGTATCACGTATGGCACTTAACTGACTGACTGAATATAACAGAAACATGATTAAGGCTTCTACTGGGCATAAAGTGGGTGATCGTTTTTCTATTGTCATGAAGTAATAAACTGATCCCCCACTAATTACTACTTATTAATAGAATAATATAATTCACCAGTCTACCGCAGAAAGCAATGGCAACCTACTGCGGGATAATTTTCTGCCCAGTCTGTCATGTCTCTTTCGAGACATGATCATCAAAGTGTGTATCACGTATGGCACTTAACTGACTGATCTGGATAAAAGAATTGAACAGCCGGACAGATTGGGTTCTATAGCCTTCATTGTCAACCAGTCTACCGCAGAAAGTAATGGAAAGAGACATGATCGCCCAAGCGTGTATCACGTATGGCACTTAATGGACTAACTGACCTGTCTCTTCTTCTTGAAAGCTTATAATTTTAGCTTTTAGATGTTATTTTTCCTTTTCTTCTTTTGTCTGTCTTTATTTCTAATCCACTGTTTTGAGGTTTTCATTTCGCTATCTTTGTTCTTCTGCTCTAGTTTTTATTCTTTAATTTTTCCGTGTTATTTTTTCAGTTTTTACTTTTGTAATTTTCCTTTAAATGTTTTTCATTTTCCTTTAAATGTTTTTCATTTTTCTAATTCTTCGTCTTCATCTTTTCAAATTTTATTCTTCATTTTTCCATAGTTTTTGTTTTCATTTTTCATCTACATTTATTTTTCCTTCCTTATTTTTCTTTTTTTTCTTCATTTTTCTTCATTTATTTTTCATTTTTTCTCATTTTGAATTCATTTTAATTTCATTTTTTCTCATTTTACTTCTTCAGTTTTCTCATATTTTTCTTCAATTTTCAATTTTTCTTCTTCATTTTTTTATAATTTTTCTTCTTCACTTTCTTTCCTAATTTTTTTTTATTTTTCGTTTTCATTGTTCTTCTACATTTATTTTCTCTTCTTTATGTTTCTTTTATTGTTATCATTCTTTTCTATTATTTCTTCTTTTTTCATTCATATTCTATCATTTCTTCATTTTTATATATATTCTTCATTTATTTGTGTCTATAAATAAATATCTATTTCTATGGTTAGGTCTTGAAGGCTGTCACAATGCGTTGAGTAAAATAAAGGAAGGAAAGAAGTTGTTGGGTATTACCTATTTATTATACATTAATGTTTCGAGATCAAAATTTTATCTTCAGAATGGCAGAGTAGCGTGTCCAAGTGAGTTCGTGCCTTTGTTTCGGGATAGTTATATATTGGTCTATTTACTCATGTCTATAAATAATTACTTTGAGGACAGGTAAATATTGTTTAATTTATTTGTGTCTATAAACATTTATTTTTTCTGACTAGGTAAATGTTGGTCAATTCATTTGTCTCTACAAACATTTACTTGGTTTGCTGTTAGTCAAATATTGGTCGATTTATTTTTCGTCTATAAACATATATTTGGTTTTGGATTAGATATATATTGGTCGATTTATTTGTATATATACATTTACTTGGTTCGGGAATAAGTAACTATTTGTTTGCTTTTTTATTTGTCTTTATAAACATTTATTTGGTTCAGGGATAGGTAATTATTTGTTCATTTATTTTTCTGCATATATTTTCTTAATTTGGCAAAAGGTAATTATTTCTTGCTTTATTTGCTCTTTATTAAGTCCAGGTATAAGTAAATATTGGTCGATTTATTAGTGTGCATGTATATTTACATGGTTTGGTGATTGATAATTAATATATGTCTTTGACTATTTTGATTCAACCGTTTGGTTCCAGTCTTTTGTACTTTGGCGCTATATCAGCTGAGGCTTAAACAGTCGGTACCAAATGGCGACGCCCAAAACAGCTGCGACTAATCGACCCATTTAGAATAAACTATTGCTCGTTTATCTTCGAGTCTATAGACATTTTCTTGATTCGTGTGTAGGCAAATATTTGTTGCTCACATTTAATTTATAAGTGTGTTAACCCAAGACATACTCCTTTTGTGAGTAAGGAGTTTTAATCGGCGTATTCTACGTCCCGTCACAAGGACAGAACCCAGAACGTTATTTGCTTTGTTGAATAGCAACATTCTCATAAAATTCACTGATCCACATCTTCGGATAGATTTTTCAGTCTTTTGTACTTTAGGAAAAGCATCTTGAAATGCAGAAAGAAAATACGCAAAACTGTTTTTTTTTTATTTGAAGACAAGGGTACTATTGTGTATTTTAGGAGTATTTAATTACCAACTGCTCTAAATAAAACTACATTTATTTTCGGCTTCCGGCCTACACCGGTTCTCGCTCGATCACCGAAGTTAAGCAACGCTGAGCCTGGATGGGTGACCGCTTGGGAATACCAGGTGCTGTAAGCGTTTAGTAACGGATGTGCGTTGTGGTGCAGTGGATATCGGCTCGGAAAGAAAAATCGGTGAGCCGAGTTCGAATTCCAGTTGAATACCCTGCATTCACTTAAACACTGGTACCCTTGGGAAAGGTATTAATCCGCCCCTTCCCTCCAGTTATGGGTTAAATAACAAGGGTAGAACTTGGGGACCCTGCCCTTAAAAACAAATCTCAATGAATCTTGATACTCGAAAAGAAAAATATATTGCTAGACACGAACCTTATATAAAAACAACAATAAACTGTTGAAAGGAAAAGGTATTACTAGCAATAAATAAAATTAAATTAGCAATAAATGACCCGCCGAGGTTGATATGCCATAAAAATAAAACAACCAACATTTATTTTCATGTTTCCTAATTTAATTTCTATTTTTCATTGATGTTAACGTTTTAAAACTTTTTAATATTCTGCCTTTAAATGATGATGTGTCAATCAGCATTTATTCATAGACTCTAAAATCTTGTGTTCAGACGTTTGGAACCATATCAGCTAGGGTTCAAACAACAGTACCAAATGGCCACACCCAAAACAGCTGCGCCCAATCGTCCCATTCCGAATAAACTATTATTCGTTTGTCTTTGAGTCTACAGACATTTTCTTGATTCGTGTGTAGGTAAATATTTGTCGCTTACATTTAAGTCTATAAGTGTATTTACCAAAGACGTATTTCTTTTGTGATTAGGGAGCTTTAATGGGTGTATGTCCCGTCACTAGAACAGAACCCAGAGCGTTATTTGCTTTTTCGAATAGCAATATTTGCATAAATTTTATTGATCCACATCTTTTGATACATTTTAACATATTAAATATGAAAAGTAAATGGTGTTGAATTTGAATGCTATATTCAATTAGTTTTTTAAATATATTAAAAGTTGGCACTTTTCCCGTTGTCGCAAAACTTTCAAGAACGCCTCAAAAATTTACATAAAATTATTCAAAAAATAGTCCCTTTTATTTTACGAGCATTTCTTTCATCTTACCTTTTTTTTGCTTTTCACTGCAATTATTCGTGCATGAAAAAGAATGTAAAAGTTATCAAAAACTTAAAATTGCCTCCCATGTTTCTTCTAATGCAATTTTGATATACTACTACTTATTAGTAGGTCTCCGTTGGTCAGAGTTGACCATGGGTAGCATCCTAGTTGTCTGCTTGTCTAGAGCATCGCCGTCTGTGACTGTAGAAGCCGATGCGGGAGTGACAGTCTTTGTTGCAGAGGCTGCATTTATGTTTTGTGTCTGGTCTGTCGGGGCTGTCATTTTGCTTTCTGCGAACCAGCCTCTCCATGGCGACTTGTGTCAGTTGCTCCTCTCTTGATTTGAGTTGTTGGGCCAGGGTTCCTCTCCATTTGAACCGGTTGACTGATACGTTCTCCCATGATTCCTTGTTGATACCCACAGCATTCATATCATGTTTTTGACTACTTCTTCTTCTATGTGCCCTGTCCCTTCAGGATACAAATACAAATTTCACGTTTCCCTATCCCTGGTGGCTCTGAGCACGCCTTCTCCTGTTACACCATGCAATCCTCGCTCTGTCATCCACCTGATTAGGTCCTTCAAAAATGTTATCCGTTGCTTTCCCCTGTCTCTTTTTCCCTCTATCTGGTCTGTTAGTATCATGTTCTCCAGGCTCTCCTTCCTCATTGCATCTCCCAGGAACTTCAGCTGTCTCTTCCTGATGCTCAGTATTAAATTCCTTTTTGTTTCCATCATTTTCCCTGTATCTGGCCTGTTAGAATCATGGTTCTCCAATCCCTCCTTCCTCATTGATGCTCAGTATTAATTTCCTTTTTGTTTCCATCATTTCCAAGACCTCATCATTGCTCACATGCTCTATCCATGATATTCGCAGCATCCTTCTGTAGAACCACAGCTCAGTTGCTTCAAGTTTTTCCTTCATCTTTGATGGTATTGTTCAGCATTCAGTGCCATATTGATGGACGGACATCACGTAGCAATCCAGTACTCTCTTCCTAGTTTCTAGCGAAATTATCCTGTTTCTTAATACTTTACTCAACTTCTGGAATGCTTCCTTCGCCATGCCAATTCACCTTCTGATCTCTGTGACGCACTTTCCGTCTTCTGTTATAACGCTTCCCAGGTATTTAAATTTTTGTACCTGCTTTATTCTTGTATCCCAGACCTGTATTTGGCATTTTGGGCTGCCCTTTTTACTGATGACCATGCATTCAGTTTTCGTACTAATACCAATAATATAAATGAATGTTGTATTATGTGTCGTCTCTGGATCCCAAAGCTACTGTATAGATTGTTTTAATGAAACAAACGATTTCTTTCTCTTATTCGTTTTTATTAGATAAGAGTGATAGACGTGGCAGTTTGGATTCTAAGAGGCACAGCAGAAAGAGAGGACTTCAAGGGAAAGGGTTAGTTTAGCGTCCCTCCTCTGCGTTTGGTTTTAGCCTATCTCTTTAACTTGGGTGTGGGAAGAGTATTGACTCTTTAAAATTCTTTTGCTCCTCTGTTGAATTCGCACCGATCTGGAATTGTATCCAGAACCCAGAAAAAGGCTAAATATCACTGTCAAAATCTCGCTCCCACGGATATTCTGACCAATTGTTGACCATCCTGGGTCTGGTCTCCGTTATATGAAGCGTCATAAATTACAAATTTTAAATGCAACTTTGATCGACATTTTCTATCTTCTTGAACTCCGTTCACCCTTTTTGTCTTTTCCTCAATCCACGGGGTGATGGGGAAAGGACGACGAGGGAAGGACTGGAGTCAAGTGGACAAGAGATGGGAATTGACATTGCATTTAAATTCTTGGAGATTGTAGCCGTCAGGGAAGTATGTATACGAAAGGGAATTCCACAGGCGGAAAGTGCAAGAAATGAAGCTACTGGAGTGCAAGTGGTGGCTGCGTTTCGTTGATTTCACTGTAAAAGAGTGGGACCTTGTTGCCAGGCTGGTTGCTCGAGTAAATTATTGTGGAGGGGGTGTTAGTGGGCTAAGCTTGTCGGAGCAGAAGCCATGAAAATATGTGTAGAATAGACAGATGGAAGCCACATCTCGCCGGTAAGAAAAAGAAAAAGAAAAAGAGTCGAGCTGCCAGGTCGGTGCTGATCACGTTACAGATTCTCCTTTGGAGCCTGTCGAGAACCCTGAGATGAGTAGCAAAGGGTGTCCGACCAGATATGACAATAGTATTCAATGTACGGTCGGATGGTTGATTTGTATAAGTGCAAGATGGACTCAGGTGAGAAAAACTTCCTGGCCTGACACAGTGACCCAACCTTCCTAGCAGTCGATTTAGCTATTGATTCAATGTAATGGTTCCACTTGAGAAACTATTTCGTATATGCTTCCTTTGTAGCAATATCTTTTTTTTTTTTTTTTTGTTAATCATATCACCCCGCGCAAGGCGCCACTGGTGTGCAGGGGGCTACATAAGAGTAAAAATTAGATAGAAGAAAGTGAAGAGAGGGACGAACCAGTTAGAAAAGAGCAAGAGAAGGAAGGGAATATAAGTGTGGTGAAGAAAGAACTAAGGTCAGGGTGGTGAAGAAAGAATTTTAACATTAATAATGAACTGAACCTTGGGTGATTCTTGAGCCTTGTGCTGAGTGATCTTTAACATAAAATTATGGTACAGAGGATGTGCGTTGTGGTGCAGTGAATATCGACTCGGAACGACAAATCGGGGAGCCGAGTTCGAATTCCTGTTCGATTCCTTGCATTCACTTACGCGCAAATACCCACGAGAAAGATAATAATCCGTCTCTTCCCTCCAGTTATGGGTTAAACAATAGGACAGATTGGGTTCTATAGTCTGGCTGGCAACTAGTCTACCACAGAAACCAATGGCAACCTACTGCGGGATAATCTTCTGCCCAGTCAGTCATGTCTCTTTCGAGACATGATAGCCCATGCGTGTTTCACGTATGGCACTTAACTGACTGGATATACTAGTTAGAAACATGATTAAAACGTCTACTGGGCATAAAGTTGGGGATCGGTTTTTTTTTTTGTTATGAAGTAATAAACTGATCCTCCAATAATTCTATTTAATATAATAATGTAATATAATCTATGTCTTCTCCATCCAGTTATGAGTTAAATGGCAGAACAGATTGGGTTCTATAGCCTTGGTCGGCAACCAGTCTACCAGAGAAACCAATGGCAACCTACTGCGGGATAATCTTCTGCCCAGTCAGTCATCTCCCTTTCGAGACATGATCGCCCAAACGTGTATCACGTATGGCATTTAACTGACTGACTGAATATAATAGCTGGAAACATGATTAAGGCTTCTACAGGGCATAAAGTAGGGGATCGATTTCATATTGTTTTTGAAGTAATAAACTGATCCCCCACTTATTACTACATAATAACATAGTACATCACTTCCCCCATCTAGTTATGAGTCAAATAATAGGACAGATTATGTTCTATAGCCTTAGTCGTCAATCAATCTACTGCAGAAAGCAATGGCAACCTACTGCGGGATAATCTTCTGCCCAGTCAGTCATCTCCCTTTTGAGACATGATCGCCCAAGCGTGTATTACGTATGGCACTTAACTGACTTTAATAAAACTCTATTATTATTATCTTTAACAATTAGTAAATTCATATTCAGTGTATTACTGTTTTTGTTTTGTTTTTTCTGCGTGTAGATAGAATATATTCCAAGTATGCTTTATGTCATCATAGCTGCCACCTTAAAATTATCCTTTCATCTTCGTCAATTTTTTTTTTTTTTAATGAAAGTTTTTTTTTTATTTTTCGTGTCAGTAATAATGTTTTAAACTTGAAAACTCCACATTTGACAACATCAAAATGAGTTCTGATTACTTCATGGGTGGACAACTGTTCGCATCTAATGGATATCAAAACAATACATCTTCTCACCACGGAATATTAAGGAGTAAATGACAACTTTTATTTAGGAGCAGTCACCCTGCTGTTATCTTTGTTAAATTGATAGGTTTTCTTTCTAGACATGAGTCGTACTGCGAGTCATAGTTCTAAACAGTTGTCATTAAGTTTGTGTTGGGTTAAATGTATAGATCATCTAGTTGGGTTTACTATTCATGCCAAACATGCCTGCCTTGGTTCTTATATTAAAAAAACTTTCGGTCGTTCTACCTTCCGGCCTTTTTCAGGTGCATGGTTTTTTTTTTAATCGGTAACCATCACGCTCAGTGGGAGAATAACTCATATCAATTAATACTAACCGGTCGCATTTATCAGGTTCTATTTAATAATATATATGTGTGTGTGTGCGTGCGTGCGTGTGAATGTGTGTGTGTGAAAAGTGTACATATATATATATATATATATATATATATATATGTGTGTGTGTGTGTGTGTGTGTGTGTGTGTGTGTGTGTGTGTGCAATTTGTTATATATATATTATTTATATATTATATATGCGCGGTACTTAATGGAAAGCGCTCAATATCAATGATAGACCTAACATATTCAGTTGGATGGATGTGAGTTTGTGACCCCGGGTTTCATAATATATATATATATATATATATATATATATATATATATATATATATATAAGAAAAGTCATGAATTTTATTGGTCATGATCTTGCTTCTCTGTGTCTTTTCCATAAATACTTTCATGATAATTGTTCGGGACAACTCTTTGCTGTGACACTTAGGCTTTTTTTAATTATTTTATAATCGTTTAATTATC
This sequence comes from Ascarosepion bandense, assembly GCA_037127315.1. NCBI lineage: Eukaryota > Metazoa > Mollusca > Cephalopoda > Sepiida > Sepiidae > Ascarosepion > Ascarosepion bandense. Next base: position 158,465 of record JBBBDQ010000380.1, read on the forward strand.
TGTTAAGTTTTCCTCTCAATATTTTATAATACTCTGGATAATATCCATTGAGCTGTCTATTTTTATCTGATTAATAATTTATAATAATTTTATAAAATCTTTTGGATTATCCTTTTCGTCTTTACGGCTTTACCAATCTCTCTTATATATATATATATATATATATATATATATATATATATATATATATATATATATATTAATTATTAGGTTAGAACATGTGCAAACTACAAACTACTACGAAATTGTACATTGATTAGACATTGAAAGAATTATGTCTCCTCAGGTTCAATGACGGGGTAACAAAACGTGTATTACTATCATTGTTAAATACCTGATGAGACATTGTTCTTACAACGTAATAATAAAAAATAAATATTCATTGCTCTATTTTTGTATTGAGCACTGTTTTAAATTAATGTTTTGAATGTTGCAATTATTTTCTTCGTTCTTATTCATTAAAGCTATAGCTGGGTAAATAGCAAAAGGTAATGTTAAAATACAGTTGTCTGTCAACAAACAGTTTCAGGTGAATAAGAACGTTTTGGCATAAATGACAGCGCCTGCGCGACATAGAGTAACTTCCGGTTGTTGTGCAATACACACTAGTCTTTATTCAGTTGACTGGCTTCCAGCAACAAGCTGCAAAATTTTATTTTTTTAAGATATTATTTTCTTACAACGTATTAACCTTTTGGACCATTGCAAATGCAAACAATGTTGAAAAAATCAAGTGCTTGAAATTATTTTTGTAGACTTGGTAAAGACGAAGCGTCGTGATTAAAAAATTATAAAATGTGGTGAAGGTTCAATAACGGTATTGTTTTTTGTTTGTTTGTTTGTTTGTTTGTTTGTTTGTTTGTTTGTTTTGGGGGGTTTTTTCCACTAAAAATCCGTGAATAAGATGACTGATATTGACTCGAACAATGAAAGTAACACAGTTAAAAAGAAAAAAAAAACAAAGGATATTAACTCTCTTTCTCACGCCAAAATCTATCAAAGAAGAAATTTTAAAAATCACCGCCCTTGATAGGTTTAATTTTACTTCTCTTCCTACAAAGAAGCTTATTCAAGAAAGTTCAACTAAAAACAAATACGATAAGCAACAACAAACTACAAGAAATGTTAAAGTAAAATGGTGAGCATTTTCTATAATAAGAAAAAATTTGAACAGGGAAATCATTTCAAAACACTGATTAATGAAGAGGTCTGATTGTATGCCACTCTTGAAGAACATACATCAACAAAAAAAATGTGAGATATATGAACATTAATGTGGATCACAAAAACAAGTATTGGTCGATGGGGTTTGGTTAAAAGTTTTGGATGCCGTAATAGCGTCAAAATCATCGAAATTGTAAAAGAAGGTTACTTGATTTTAGCCATGACTCTGATAAAATTTTGAAAGACATCAGTAATATTCTTCGTCCTCTTTGTCTCTTAAATGCCGGTGTTCAAAATATGCAAAGAAGATAAAAATAGATTCCAGGTTGTCTGTCAACCATTACAGGCAACCTCTCCTGCCTCCCATAAGCATGAACCAAGCGATTCTCCCGGAGAGCAATACACTACGCCTCCTCGGACTTACCCTGTCCTCAGACCTAAAATGGAACCACTATATTGAATCCATAGCAAAATCTACTGCTAAGAAGGTTGGGTCACTTGTCGATCCAGTATGTTTTTTCCACCTGAATCCATCCTGCATATATACAAGTCAACCATCCGTCCGTGCATGGAGTACTGCTGCCATTTATGGTCAGGTACCCCTACTGTTCTCCTCAGTGTTCTTGACAGGCTCCAAAGGAGAGTCTGTAATGTGATAGGTACTGATCTGGCGGCTCGACTGCAGCCACTTCCCCATCGTCGAAATGTGGCCTCCCTTTGTCTGTTCTATAAATACTTTCATGGCTTCTGCTCAGACGAACTTAAGTCACTGATGCCTCCTCAACAGGCGTTTACTCGTGCAACCAGACTGGCAACTGGGTCCCACCCATTCACAGTCAGGTTAGCCAAATGCAGACGACAATTCTACTCCTGCAGCTTCTTCTCTCGCACTTTCTGCCTGTGGAACTCGCTCCCGTATTCTTGCTTTCCTGACGGCTACAACCCCCAGAAATTTAAATGCAAAGTCAATACTCATCTACTAACCACTGGACTCTAGCTCTCTCCCCACCCCCGTATAACCTTCCCTTTCTCTCCACCTATGTATCTGTCATCGCACCTGCTCTCTCAGCTCTCTATTGTTCCTTTCTAACTAGTTTGTACTCCTCACTCTTTTCTAATTAATCTTTTTACATTTATGTAGCCCCCTGCACATCAGTGGCGTTTCCGCCTTGCTTGGGGTGAAATTATTAAAAAAAAAAAATTCAAATACCTTCATGACTCTAGACCAGGGGCCAGCAACCTTTTGAAGAGTGAGGGCCTAAAAGCTATGTAGAGTCATGGAGTAGGGTCAAACAGCTATGGTTCCAGTGTCGTGGAGAAGAACCATGTTATTAAATATGTGAATAAATTTTATATGTCTTTGAAGAAAGCAATGATTCAATATAATTTAATTGTATTTAATTGTATTTTATCAATATCACTTATTTTACTACAGGAATAACAAAAGAAAAGAAAAAATATAAACACATTTAACAAAAAATCTTTATTTTACTGTCGGAATAAAACAAACGTCTTTCTCAATCTGATGAAAAAACAGGTTTCTAAAGCATGAAAAAAAGAAAATATCTAACAGAAATTTGTTCAAAAACATTACATCTTAAAAATAAATGTTTCATAAATCGGTGCTGAAAAAAGTTTTATTAAAATCGGTTGAAAACACTATTTTATATTTATTTAAAAGTGCCCGCTCACGAAAGCAATTTCACAGAAAAAGTGAAACTGAGGCCGTACGCTAATTATGGCGATCCCTACAAACAAAAAATAAAAGTAAAATACATTCTCTAGATAAAAAGAAATATAGAGGTGGCAGGAAGAGAGTAGGAGAGGGAAAAGATTACTGATGAGATTGGGGTAGACGAGGAGGAATGTTATGAGTAGTGAGAGGTTGAAGGGGGTGTCAGGAAGCGAGTAGGAGAGGGAAGAGAGTACTGATGAGAGTGGGGTGGATGTAGAAAAGCATGAGAGAGAGGATGTAAGTTAGTGAGACAGGAGATGACTATTGACTTTACATTTACATTCTTGAAGATTTTAACTGTCAAGAAAGCAAGTATGCGGAAGGGAATTCCACAGGCGGGAAGTGCGAGAAAAGTAGCTGAGGAGTAGAATTTGCGTTTACAATTTATTGGTTTCACAGTAAACGCGTGTGACCTAGTTGCTAATCTTGTGGCTCGAGGACATTCGTATATAGGGGGTACCAGTGAGCTAAGTTCATCGGAGCAGAAGCCGTGAAAGTATTTGTAAAAGAGACACAGGGAAGCCACACTGCGTCGGTGAGAAAGCGACTGTATCGTAGCTGCCAAGTCGGGATCGATCACATTACAGATTCTCCGTTGGATTCAGTCGAGGACAACTAAGTGGATAGCAGGAGCACCAGACCAGATATGGCAGCAATGCTCGATGCACGGGCGGATGGTAGACTTATATATAAGCAGGATTGTTTGGGACGGGAAAAACTATATATTGAATATGTGATTATAACAAACAAGATGATTGATAGTTTTGTTTTTATAGCTTATCAACCCGTTTGGGATTATTTAAATCCAAAATCATGTTTTGTATCGTAAAAATATTTCTTTTTTTTTCTTTTTTTTTTTGAAAGTGAATATTGCATAAACATTTTTTCTGAATAATGCTGTTTTCCAGATAGTAGTTCTATGATTTAAATTATATCTGGTGGGAATAGATCAGTTCATGCCTTTCTGAATGGAATTTGCGTTTAAGTGAATATAATAAACCCGACTGGTATTCGAACTCGGCTCTTTAGTTTGTTTGTTTTTTATAACAATATTTGTTTGAATCAATCTTTTGAATCTCTGAAAGAAACTCGATGTCTTGTACTCTTTCTAATACCCCCCCCCATTTACGGCATCAACTATTCTATATGAACCCTTAACCTTTTGTGTAAATAACAACCTTTTAGTGGTTTATTTTCAAACCTCACGATATTTTGTGATTCCAATTGTTATAAATTAATCACAAAAACGAAATATATATATATATATTTACAATAAAGTAGACCAAAGTTAATGGGTGACGAACTAAGAGGTAAAGGCAGTTTATGAAGAAGCGTGAGAAAAATTTGTTAAACATTAACTTTTTTTTTTGGTAGCGCCACTAAAGCGCAGGGGGCTACGTAGGAATGAAAAGATTGGAAAAGAGAAAGCCGGAGACCACATCCTAAACAAGGAACAAGGGATGCGCCTCTTCATCTGTTCAATAGACGTGGGTGGAGTGTGAACCGGGCGATAGTTTAGTCTATCTACTCCAACTGAAAAAAAAAAGATTGAGATGTTGACGGAGACTACGGCCGAGGGGGCAGAGTTGCCTGGTAGTGCAGGAGTCTGGAATGGAGGTAAAGCAAAGGTCGAGTAAAGAGTCCCTTCCGTTACGGTTATTAGAGAAACGCGTGGGGAAGTCCACCACTTGCGTTAGAGCTTGAGTTATTGAAAAATACTTGGTACGGGTCCCAGCAAGGTCGGTGGCTGAATTTTCAAGCCACTTGGTGTGGTGGGCGTTAAAATCGCCAAACACAAATATATGGGCAGATGGGTGAGAAGAAATGGCCCTGTCGATATTAGTAGAGATGCTATCAAGTACCGTACAGTCAGAGGAGGAGGGGGAGCGGTAGAGGAAGAAGAGATAGCTAACCGAGCTTAGAAGTGAGAGACGGAAGCACATGAAGGAATGATCCAGGGATTCAAGAAATGTGACCCTGGCTAGTGGGAGTTGTTCGCTGACATATACCACCAAGCCCATGCATATGGACATTGGAGTCCTTCCTGAAAAGGGGAAGGTAACCAGGAACGAACAGCTCCGAAGAGAGGATAGAAGGGTCAAGGTTAGTCTCACATATCGGGTGAGTTCGGTAGAAGGAATGATTCTACACTATTAAAGTTACTGTGAATACCTCGTATGTTTGTGAAGGAAACGCAGATAGGTTTGGGCGATTTATGACTAGCTGGTTTAGTCTTGCTGTTTTGTTTGTTTAATTTCATGTTGGTTTTGTTGTGGATTGAGAGAGGTCTAGAGTAGGGTCAGATGGTCGTTAATTGCAGCAGGTGAAGGTTGTTGTATTTGTAAAACGGGATTCATGCTTGGTCAGTTTTGCTAATAAACGGGAATGATGTTTGCTCAATAGGAAGAACGGGGGCAGGTGTGACAGGAGCCTGTAATGTGATGCGATGACGTTGTGACGCACAAGTGGATGCATTGTCCCTGCAATATTGTAGAAAGCATGGAATTGTTATGGCATATGATAAGGTAGAAGTTACAAAAAAGACCCGAGTTTTGCTGGAATACAACTAAGCATTTTGAAGTAATAAACGATTGCAAAAAGAAATATTTTCCATTAATTTTGGCCGCAACCTTTGTGTCAATTGAAATTTTTGTTCGCATATCAAAGAATCAAACTTTGGCCTATCAGTGAATTCATTTTGATTGAATTTGAGTAAAGCGTCTTAAAGAAATGCATAAAGTTGCGCAAAATACCACCGGAATTATGTTTGTCGTTGATTTTTGACGCACCCTTAACATTGATTCGAAAAAAACATCTGTGTATATTAAAGTTTCGCACCTTGATCTACAATGTACCCAGTTTGGGTTGAATTTGCATAAGACGTTTCCGAGGAAAAAAGTTCGTAAATTCGGTGATTTCTGCCGTACCCCGTAAGTTGATTCAAAAATTGTTTGCGTACATCAAATGTTCATGTCATAATCGACAAATGACCCAATTTTGGTTGAAATCGTACATAGGGTTTCGGAGGAGTAGAGTTCGCAAGAATGGAGACACAGACAGACAGACAGACAGGCAGGCAGGCAGACTTTTCCATTTTTATATATAGATATAGATATAGATAAGGGTAGATGGGTTGCCATTTTGACAGTTATTGTTTGAATTTGATATCTTTTGTCCAAAAGGTAAAATAATATAACAGGTTTCCAAAATCCAGGTGGATGATGGCTCATGATGTTTTGCTTCAAGCTGACTAATTATCACGAGAACACCTGAAAATACGGACGAATGTTGCGAACTTATGTATGAGGACTGTTTGTCGAACGGCACTGAAATCTGTTAAGGGGCCTGTATAGAGATCCTCCAAATAAATGTGAATAAGCATCCGTGTTAAATTGACGTTCTTCCATCGTCACTCAATCAAAAACAACATCATGGATACGTAACTTGAAATTTCTAAAAAAAACTCATATAAAATAGATTATTTTTTATGTCACGTCGTAGTTTTCCATTTGCCTTCCTTCGCGAGATTTGATGGCTATGACGCTAAGACGTTCCTTTTTTTTATTTACGTGCTTAATTGTTTTTTGTTATGTTTGTTTTTTGTTTTTGTTTTTTTTTTTGTTTTTTATCAGGGTGCATTTTTAATCTACGCAGTGTTTCGACTGATTCCGTCTTCATTTTCTGGTTCATTTTCATCTTCATAATACATTCAGTCAGTTAAATGCCATACGTGATACAAGCTTTGGGCGATCAAGTCTCGAAGGAGACATGACTGACTGGGCAGAAGATTATCCCGCAGTAGGTTGCCATTGCTTTCTGCGGCAGATTGGTTGCTATAGAACCCAATCTGTCCTGTTATTTGACTCATAGCTAAAAGGAGAAGAGAGATATTATATTCTTAAGTAGTAATTAGTGGGGGATCTGTTTATTACTTCATAACAATAGAAAACGGATCCCCAACTTTATGCCCAGTAGAAGTTTTAATTATGTTTCCACCTATTATATTTAGTCAGTCAGTTAAGCGTCATACGTGATAAACGCTTTGGGCGATCATGTCTCGAAAGAGACATGACTCACTGGTCAGAAGAATATCCTGAATTAGGTCGCCATTGTTTCTGCGGTAGACAGGATGCCGACCAAGGCAATAGAACCCAATCTGTCCTGTTATTTGACTCTTAACTATAGGGGGAAGAGATGTATTATATTATTAAGTAGTAATTAGAGGGGGATCAGTTTATTACTTTATAACAATAGAAAACCGATCCCCAATTTTATGCCCAGTCGAAGTTTTAATTATGTTTCTAATTATTTATATTCAGTCAGTCAGTTAAGTGTCATACGTGATACACGCTTTGGGTGATCATGTCTCCAAAGAGGGATGACTTACTGGGTACAAGATTATCTCGCAGTAGGTTGCCATTACATTCTGAGGTAGACTATAACTTAACCTATAACTGGAGGGAAGAAACGAATGAATACCTTTCCCAATGGTATTTGCGCGTAAGTGAATGCAAGGAATTCAACTGGAATTCAAACTCGGCTCCCCGATTTGTCGTTCCAATCCGATATCCACTGCATTACAAGGCAACATCCAATAAAGATTATTTAGTATAAATTTTCCACTGATCTAAAGTTTTTTCTTACTTTTTAAATAGAAAGGAAAAGGATATCAAAATGGTGGAATATAATTATTAATTTTTCTTCTTTTTAAATGTTTCTTGTCTAATTACGGCTTTTTACAACTTCATGGCTGTCATAGCTCCTGGTAAAATTTGTCTTTTTGCTATCTCTCCTAATCCCTGTTTTGCCAACCACTGACACTCACTCGTTAAGTAGCTTATACTATACTTTCCTCTGTCCCTCTCGCATCCGATACCTCCTGCCAGTGCCAAATTATCTAATTTTTTATGAGTCCTAGAAATTTAGACTATTAACGGACTGAGATAGATAGATAGATAGATAGATAGATAGATAGATAGATAGATAGATAGATATGAAAAAGCATAGATAGATAGATATGAAAAAGCATAGATAGATAGATAGATAGATAGATAGATAGATAGATAGATAGATAGATAGATATGAACAGATTGAGATAGATAGATAGATAGATAGATAGATAGATAGATAGATAGATAGATAGATAGATATGAAAAAGCATAGATAGATAGATAGATAGATAGATAGATAGATAGATAGATAGATAGATAGATATAAAAAAGCATAGATAGATAGATAGATAGATAGATAGATAGATATGAAAAAGCATAGATAGATAGATAGATAGATAGATAGATAGATAGATATGAACAGATTGAGATAGATAGATAGATAGATAGATAGATAGATAGATATGAAAAAGCATAGATAGATAGATAGATAGATAGATAGATAGATAGATAGATAGATAGATAGATAGATAGATAGAATTAACTAAAAAAACGGAATATCTACTCAAATACGAGCATCCATTATAAAATAATGTTTAAATAAGTAAATTTAATATAGGTTTACCCATTTCATAACGGATTTCGTAAAATTTTGTGTATGTATATAATTACTAGTATAGCCCGGCGTTGCTCGGGGTTTTTAGTGGTTATATTGAAATGGTAAGGTCAAATGCTTATTCAAAAATCTCCAGTATGAGGTTGCCATAACGCGTAAGTTTAAAAAGTTCGAAGTAAGTATAGCTTTTTGTTGTATTTGTAAAACAGGTTTCATGCTGGGTCAATTTTGATAAAAAACAGGAATGATGTATGTACAATTGGAACAACGAGGGCAGGCGTTGCAAGAGCCTGTAACGTGATGCGATGACGTTGTGACGCAGAAATGGAAGCATTGTCCCTGCAGCTTCAGATGGGTTGGCACCTTGTAGAAAACACGACGTTGTTATGGCATATAATAAGGTAGAAGTTACAAAAAAGTTGAAACTACCGTTTGTTTTCACAGACAGCCCCAGCATACGAAATGAACAGCTTCAGCTAAAGCCACAACAACCAACAATTATCGCTTGAGTCAACAAACCAGAAATGCTTCTACATTGGATCTACACATGCAACTGAAAATGATAAGTGTTCATTTAGACGTCGATTGCCATCGTTTTCGTCGACTTCTTCGTCTTTGTCGTCTTCTTCATCAACTTCGTCTTAATCTTCTTCGTCCTTTTCTTTTTCTTCGTCTTCGTCATCCTCTTCGTCGTTATTCTTCATCTTCCTCGTCGTCGTCTTCGTCTTCGACTTCTTCGTCATCGTCTTTGTCGACTTCTTTGTTTTCATCGTCTTTTGGTCATTTTTGTCTTCGTCGTCTTCTTCATATTTTCTTTTTCTTCTCTTTATCCTTCTTTCTCTTCTCACTCTTTTTGTTTTTGTTTTTCTTCTTCTTCTTTAACTTTTTCTTTGTCTTCTTCGTCTTCTTCAAATTCTTCTTCGTTTTCTTCAAATTCTTCATCGTCTTTTTCTTCTTTTTATTTTTCTTCTTTTTCTTTTTCTTCTTTTTCTTTTTCTTCTTTTTCTTTTTCTTGCAATTAACCTGCCTACCCCCATGCACAACTTCTCTTGCAGCTGACATTGAATTAACGTTTCTGCTCAAACGACGATCGCGTTCATCTTCAGTCTCCGCAGTTTTTATTGCAGCGGAGTCTTTGTTCACATGAACGTAGCTTGAACGTCAGTCTCTTGAACTCGTGCAGCTTTACGGCTCAGCCGCCGGTCACACTTACAGCGTTTATACAGGTTGGCTAATTTTAAATTTTAGGTTTTTGGGGGTTCTTTGACAATTTTGTAGGTTTCTTTGACGGATTCTTCGGGTTTTAGTAATCTTCGGTTATTTTATTATTCTTTTCCCATGTAAATTTTGGCGGCTTTTTTCGAGCCATTTAGCTCATTTTTGACGTCATTTCACAGGTTCACTGCAGCAGCCTGTGTGAACTTTTCCTATTTTCTTCGTATACACCAAATTTACCCAAATTTATGTTCATTTTTTATTTTTATGCTTTTTGCTGATTTTTAGGTTTTAAAGGTTCCTATACACTCTGATTTATCTTCAAGCTCTGTAGTTCCTGCAGTTGTCAAATAAGTAGCGTCTCTGTGCAGACGAAGTTCACACTGAGCTTCATTCTCTGAAGCTTGTGCAGCAGCCGTAGCTGTAGCATTTCTATTTAGTCAAAATTCACGTTGGGCATCGTTCTGTGAAGCTCTTGTGGCGGCCATAGCTGTAGCAATTCTATTTAGACGAACAAGCCTCATTCTCTGGAGCTCGCACAGTTCAAACGGTGTTTACGTTAAACGTCATTCGCTAAAGCCCGTGCGTCTGCTTTCGCCTTTGCTTTCGCCTTTGCTTTCGTTGATAACCTAAGTTGACCTTAATCGTTAATCACTGAAGCACTGAAGGCTGCACTATAGGAAGCATTTATGAATTGTCTAAATGAACACTCATCATTTCCAATTGAATGTGCAGATATAATGGAGGAAGCATTTCCTGTTTGTTGGCTCAAACATCTCTCGTCAACAGACATGGCCGTCGCATTCACAGACCATTCCGCACTTTAGGACTGCCTACTACTCGATGAAGCCTTCCGTTGACTCCTTTGTCTACACAATTGGCGTATGGTGAAATGTACGGCGTGCCTTTGCCTTCTAGGCATTTAGATTTGGGGAGGCGAAATTGGTCGAAAATGCGAATCTTAAATATAAAGCAATATCAGAGCGTTTTGCTGTTGCTTGTTTTATTTTCCAAGCTCAACACACACACACACACACACAATAAAATTAATTCACACCACGTGTGTCTCTAAAAATACAATTGCGCAGGTATACACCCCTTACCAAACCCTTTGGGGTCAAAAACAAGAACGGCGCACCCAAAAGCACGGACGTAGTTGAAAACACATCACATGCTCAGAAATATGAATTTCGACCAATCAGGGCTCGATAAAAAAACATATTTCTCGATTTCCAAAAGCCTCACCATGAATATAAAAAGGCAATAGAAACTTTCTTCACCAGAGAGAAGAACGGACAGTTCAGAGCACATATAGAGAGAATACAGCAACTCACACAACAGACCGTATTACGCATCAATGAACAATGTTTCACCCTCTCTTTCTCTCATCTCGCTCGTAACACATAGTCCTTTCCTTTCCCTCTCACACTCCCAATTCCTTCCTTTCTCCCATTCTTCATCTTTATACGGACAACTACATTTTGTATAAAAAAAATAATTCTTTTATTTATTTATTTTTTTTTTTACGAAAATAAATTATTTATTGTTCAGGGGAATTGTACAAGCACCGACAGCGTTACGTTTACAAACCAGAATTCGAAATCACAAGGTTTTAAATGATTCCCATTCTTACACAGCAATTTTTTGGTTAAATAAGACTAAACTGTATGAGCTAGGATATTTTTGTGAGAATATTAAATTTCTAGCTGTCGTCAAGGAAGAACGTATCCGCAAAAACTTACAGGGTATTTGAATCTCACAGCGCACAGAAAAATTGAGTAAGGAAAGTTTTTTCTACAGAGGAGATGAGGTGGCTCTGGTAGTGCAAAAGTAAATTTATTGCAAACATAAAATGTTTGTAGAGTATGAGAATATTGTCTGAAAATAAAGCTTAATCCTTAAGTACAGTGGCACCTCTACTTATGTCGTTTCGACTTACGTCAGTTTCGAAGTTACGTTGTTCCTTCCATTCAAAATACATTCGTTCAAATACATTGAAATTACATTAATTCGAAAAAGCTTTCCGTACATCAAAGGTTTGAACAGTGATCTACAAGTTACCTGATAATGGTTGAATTCGCATAAGACGCCTCGAAGAAGTGTTTGTAAATTCTAAGGATTTCGGTGATTTCTGTCGTAGCCTGTAAATCGATTTGAAAACTGAGGTGGCTTAGTTTAAGACAAGTTCCTTATTTATTTTGTAAGGATGTGGTGAAAATGGCGTCGCTGTTAATGAGAACGATGTAAATAACTGTGGTGTGGGGGTTTAGAATGGTCTAGTCGTCCGTTCGTGGTTCTAGTGATGCTGCTATTGGGTTAAGAGAAGGGTATGGGGGAGCTTAGTTTTGGGTAGGTCGCTTTTTCGTTTAGTTTAGGTATTTTATATTGGGATATATGTTGTTGTTTTTTTATAAAGTGCCGATTACCATCTCTCCTAACCCATATATCTAAGACTACAATACGGCCGACAGAATCAGAATAAGCTCCCAACCCCACTTCCACTTAAGCATCATATCACCACAAATAAACCGTTTTCACTATTTAATTTTCATTCTAACTTTGTCACCCAATGAGAAGCACGCAAAACAACTTCGAAACGCGAAGGTTTTTGTGTATTGATACTATGAATTTATAAACCATTGTAACAACTATTACAATATAACGCTCTACGTTTGTATCAAACACTCTTTATAAAAGTAAATGCATGAACAGCAGGTAAAAAAACTTACGTGTTCCACAATTTTGTTACAATATATATATACACTCCTGATCAAACATTTAAGACCACTTAAAAATCTTTAAAAATAATTTTTTTACACATAGATTTTAAACTCCTACCACTTAAGGTTACCAATGCTACAATCTAAAAGGTTATGGAAACAAAAAGCTACATTCCAAACATTTTATTCAGAAATTTACATTTTTATAAAATGTGGAGATTTACGCATGATCAGAATTATAAGACCAGGGGTATAAATTGTTAGATCTATGGTAATTCCAATGTTTTTAGTTCAGTTAGAGATTAGCAATCACTACGTAAAGGTGTTACCATGTCTAAAGCAAGCAAACTTACCAAAGTTGAGAGTTCTCGAATTCTAGAATTCCATAAGCAAGGTTTGTCACAGCGGGCAATCGCAGCTAAGGTTAATCGCAGTAAAACTGTGATTTGCAACTTTCTAAAAAACAGTGAGAATTATGGAAAAGCAAAATCCTCTGGTAGGCCCGAAAAAATTTCTCCTGCATTGAGTAAGAGAATAAGACGGGTTGTTATGAAAGAGGGGGGACTTTCTTCTAGTCAAATTAAGGCAGTCACAGATGCTGATTGCAGTCCCGTAACCATCAGACGACACTTACGACAAAAAGGCATGGTAAATAAAAAGCGTAAACAAATTCCTCGGCTACTTCCATGTCACAAGGTGGACCGCTTAAAGTTTTGTTGTGAATACCAAACATGGGACGTTGAGAAGTGGAAGAAAGTCCTGTTTACTGTTGAGAAAAAATTCAATCTAGATGGTCCTGATGGCTTCCAACGATATTGGCATAACAAAAACATGCCTCCTGAAATTTTCTCCACACGTCATAGTGGTGGAGGGTCCCTAATGGTATGGGGTGCCTTTTCTTACAGAGGGACGATGGAGCTCCAGGTGGTGAAGGGTTGTCAAACAGCGGCTGTTTATGTTAACATGCTACAAAAAGCATCATTGATGATGGAGTTATTCATCATTGATGAATTTAGGAGTTTAAAATCTATCCGTAAAAAATTTTTTTTTCTTTTTAAAGATTTTTAAGTGGTCTTAAAATTTTGATCGGGAGTATATATATATATATCTATATATCTATATATATATATATATATATATATATATATAACGTGCATCAAATAGATATTGTTGTCCAAATACACATAAATATATGTGTGTGTGTGTTTACTTACATATATATACATATATACATGCTTATATATATATATATATATATAGGCAGCAAAACATCTGAAATAGCACCTCCTAGTATATATATATATATATATATATATATATATACTAGGAGGTGCTATTTCAGATGTTTTGCTGCCTATGCCAAAAGCAAATATTTTCCTTTGAAAGACATTGACCGAGAAGCGAATAAAATGAGGCTATTGTTGACAACGACCGAAGGGAAAATTCAAAATATTCTCATTTTCGCTTGACATATTAATGACACCGGACTTGGTTGAGAATTCTGTTTATCCCTTCTCATCAATCGGTCCCGACGAATTATCTCCCCTGAATATCATGGCATGAAGGAAATGATAATCGGACATAATTTATCTTAACCATAAACAAAAACAGGAAATAAATTACCTTCGCAACATTAATTACACTTTACTTGATCATTTTTTTGTCGTTCCCTACGAGAAACTATTGCGAAATATAAACAAAAGATTACTGTTAATGTCTCAGGTTGTTTTTCGCTTTTACCTGCTAACAATATGTAGGCATTGATGGGATGGACACAGATTATCGGGGTGTGACTGTGAGCCTATCCTCCATACTCTACAGGATAAACATATATATTTGATAATGAGTAAAATTTCCTCAATGGGCTCGGAGACGCTTTTGGACTCAAGTAAGACTGGAGAATAAGGTCTGGGTAGTTCCCGTCCAAATATGACAACAATACGTCATACTGGTTGTGCGTTGTGGTGCAGTGAATATCTACTCGGAACGACAAATCGGGGAGCCGAGTTCGAATTCCAGTTTTCCTTGCATTCACTTACGCACAAATACCCTTGGGAAATGTATTAATCCGTCTCTTCCCTCCAGTTATGGGTTAAATAACAGGATAGATTGGTTCTATAGCCTTGGCTGGCAACCAGCCTACCACAGAAAGCAATGGCAACCTACTGCGAGATAATCTTCTGCCCGGTCATTACCCAAAGCGTGTCACGTATAGCACTTAAGTGACTGGCTTCATTTTTAGCCCGATCTGGCTCTTGTAAAAGCAGGAGATAACATGAATAACCAGGTAATTATTGAAGCTGTACAGGTAGCCAACCAATTTATCTGCATCCTTAGTCATGTATCCTTTGTGCGAGTTCCACTTGAGGCCAGATACATGTTTGAGGTCCAATAGTCATTCAAGGCACAGTACCTCGCCAAGGAGACTTCCGTTCATCGTTACTGGGGGTCGTTCGGGGTCCAAGTGGTGACGATGGAATGTAATTAGTTTGGTTTTCGATGTACTGAATGTAACAAGCCTGTTTTTACCCCTTTGGGTAGTTTGAACTAGATTGGAAGCGATTTTTAGAAATGCGCCCGTATATAGTTGTTGTGACACTATCTGCCGGGCTGGTTGGCTGGCTCGGTCGGCAACGGAGCCTGCTGCGATGATACCGAAACGGTACCAATTATGTCGACGCTTTCAGGCCGCTGGTCGTGATAATCTCGTCACAGAAGCTGGTCCTCAAGACGTCTATTACAACAACGGAGCCACTGCCTACGCTGTGATTTGATCTCAGAAAGTCACGTTGTGTAAACCCGGTAGCCGTATTTCTACCAGATTCAGACCCGGCACTTGTGTACACTTGTGGTAAAAATATAATAAACACGGTACTAAAAAAAAAATTAAATAAATGAAGTCGAAGACACCTGGAGAGTTACGAAGAAAGTCTTTATAAAAAAAATAATTATTAGTTACAGGAGCAGATAATACAGCTGTCGGAATGCCAGTTTACAACGGAGATTTTTATAACGATCCCCAATTCTCTCGGGGATCTAACCGACTCAAAGCTTTTGGCCAAAACGATTTTACGGGGAGCCATGGCTCGACGAATGAAATATCAACAGCTCACATGACGTAATGCTTTTCTGTCTTCCCTCTTTTTCAATTACATGATTCCCAGGTTTTCGATTTTAGTATATGTTCCCAGGAATAATTGTTGAGGATCAAACCTTACCTGACCTCATCAAGTAAATCGTGATATTTTGTTATGGCTACTCCTATATTACAAGCTTCTAGCTGGACCAAAACATTTCGTTTCGGATATGAAAAAGAAAGAAAATCATATTTCTCTCTTTTCTTCAAATTGTCAGCCAATTTCTCTATTCCCCGGATTTTACAAGTACATGATAGTATTAAATTTTTTTTTACATAAACTCACATCGCGAATTACAATAAAGCACAACTAATAATACCACTAATATTAATCTCTCTCTCTCTCTCTCTCTCTCTCTCTCTCTCTCTCTCTCTCTCTCTCCGTTGTATTAAACCAAACAACAAAAAATTATATCGGCGGGAAATAGTGTTACAGTCGTATCAATGATCTAAGTATATTCTTCATCACAGAAAAGAAACTACAAGACCTCTTACAGAAGGTAGCAGAAGAAAGTAACAAGAAAGGACTAGAAATAAACTGCACGAAAACCAAATGCATGGTCATCAGTAAAAAGGGCAGCCCAAAATGCCAAATACAGGTCAGGGATACTAGAATCAAGCAGGTACAAAAATTTAAATACCTGGGAAGCGTTATAACAGAAGACGGAAAGTGCGACACAGAAATCCGAAGGCATATTGGCATGGCGAAGGAAGCATTCCAGAAGTTGAGTAAGGTATTAAGAAACAGAACAATTTCGCTAGAAACTAGGAAGAGAGTATTTGGTTGCTGCGTGATGTCCGTCCTTCAATATGGCAGTGAATGCTGGACAATACCATCAAAGATGAAGGAAAAACTTGAAGCAACTGAAATGTGGTTCTACAGAAGGATGCTGCGAATCTCATGGATCGAGCATGTGAGCAATGATGAGGTCTTGGAATGATGGAAACAAAAACGAAATTAATACTGAGAATCAGTAAGAGACAGCTAAAGTTCCTGGGACAAGCAATGAGGAAGGAGAGCTTGGAGAACCTGATACTAACAGGCCAGATAGAGAGGAAAAGAAACAGGGGAAAACCACGGATAACATATTTAAAGGACCTAATCAGGTGGATGACAGAACGAGGATTGCACGGTGTAACAGGAGAAGGCGTGCTCAGAGTCACCAGGGATAGGGAAACGTGGAAAGCCATGATTGCGTACGTCCTGAAGGGACAGGGCACATAAAAGAAGAAGATATATGCCGACTGTTTATAAGAAATCATAATGTGGATACCAAATGGGGATCAATTCTATATAATAATCAATATATAAACTGATCCCTCAATTTTTGGCCATGCTATTTTCTATACATTTTTATTCTAGATTTATGGGCTTGAGTAAGTGAATGACAGAGCGGGGTTTGGTTGGTGTAACAGGAGAAAGCGTGCTAAGAGCCATCAGGGACAGGGAGATGTGGAAGGTCATGATCGCCTACCTCCTGAAGGGACAGGGCACATAAAAGAAAAAGAAGTTATTCTTAATTTATTCAAATTAAAAAGAGAGTTGGTCTCTGGAATGAACCTAGGGGACGCATGATTTATGGCGTGAAGCTGATTTATTTGGATGTTTTCTGTTTGAACTTCTGGGATGAAGAGTGATTAATTTAATCATTTGCAATCAGACTAATATCCTCATCATTGTTGATATTATCGCAACGTTTCGGCTGTTTTTCTCTTCGACTTTATTCGGATGCCTGTTGTTTTAAGTAACCTCCTAGACATTTCGAACTAAATACTTTATTTTAATATTGGTGGTGTATGCATATCTCGTACTAGTCATACTTTTAGTACCTTTCGGTTACTGCTAACCCTGTATTCACTGAGTCCTTACTCTCCGGCCTAAAGTAACTCACTACTAGTGTGCCACCAAATTCACTAACCAATATTTTCATACTCTACTTTCATACGTGTTCCCCTTCGACGTTCTCAAATAAATTACAATCTTATATTTTATTTCATTTAGTTTCTTTTCCGAGTATCCTTATCTTAACTGTTTTTACCAAAATATTTCAGATGTGTTCATCAATAATGTCCGTCTTTTTATCTAAATTATTCGCATCAATAAAAACTTCTCAATTTCTCTATCTTATAAATAGGGACTTGTGAATGTGCGTTGTAGTGCAGTGGATATCGACTTGAAACAAAAAATCGGGGAGCCGAGTTCGAATTCCAGTTGAATTCCTGCCATTCACTTACACGCAAATACCCTTGGGAGAGGTATTAATTCGTCGCTTCATTTCAGTTATGGGTTAAATAACAGAACAGATTGGGTTCTATAGCCTTGGCTGGCAACCAGTCTACCGCAGAAAGCAATGGCAACCTACTGCTGGATAATCTTTCGAGACATGATCGCCTAAAGCGTGTATCATGTATGGCACTTGACTAACTGACATAGAGACTTATTTATTTTTCCTTTAAAGTGCATAGTGTCTTAATCCTTCTTTTTAATAAGTATACAGAATCTTATTTTTTCTTTCATAAAGTACATCATTTTCCGTTTAGAAAGTACATAGGGTTTTATTTTCTTCCATTAAGTTCAAAGGCCTTATTTTCCTCTTTTATAAAGTACATACAGGTTCATATTTTCCGTTTAGAAAGTACATGTTTCCGCAATTATTTTCATTTTCACTTTAGAAATTGGCATATTTTGAAGCATCATCCATTATCTTTCTCCACTGACCGTACATAAATGCGATTCAATAGAAAGATTTTCTTTCTGACTCCATTAAAAAATATTTTGTCATTACGAAAATGATTACGAAAACTATTTTTTCTCCTATTTACGCATATCTAAACTTATTTTATAAATGGAACTTTGTGTGTGTGTGTGTGTGTGTGTGTGTGTGTGTGTGTGTGTGTGTGTGTGTGTGTGTGTGGGTGGGTGGGTGTGTGTGGGTGTCCGTTACCTATAGATTCCGAAACGACTGAACCGATTTTCTTTAAAATTTACACAGTTATACTATAAGCGTCTGCGAGTGTTCTTAGCTAGGTTTTGTGTGGAGGTACCCCCAATAAAGATCGAAAATCGATAATCGAAAAAATCGGGTTATAGAAGGAGTGGTCCGATTTTAATCAAATTTGATACACTCATAGACAAAGACATAAGAAACGATATTCAGAAGTTTCAAAGCTGCAGTTCTTATAATAGTACAGAAAATCGATAATATATATATAAAAGGCAAGATGTTTGTGTGTGTGTCTGTTTGTCTGTATTTTTTCAGCCCTTTTATTATAGTTTTTGCTTCGGGTTTGGCTCTAAGTAGGTATAATTGTAGTTCTTAGTCTCAGCCATGATACCATTTACTCAGAGGACTTATTTAGCCTTCAAAATTCAGTTATTTGATATCGATGCCAGGAAATCAAAATTTGACTTACATCCATTCATTTATCAGTCTACGGTTTCGCTTTAACTGGAAACAACTATTGCTTTTTATCTTTCGTGCCAACGTCCAAAGAGTCTGAGCTCCAGGACCATGGATTAGTTTTAAAGCTTTCATTACATCCGAGCAACGCCGAGCTATACTGCTAGTATATATATACGCGATTTGTAAATTATCGCAATTATTTTATTAGGTGCGATTGGTAATTTGAAATACGAGATATTGATAGAAATACTGCGATAGATAGATAGATAGATAGATAGATAGATAGATAGATAGATAGATAGATAGATAGATAGACTAACACGTGAGAAAAAATAGGTGAACATGACGACATCCTGAATGGTCAGGTAAATATCATAAACAGGAAAATGAAAATCACTTTTTTTGTTCGTTTGAACTTTTCAAAAGTGAATTTCAATTGAAGTAACTGCCGTTTCAACAATCAATGATGGCCTCGTATTATGCATTTTATTCTCAAAAACACGTTTAACTGCTCAACAATCAACCATAATAATGACAATAACAATAATAATAATAGGAGTAGTAGTATAGCTTGATTAATTATCTTCTTCTTTTGTGTGTCGTGTCCCTTCAAGACTTAGGCGATCATGGCGCTCTACATCTTTCTGTCCTTTGTAGCTCTTAATAAGTGTTGTCTTTCTGTTATTTCTCCCAAACCATGTTCTGCTATCCATTTTCTCAAGCCCCTTAAGTATGTCACGCACTGCTTTCCTCTGTCTCACTTGTCCCTCTATCCGTCCTCTGAGTATCAGATTTTCCAAGCACTCCTTTCTCATTATGTGACCAGGAAATTCTAACTGTCTTTTTCTGATGTTAAATACAACTTTAGTTTTTATTTCTGTTATGTAGCAAGAAAGTGTCGATACCGAACACGGATCTCCAGACAACAAACGTAGCCGTTGAATGATTTGTGCTACTAGGATCACCTGACGATAAATATTTAGTATATAAATTCAACTGACATTTTCGTGATAAAAGCTAGATGCGAGCTTTTTTCAAAAAAGTACAGAGACAATGCTCTTTGGGTTTGCGTGCAAGCAAATCTGGATGACAAACTGTCTAAAAGCGAAACCAGACACCAATATGCAAAATACGTGAGAATAGTATTCGAAAGGTTCAAAGAATACATGTTCAAAATTAGTGGAACGAAATGTGAGCTATGTATGTCCAGAACAAATTATCTGGGACAAAGTTTTGACGAAAATGGTCGACGAGCAGATCCTGTCATGATCAAACACCATTAAAGACATGCACACTCCAACCAATTTAGCAAAATTGCAAGCATTTTTAGGGTTCGCAAACTACTACCATGTGTATATATCAAATATGCATGAGTTAACAGCACATTTAAATGCCTTGTTAAAGAAAGATGCTAAATGGATTTTGACAGAAAAATGCTAGTGTTTTTGAAAAGCGCAAAATGTTGTAATATCACTGACGCATTTTGATCCCAAATTAAACATTGTCGTTGCATCAGATGCAAGTGGTTCAGGAATTAGAGCATTAATATTACATAAATATGACAAGGGAACAACTAAGCTAATAGCGTATGCTTCGAGGTCATTAATAGCTGCTGAGAAAAACTACAGCCAAATTGAGAAGGAAGCTTTGGCTATAGTTTCTGCCGGAGGAGAATTTCTCTGACAAACCGACCATCGTATGTTAGTGTCTATATATGGTTCAAAAAGGGTGTTCCCACAAGCACAGTAAACAGACTGCAAAATGTCTTAGATAATTCCGTAAGAGATTTGCCTAATAACGCGGAATGACGATTTCATATCAAGAAATTGGCGAACCATTTGAAGACACAGCGGTTGCGGCAATATGAGCTGAAAGCAAAGATAAAAATGTCTTAGATAATTCCGTAAGAGCTTTGCCTAATAACGCGGAATGACGATTTGATATCAAAAATGAAGGATTAAATTTCATGTAAAGTGAGTATCGGATTCTCCAATCATTCTGTTCTAATCACAAGTCCCAAGAACTCCAGCTGTCTCTTCGTGATGCTCAGTATTAATTTCCTTTTTGTTTCCAAAACCTCATCATTGCTCACATGCTCGATCCATGATATTCGCAGCATTCTTCTGTAGAACCATATTTCAGTTGCTTCAAGTCTTTCCTTCATCTTCGATGATATTGTCCAGCATCACTGCCATATTGAAGAACTGACTTCACATAGGAATCCAATATGAGCGTTCCATCCTTGGATTTTGTACATCCTGTTGAGGAGCATGTTCTTTGTCCTGTCAATTCCCTTATTTCTTTATGCATTTCTCAGATATGGCAACAGTATTCAATGCACGGGCGGATGGTAGATTTATATATGTGCAGGATAGATTTAGACGGAAAAAACTTCCGGGCCCTACACAGAGAACCGACTTTCATAGCAGCGGATTTAGCAATGGATTCGATACAGTCATTCCATTTGAGGTCCGCTGAAAGTGTGAGACCAAGGAAGCGTAGTGTTTTACTCTCTGGGAGGCAAGCCTGGCCCATGCTAATGGGAGGTAGGTGCGATTGTCTATGATGGTTAATTGAGAGTAGCTTTGTTTTAGAAGCATTAAAATTTACTAGCCATTTCTTACCCCAATCCACTATGGATTGAAGGTCTTTTTCAATCTCGGCTGCGAGGTTAGCTTTGTCGCCTACACCAGATTTTTGGTTGCCCAATCTCTCTACTTCGGCACATTTGTTGTTGAGCCAATCCTTTTTAGCCTGTCGGTATTTGTTCCTTATTTCCTTGTGTAAGTTCCTGTATTACGTCATGTGTCTTGGCATAGTTTTCTGTTTCCTTTCCATCATGTCAAGAATCTCTTCAGTCATCCACTCGTTTTTCTTCTTCTGCGTCTGATTTCCTCTGGGACCAAGTTGTTTGCTGATATCACTAGCGCTTCTTTAAGTCCCATTTCGAATTTCTATTTCCCATTTGTTCTTTATATTTGCTTCTGACAGTATCAGTGTTTTTTTTGTTTTGTTTTTTTCTGCAGGTCGAGGTCATTCAGGAGCGTGTTGTATTGCAGTCTGAGTGCTGGCTTCTTTAGTCTAGTTTAGATGGATGACGGAACGGGGGTTACGAGGTGTAGCAGTAGCAAACATACTAAGAGCGACAAGGGATAATGAGACGTGGAGAACCATGATCGCCTACGTCCTGAAGGGACAGGGCACATAGAAGAAGAATTCTTATTGTATTTATTTGAATTTCATATTTGAGCGGCCTTTATTTTTTTCTTTTTGGGTGGATCGTTTTGACTCCCTCCTTACACACACACACACACACACACGCACGCACAGGACGAACTTTGTTTTTTAGTTTTCGTCTCCGGACAAACCTTACTTTTTCGTCTGCATGCGATGTTTATTCCTTTTTGGTTTTCGTCTTTGAATTTCATTTTCATGTTTATAAGTTTCTGTCGGAAAAAAAAAATAAAATAAAATAAATTAAATCCAGACGAGTAGCACAAAAGAAAGGAGCCGGCTTGGTACTTCTGAACCGAAAATCGGGGTTACTGCCGGAGCCGATATGATGTTTAAAAACCCGAAATGGGCAATGAAGGCAGGACATCACTGGAGAGCTCCTTTAAGCACTAAAAATGTATTTATGAACTAGATAGACTAAACTATCGCCCGGTTCACACTCCACCCACGTCTATTGAACAGGTGAAGAGGCTCATCCCTTGTTTCCTGTTTAGGTTGTGGTTTCCGGTTTTTCTCTTTTCCAATCTTTTCACTCTTACGTAGCCCCCTGCGCATCAGTGGCGTTTTCGCCTTGCTTGCGGTGATATGATTAAAAATATATATATACGAAATGGATTAACTCCGATATATTTTTTAATTTATTTGTTTAAATATTATTTTAAATGGATACTAGTAACTGAGTAGATGCTCTGTTTTTTTTTTTTTTTTTTTTTTTTATAGTTAAATAGTTAAACGGTGTGTTTATTTACATCTATTGGACTGAATAATCGAGAAATATTGTTAGGAAAACCTGCGGCAGGATTCGAACCTGTGTCCCAAAAAAAAAGCTAAACCGTTACAAAATCGAATGTGTTTTAACCGCTCGACCACGTAGGATTCACCATCAAGCAAAGCACGAATATTACTTTAAGCAAAACATTTACCAGATTTTTACAAATATTCGTATCTGTTCGGTTTTCGTATCCTAACGTAAACAAATTTATTTAAGAAATTTTACGAAATCCGTTACGAAATGGATTAGCTCCGACATATTTTTAATTTATTTGTTTAAACCTTATTTTTAATAAGTACTCGGTATTTGAGTACGTAGTTTGGTTTTTGTATATTTATGCAGTATATAATTTATAGGATCTACTGGCATAAATAATCGAGACGTGAGGTCTGATGTTTTCATGTTGAAAGATTACACCCTTACAATTGGCCTATTCCAGAAGTTTTTCATCGATTTCAGGCCATAGTCGATCCAGTTGGGAACAGAACTTGCTTAAAATCAATGTCTAATTTTTCGGATGACCTACTAATACACAATAAGTTTTCAATCCCCTAGATATAAGCATTTCTTTTTCCGGAAAAAAGATCAGCAGCTTTTAAAGAGGTAAATACGAAACTATACAATAACATTTTGATATAAATATGCCCATAATATTATTTTAATGTAAAATGCATTACATATTATTTAGTATAAAACCGCACTAGTTAATAATTTGCTGTGAAATTGCAACGCATATGATTTTTAGATTAAAATGTATTTTATTTATCTATATTTCTGAGAATTAGTATTTACAGTATTTACATTATTCGGATTATTGTCCTCATCTTCGTTGTCATTCTTACGACGTTTCGGCCGTTGTACGCTTATTCAAGTGCTAGGAATTTTGAACCGAACCCTTTATTACAATCAATGGGGTATATGAACTTCATTCCTTGCGTAGTAGTGCCTCTTCTGGTAGCCATGAGCTATTTCCCTCTAACCCTGTAATTTACTAGTTCACCACTATATCTACTTAAAACAGATGATCCAGTGGATATAGACGTTGGTTAGTTCTTGTGATTTGTCCCAAAGAGTTGTGAGTTCAATACCAGGCTACAGCAGTGATGAACAAGTAACATACAGGATTAGAGGGAGATAACTCATGACTACCAGAGGAGGCACTACTACGCAAGGAATGAAGATCATATACCCCAGTATATGTAATAAAGGGTTCGGTTCGAAATTCCTAGCACCTGAAGAAGGCTGAAGCGTAAAACGGCCGAAACGTTGTACAAATGACAACCAAGTTGAGGACAATAGTCCGAATAATGTAAATACTGTAAATACTACCTCATCTCAGAACTATAGACAAATAGAATGATCTATTATTAAACGTCGTACAAATGGCAACAAAGATAAGGACATTAGTCCGAATAATGTAAATACTGAAAAATGTATTGCTTTTGATTTTGCAAGAAAACACATTTCATACTATTTTGCTTAAAAAGCCCTGAGTTTTTGTTGCATAATGCAATGGTTTTGTCGTTTTTTGGTATTTTTTAAGCTATAGGATTTGTTAATGCTATCCTGTTTGTGTTTCTTTTTATATACTACTTTTCCCTCAATGCAAGAGCCACTCCAGGTAGATGTTAAATGATAAGCCGTAGGAAACAAATAAATCAATCAATCAACCATCAAGAAAATTGAATGATGTTGTTGTATGGACATAGGAGGAGGATGGATTATGAAAATATGTAGAATAAATAACGATTAACTATAGACATGAAACGGTTAAGATTGTAGTGATCGGGAAAGCAACCCCGCAAGAGTTTGTCCTACAATGTAAAATTATGGGAATAAGCAGTTTGAATGGAATTTCTTCTTTAGCAATAGAAGAGGGAAAAAACAGTGCATATAGTATGGCTGATCATTAACTGTCAAGGTCTAAACTGGTAGGATTAAGGGGAAATTTGCCGTGGAAATAGCGAAAGAAAAGAAATTGTAGACTAATTCAGTAATTCTTTAATTTGAGTTGCCCTTTGATCTTTTCTTTTGGTGAATAATAGCGTGCGATAGATAGAAAGTGACTATATGAAAAGACGGGGATAGATAGATAGATAGATAGATAGATAGATAGATAGATAGATAGATAGATAGATATCAACAGACTGAAATAGATAGATAGATAGATAGATAGATAGATAGATAGATAGATAGATATCAACAGACTGAAACAAATAGATAGATAGATAGATAGATAGATAGATAGATAGATAGATAGATAGATAGATAGATAAACGACATGTAAAGATATGAACAGATTGAGATAGCTAACTAGCTATATAGATAACGGGCTAAATTAGATAGATAGATAGATAGATAGATAGATAGATAGATAGATAGATAGATAGATAGATATAAACCGACTGAGATAGATAGATAGATAGATAGATAGATAGATAGATAGATAGATAGATAGATAGATAGATAGATATGAACAGACTGAGATAGATAGATAGATAGATAGATAGATAGATAGATAGATAGATAGATAGATAGATAGATAGATATGAACAGACTGAAATAGATAGATAGATAGATAGATAGATAGATAGATAGATAGATAGATATGAACAGACTGAGATAGATAGATAGATAGATAGATAGATAGATAGATAGATAGATATCAACAGACTGAAATAGATAGATAGATAGATAGATAGATAGATAGATAGATAGATAGATAGATAGAAACCGACTGAGATAGATAGATAGATAGATAGATAGATAGATAGATAGAAACCGACTGAGATGAGATAGATAGATAGATAGATAGATAGATAGATAGATAGATAGATAGATAGATAGATAGATAGATAGATAGATGCGTCAAAAGAGAGAGGGTATTTCATGGTTTTCAGTACGCGATTGTATATACCGTAGTCATTACAGCGATAAAGAAAATTTCATACAACAAATCCGTGTCACTTAGTGCAAACGAATTTTTATAATTGATTTACTCCCGACACTCTGTGTCCAGTTTGAATTCAGGTTTTCAACGGTTTGTCTTGGCAGCTGAATTCGAAATAATATAGTCGGCTAAACAATGAAAACATGTAAGAAATATATTGTTCAAAAAAGGGAGAAATCACGTTGAATAGGAAAAGGGAATTCTTTGTCCATATATTCTGTATTCTCTTATATGAAAATTCACACCATTGTGTGTGTGTGTGTGTGTGTGTGTGTGTGTGTGTGTGTGTGTGTGTGTGTGTGTGTGTGTGTGTGCGAATAAGGAACGAAGAAATATCAACAACGTTCAAAGCATTAATTTAAAACAGTGCTCAATACAGAAATAGAGCTATGAATATTTATTATAAATTATACTTCAGAACATCTTCAAATTACAATCTACTACAAAGTGTACATTTTGTTTAAACATTGAAAGGACAATGTCTCGCCAGGTAATGTGAAGGGAGATGGAAACTTCGTTTTCTTATATTGGTAAATTTTGTGTGAAATGTAAGTGGGGTAGAGAAAATGAGAAATCAGAATTGGGAGTTTTAAATTAGATATTGAACAAAAAGAGAAAACTGAGGGAGAATGATAGAGAGATGATTTGTAGTAGATTGTAATTTGTTCATGTTCTAAACTATATATATATATATATATATATATATAGTGTATCGAGGCAGCAGATAATTTTCTAAACATATACTGTTAAATATAAGAGACAATGAATGTCCATTATGTTTAATCATGAGCCGTTCTAAACGTCGTATTTTGGCTTTAATTTCAGTTGAAAATGAAGACAAAAATTCTCCAACATTTAGATAATTTTTTCATAAGTTGGTTCTAAGCTTTCGGTCCACATGAGCCATCTCGATTAAATCCAAACAATCCCCACTTAATAAAAATCACGTTTAAATCTGATCATAGCACATTACATTGCATTTAAATATATGATTCTGTTAACATTTCGAGCTCTCACGCGGTGTGACGTCATAGAACCGCATTACAAATTTACGAACTGCGTTTGCTATTTTTGTTAACTGTTATTGTTGCTTAGCAAAGTTTTATGTAAACACAAGATAAAACCGTCGCTAATGGTGGATGTTTTTATGTTAACGTCCTTGTAACCTCTCTGAAGATTGCTCATGTGAACCGAAAGCTTAGAATCAACTTAATAACAAAATTATCCAAATGTTGGAGAATTTTTGTCTTTATTTTTTGCTTGAACTTAAAGCCAAAAACAACGGCTCATGATTAAACATAATAGACATTCATTTTCTCTGATATATATATTATTGTCATCCGCAAACAGATCTGTTTCGCTGTATCACAGCTCATCAGTACGATTAGACTCCGATTGCTACATAACCCAGGCTCGAAACCCGACCGATTGGAGTGTCAGCGACTCTACCCCTGGGCCACGGGGCGTTCAATGGAAGAAGGCAGTCGTTTTAGCGCACATCATATTACGCGCCCAATAGATATTGTGCTCAAATTCATTTTTACTGAATGAGCGATGCGTACACGCTAGAGTGGCTACTGTTTTTCAAAGTCTACCTTTCTTCCAGAGTGCTCAATCAGGGTGTGAGAGCGTAATTATTGTCATCCGCAGACAGATCTGTTTCGCTGTATCACAGCTCATCAGTACGGTATATATATATATATATATATATATATATATATATATAATACTACATTGCCGAAAATCCATACTATCTACAACGGTGAATCATGGATTAAAAATCAAAAGAAGGCACATTTGATGTCACATAATGCTCGTTTGAAGAAGCCGAAATTTCAGAATTAATAATAAATAACATTAATGAAATAATCTACATAAACAACCACGGATTATACAAAGACGAGTGATTAATAATAGCACCGGACAACAAAAGAGAAAACTACAAAATAAGAAAAATACTTTTCAAACTCTTCAAAAAACTTGATTTTGCGATAGAAGTCGAAAAAATAAGAAAGTGTTGTCTAATGTTTAGATATAGAATTTAATCTACATACTGGCAGTGTCTATTCATATATGAAAACAAACACAACTTTAAAGTACGTAAACACAAGATCTAACCACCCAACCAGGATAATCAAACACATCCCGAGGCTAATTCTGAAAATTTTCGGTTGTTTAAAAATTCCAGTCGTGCATTCAAAAAAATCCCTGTTTTTACGTTTGAAAACTTTGGAAAAACAGTTATTACAAATCGTCTGAAGATACTGAAAGGTTGAAATCTAGGTTGCATAAATAGTTATTCAAAAGCTCTACAATATAAATGTATTGAGCGCTTTTTAATACAACTGGTTACTGGTCTAATTTAATTATGACCAAAAAGTAATATATTTTTTTTTATAAACGTTTCACCCCGAGCAAGGCATGTCACTGCCACTACTGCGCAGGGGGCTACGTAGAGTGGAGAAAGGATGATTAAATATAGGAAATGTCAGAGGGTGGGTGATAGGCGGGTAAGGATACCGAGAATGAGGGTTGGGTAGATGAGAGTGTTCTGAGAATAGTTGGGAGTTAGTGTGATAGGAGGTGTCTATTGACCCTACATTTAAACACCTGGAGATTGTAACTGTCGGGAAAGCAGACTTGTGGAAGGGAGTTCCACAGGCGGGAAGCGCGAGAAAAGAAGCTGTTGGAGTAGAATTTACGGTTACATCTTATTTGTTTAACTGTAAAAGGGTGAGATCTAGTTGCTAATCTAGTATCTCGTGTAAATTCCTGCTTAGGCGGCACCAGTGATCTAAGCTCGTCGGAGCAGAAGCCATGAAAGTACTTGTAGAAGAGGCACAGGGAAGCCACATCACGCCGGTGAGAGAGCGGCTGCAGCCGGTCTGCCAAGTCAGTATCAACCACGTTACAGATCCTCCTTTGTATTTTGTCAAGAAGCCCAAGGAGAGCAGCAGGGGCACCCGACCAGATATGGCAGCAATATTCAATACACGGGCGGATGGTAGATTTGTATATGTGCAGAATAGATTCAGGTGGGAAAAATTTCCGGGGCCTGCACAGGGAGCCCACTTTCATAGCAGCAGATTTGGCAATGGATTCAATATAGTCATTCCATTTGAGGTCCGCCGAGAGTGTAAGGCCAAGGAGGCGTAGTATTTTACTCTCTGGGAGGCTAGCCTGTCCCATGCTAATGGGAGGTAGATGCGATTGTCTATGGTGGTTAGTTGATAACAGCTTTGTTTTGGAGGCATTGAAATTTACCAACCATTTCCTACCCCAGGTCACTACGGATTGGAGGTCCCTTTCAAGTACGGCAGCGAGGTTCACTTTGTCGTCCAGACCTGGTTTCTGATCGATGAGAGAGTAGATTGTTGTGCCGTCGGCATACATGCCAACTTGGGATCTAATTGTGTCGGGGAGATCATTAATGTAGATCAGAAAGAGCGTGGGACCTAGGATGGAACCTTGAGGGACGCCCGCGTTCGTATGGTAGTTTTGGGAGGCATGCCCATTTAATACCACCTTCAATGTGCGGTTAGAGAGGAAAGACTGGATGAGGTCAAACAGATGTCCAGTTATCCCATAGCTCCGCAGTTTGCACAAGAGGCCAGCATGCCAGACCCTGTCGAATGCTTTGGAGATATCCAAGGCAACGGTTCGGGCTTCACCATTCTTGTCGAGTGCCTGGTATATGTACTCGGTAATGGTCGTTAGCATATCAGCAGTAGACCTGGTGAAGCGAAACCCGTACTGTTTGTCAGAGAGAAGCCCGTTGGCCATAAGATGCTGAATCACCTCGGCGTTGATAATGGCTTCGAAAACTTTGCCAAAGATTTGAAGGATACTAATAGGACGGTAATTGGCGGGGTCTGAGGGTTCGCCAGAATTCTTAAATATAGGAACTACGCAGGAGGACTTCCAACAGACAGGAAAGCAGGAAGCAGATAGGCAGAGGTTATAGAGTTTAGAGAGGACAGAGGAGAGTTCTGGGGCACATTTTTTCAGTACTATGACTGGGATTCCGTCACCGCCGCTCGCTTTGTGTGGGTCAAGTTGTGCAATTATCTTGGCGACCAGCGAGGGTGTTATGTGGACGTTATTTAGTTGAGCCTTAGTTCTGGGTGGGAAGTCTGGTGTAGGTATTCCTAACGAGTCCAGTGTCGAATTGGTTGAGAATCTACGGGCAAAGCATTCAGCCTTGTCCGCTGGGGAGGTGAGAACTTCAAATTCATTGATTAGTGGGGGTATTGAAGTCTTGCTCTTGTTTAGCACGATTTTGCAGAGTTGCCAGTAATCTTTGGAGCCAAACTAAGAGGATGCTATGCGTTGCCTAATTCTGGTAGCAAACGCCCTCTTGGCTTCGTTTAGTACTTTTTTACACTTGTTCCGTGCTGAGGTGAAAAGGCGCCTGTTTTGGTTCGACGAGCAGCTTCGATAGAGCCGGAAGAAATGGTTCCGGTGGGCAATGGCGGCCGAGCAAGCGGGTGAGAACCAGGGGGGCGAATTTGGTTTTAGTTGGAATTTCCTGGCCGGGATAAAAGCATCGATGCCAGCCTTAACCCAAGCGGAGACTTCGGAGGCACAGTCTTCGACAGGGGACGTCGCAGAGGAAGTCCCTGAACGAGTCCCAGTCGGCTCTTTGGTAGCAGTATGATATTCTGCTGGTCTGGTTTTCTTGGGTAGAGTTAGTGCTGATTGATATGTTTACGGAGACTACGGCGTGGTCAGAGTTTCCGAGGGGGCAGAGTTGCCTGGTAGTGCAGGAGTCTGGGATGGAGGTAAAGCAAAGGTCGAGTAAAGAGTCCCTTCCGTTAGGGTTTTTAGAGAAACGCGTGGGGAAGAGCTTGGGCTATTGAAAAGTGCATGGTGCGGATCCCAGCAAGGTCGGTGGCTGAGTTTTCAAGACACTTGGTGTGGTGGGCGTTAAAATCGCCAAACACAAATATATGGGCAGATGGGTGAGAAGAAATGGCCCTGTCGATATTAGTAGAGATGCTATCAAGTACCTTACAGTCAGAGGAGGAGGGGGAGCGGTAGAGGAAGAAGAGATAGCTAACCGAGCTTAGAAGTGAGAGACGGAAGCACATGAAGGAATGGTCAAGGGATTCAAGAGATGTGACCCTGGCTAGGAGGAGTTGTTCGCTGACATATACACCAAGTCCATGCATATGGACATTGGAGTCCTTCCTGAAGAGAGGAAGGTAACCAGGAACGAACAGCTCTGAAGAGGGGATAGAAGGGTCAAGGTTAGTCTCACATATAGCTAAGATATCAGGTGAGTTAGTTAGAAGGAAAGATTCTACACTATTAAAGTTACTGCGAATACCTCGTATATTTGTGAACGTAACGCAGATAGGTTTGGGCGATTTACGACTAGCTGGTTTAGGCTTGCTATTTTGTTTGTTTAATTTCATGCTGGTTATAGTTGTGGATAGAGAGAGGTCTAGAGTAGGGTCAGATGGTGGTTAATTGCAGCAGGTGAAGGATGGTGAATGGCGCCGCCTGCAGCATAATGTGGCCTCGGGGTTGCCCATCGGAAATTCATGCAGGGACGCCCGTCCATGCGCGAAATGGCACTACAGGAACCCCGATATTATTCAACTGTTGATCAGAGCAGCCTCTCAAGACGCTACGCAAGACTTCGGGCTCCTAACTACCAGTCGGAAGCAGCAACCAGGAAACTGCCAACCCGGTACCCTCAGAATGAAGAGACATTGCCACCATACTCACCAACTGCAAAAAGCTTCCAGCCGAACCGACATAAAGACCGAAAAAGAGAGAGATCAACCGGGAATCCCTTCCTAAACAAGAAACAAGGCGATCACCTCTACTCCTGTCCAAAAGAAGGGGGTGGAGTGTGAGACCGGGCGATAGAAGGTACTATCTACTCCAATTTAAAAAAAAAGAATAAATGTGTGACTGAAGTTAACTAAGTTTTAACTTAGTAAAAGTCAAACCTAAATTTGATAATTAAAAACAATTTACACAAACATAGTCGCAGTGCATTACAAGAGCGACAAGTAGAGAACTTAGGTTAGTAACAAAACAGGAACAAAAATTAGACAAAAAATATAAGAACCAAAAGGAAGAAAAAAATTAAAAAATAAATTCAAAAAATTAGATCACACTGGCTAAAACTTACCAGTTTCAGGCTGACTGACAGAAAAAAGTTAAGAAAATTTCAAAAATTATCATTTTGTTTTCTCTATTCAGTTCTGGAAAGTTTAACTACCTCTAAGTAAGCAGTAACAGAGAGTGGTATGAGGGCAGAATACATTGGAGTGGGAGGAAACACCTCAAAGCCATGTGTCCAGTTAGCAAGGGAGGGAGAGGGAACAATAAAATAAAGAAAAACAAACACTGGTCATTTATCCGAAAAAAACGGTTTGGTGGTAAATCCCAAAGGATCATTAAATATTAACACTGCTCCGGTCAGAGGGCTAAAATGTAATTAAATTTATTTATTTACAGAGCCAATATTTATTACAAAAAATACGCAAATGCAAGCCCACACACAACCTTAAACTTCTTAAAAATAAATTACTAGCATTTATAAATTAGATAGATAAAACAGCATACTTTCGGAAATCAATTGTAATACAGTCAATTTTGCTAGCTAACTAAATATTGCTAATAAAAATCTCTACCAAAGACACTTAACTTTTATTTAAAGACCAGAAACCTAACTTTTAAATAAATTAGAAACTAAGTTAATCCTACTAAAAGTGATTTAGGGTTAATCTCGAGGGAAATTATCAAAAGATTAACTGAGGAACTACAGTTCATTTTCCGCCCTTATCTCAAGAAAGATTTTTCCGATACTATTAATTGGTTTACCAATATTAAAGAAAAGACAAAAACTTCTTTTCTTAAATCTGACATTGTAGATTTTTATTCTTTTATCTCTAAAAACTTCCTAGATTGCTGTATTAACTTCGCTGAAAACCATGCAGAAATCACTGATAGGGAAATTAAGATTAACCTAGCAGCTAGAAAGTTGATTCGAACTTTTCACCATTCCATCTGGACCAAAGCTCTTTACAACAAATTCTATGTGGGGGCACATTGTAACGAAAGACATAACTTACATCGGAATTCAAAACGAGCGCGAAAGTGTCTTGCCTGCAAGACAATAACAAAAAAGAAAGATGGCGGCTATTGAAGACACGATTTATGCGTGCCTATCTTGTCCAAAACGAGACGATATTTGCACACATGCAAATTTTGGCCGTCTTGGAATGGCATAAAAAGCGAGTGCCAGCGCTGCTGGCAGAACGGGATTTTCTCGGTGGATTGCGTGTGTCGAAGTTGCGCATTGGCAGTCAGACTGACAAAGAGGAATTAACAGCGGCTTAGTTGGTGTCTGTTTCGCAGCTGCCCAGTGTAAAGGGCCTAGAAAGGGAAACCTGAAACCCATTTCCTTGAGGCGACCAAAGAAAGAAAGGAAGAAAAAGAACAGCTGGCCTGCCGGCGAGCGTCGCACTACACTTTTAGCCCCACCTCATCATAATTCATCTTTTTTGACTACACATTAGGTACTAACCTAGTAGATATTTATCTATTAGATACCATAAGTAGAAATGTAGACCCCCAAACAAATTGGCTTATACCGTGATGACGGTCTTATGTGCATCACTAATAGCAATGGGCCCATAACTACTGTGATCCATAAGATCCATATTTGGGCCTTTAAATTACTGGGATTTGAAATAGAAGTTTCCACTAACCTAAAAATTGTACATTATTTGGACATCACTCTTAATCTAAATGAAAATTCTTACAAACATTACCTGGAATAAAATGATATCCCCAGCTATATTTATGTTAATTAGAACCAGCCCAATACTATTTAATTAGAACCATCCCAATACTATTTAATTAGAACCAGCCCAATACTATTTAATTAGAACCAGCCCAATACTATAATAAAACAAATAAATTTTTCCCACCTGAAACTATTCTGCACATATACAAATCTACCATCCGCCCGTGTATTGAATATTGCTGCCATATCTGGTCGGGTGCCCCTGCTGCTCTCCTTGGGCTTCTTGACAAAATACAAAGGAGGATCTGTAACGTGGTTGATACTGACTTGGCAGACCGGCTGCAGCCGCTCTCACACCGGCGTGATGTAGCTTCCCTGTGCCTCTTCTACAAGTACTTTCATGGCTTCTGCTCCGATGAGCTTAGATCACTGGTGCCGCCCAAGCACGAATTTACACGAGATACTAGATTAGCAACTAGGTCCCACCCTTTTACAGTTAAACAAATAAGATGTAACCGTAAATTCTACTCCAACAGCTTCTTTTCTCGCGCTTCCCGCCTGTGGAACTCCCTTCCACAAGTCTGCTTTCCCGACAGTTACAATCTCCAGGTGTTTAAATGTAGGGTCAATAGACACCTCCTATCACACTAACTCCCAACTATTCTCACAACACTCTCATCTACCCAACCCTCATTCTCGGTATCCTCACCCGCCTATCACCCACCCTCTGTTATGTCCTATATTTAACCAGCCTTTCTCCTCTCTACGTAGCCCCCTGCACAGTAGTGGCAGTGACATGCCTTGCTCGGGGTGAAACGCTTATAAAAAAAAAAAAAAAAAAAATCTAGCACTGTTAATAGCAGAACTGAACGGTTGTCTTCTAACCTTAAGATCTTCAATGAACATAAAAGTTATATCATTTTATATATAAATGATATAACTTTATATCATTTATATATAAATGATATATATATATATATATATATATATATATATATATAAATTATATATAAATTATAAATTATAATTAATTATAAATTATAAATTATATATAAATTATATATATAAATTATATATAAATGATATATATATATATATATATATATATATATATATAAATTATATATAAATTTATATATAAATGATATATATATATATATATATATATATATATAAATTATATATAAATTATAAATTATAATTAATTATAAATTATAAATTATATATAAATTATATATATAAATTATATATAAATGATATATATATATATATATATATATATATATATATATATATATATAAATTATATATAAATTTATATATAAATGATATATCCCTCTTGCAAAGCAGCTTTAAGGATAAATTTTTATATGTAAAACTCATTGTTAATTCTGAGTCATCTGAAACGAGTAGTAGATGTAGTAAAAAAAAAAGTTATATAGTTTAACCCACGTATTTTATAGATTATCTAACATTAACATTGGCAATTATTTTCTGAAATTGGTAAGAAAATATTTGTATACCAATAACCCCTATGCACAATCTTTAAAAAAAATACAATTAAAATTAGTTTTTTCTTGCACATTCAGTTAGTTAAGTGCCATACGTGATACACGCTTGGGCGATCATGTCTCGAAAGAGACATGACTGACTGGGCAGAAGATTATCCCGTAGTAGGTTGCCATTGCTTTCTGCGGTAGACTGGTGAATTATATTATTCTATTAATAAGTAGTAATTAGTGGGGGATCAGTTTATTACTTCAAAACAATACGAAACTGATCCCCCACTTTATGCCCAGTAGAAGCCTTAATCATGTTTCCAGCTATTATATTCAGTCAGTCAGTTAAGTGCCATACGTGATACACGCTTGGGCGATCATGTCTCGAAAGAGACATGACTGACTGGGCAGAAGATTATCCCGTAGTAGGTTGCCATTGCTTTCTGCGGTAGACTGGTTGCCGACCAAGGCTATAGAACCCAATCTGTCCTGTTATTTAACCCATAACTGGAAGGAAGAGACGGATTAATACATTTCCCAAGGGTATTTGCGCGTAATTCAACTGGAATTCGAACTCGGCTCCCCGGCTTCTCGTTCCGAGCCGATATCCACTGTACCACAACGCACATAAAGAATTTAGATACAACTAATATTAAAACTGGTAAAATTCCCTCTTGAAATTGCAGGTTTATCAACGTTTGTTCCATGGAAGTTAAATGTAAGTCTATCCAAGTGATCTACCAAGCCAAAATCACCCAAAAAATAACAAAAATAATTATCAAGTTTACATTAGTATTTCGGAGGTAGAATTTTAACAACGTTGCTAATCCCATAAACACTTCTTTTTCCATCCCCCAAAATTCCAAACTTTCCTTTTGCGAAGATTTTGAGAAATGAAAGAGAATGGACTTAACCCAATAGTGAGTTGAAGATTAACTGATTCTTCCCCAATAACCCTTACAATAGATGTAATCTATGTTTAGTTGAAAACATTAATATAATATCCTAAGCAAAATTTTCTTTTAACTTAAAAAAAGAATTTATAACCAAAAGCTGTCATAAATTTAAATTTAGGCTCAAATTTCCTCATAATTAATCTAAGATTAAAATTCCTTAAAATAGTTGTTTCTTTTCTCTTTATTAGCTGTATAATTAAATTATATAATAACTTCCCTTTTTAAGTCTAATCCTTCTAGTTCTATCGATTTATTTTTAACTTTTTTTTGTTCAACAAGTTTGTTTTGGTATTAATGCAGTCATAGATTTAAATTTAACTTCCTAATACCAATCTAAAATTAAAATCACTTAAAATAGTTGTTTCAATTCTTCTTATTAACCGAATAATTAAATTAAATTAAATTAAATTAAATTATAACTACCCTTTTTATATCTATTTTCCTACTACTTTTATTGTTTTAATTTTTAACTGATGTTTAACCAGATTATTTCGATGTTAACATTATTTCTGGCCTTGAAAAGCCGTAAATTTGTCTCATTGATCCTATTGACGTTCTGTCTCTAACTCGATGGCGGGCAATTTCTGACAAAAATACCTTTCTTCTATTAACCACTGAAAAAACAGCAATCTTGTCAGTAAATATTATCACAACTCAACAATGTGTGTGTGTGTGTGTGTGTGTGTGTGTGTGTGTGTGTGTGTGTGTGTGTGTGTGTGTGTGTGTGTGCAAAAATTAAGACAGACACGTTATTCCATGGTTAAGCGGGGGTATAGGCTTATTTCAGGCGAACCATCGTCGGCTACCGTCTTTATTGTACAGAAGATTTTACACGAATGAAATTCACAAATAAAGCCCAAATAAAACACAAAAACAGAAATAAAAATAAAGATCGCTCCCTTAAAAGTGAAAAGTTAAAGAAAAATTCATCATCACATTAGTTAGGCGAATACACATACACACACATACATAAACACTTATACACACGCAACATATAATCAAAGAGCACGCGTATGAACGGGTGTCAACTCAAAGATTCTCAAATCGACGTGTCAGCCGTCTGACTGACTTACGTAGAGAATCTTTGAGTTGACACTCGTTCTTTGATTATATGCTGCGTGTGTATATATGTTTCTGTACGTATGTGTGTGTGTGTATTCGCGCAACTTATGTTATTTAAGGGAGCAATTGGTAGAAGGAGGCAGACTTTTAGCGTGTGATATATCATGTATTCATATGCCAGTAGTGAGAGTGTTCTAATTCATTACTGAATGAACGATGCGTAGATGCTAGAGTAGCTCCTGTTTTTTCAAAGTCTACCATTCTTCCAGGGTGCTCAATCAGGGCATGAGAGCGTAAATATAGTCATCCGCAGACAGATCAGTTTCGCTGTATCGTAGCTCATCAGTACGGTTAGACATCCGATTGCTTCTAGCCAAGATTGAAACCCGACCGAATTGACATCAGTCGGTGATTCTACCTCTGGACTATGGGCGCTCAGTAAAGGAAAGTAAACTTTAGCGTGTTATATACAATGTAAACAGACGCCAGTAGCCAAGGGTGTTCAAATTCATTACTGAATGAACGATGCGTAGATGTGTGAGTAACTGCTGTTTTTTTAAATTCTACCATTCTTCCATAGTGCTCAAAAGAGGTGTGACAGCGTAAATAGTCATCCTCAGACAAATCCGTTTCGCTGAATCGCAGTTCATCAGTACGTGTTCAAATTCATTACTGAATGAGCGACGCATAGATAACTATAACACAAAATGAATATCTATTATGTTTAATGCTCACATGAGCCATCTTCAGAGAGGTTACAGGGATGTTAACATAAAGACATCCACCATCAAAGATGATATTATCTTGTGTTGACACAATAAAAATATCCAAATGTTGAACAATTTTTGTCTTCATTTTCACTTGAAATCAAATCCAAAATACGATGTTTAGAACCGATCATGATTTAATATAATAGACATACATTGTCTGTTATATTTAACAGTATATGTTTAGAAAATTATCTCCTACCTAGATACATTATATATATATATATATATATATATATATATATATATATATGCAGTGTAGATATAGAAGAATCCAAAGGAGTATCCTGTACATAAAGTGGTCGGATAACTCTCGAAGGGAGCTCTATATATATATATATATATATATATATATATATATATATATAGAGAGAGAGAGAGAGAGAGAGAGAGAGAGCAAAAATATGTAAAAAGATTAAAACAGACACGTTATTCCATTGTTAAGCGGAAGCATAGGCCTATTTCAAGCAAACCAAAGTCTGCTTCCGTTTTTATTGAACAAAAGATTTTACACGAATGAAATTCACAAATAAAGACCAAAAAAACAAAACCGAAATAAAAATCGCTCCCTTGAAAGTAAAAATTTAAGAAAAAATTCA
The DNA here is from genome assembly GCA_037127315.1 of Ascarosepion bandense. Taxonomy (NCBI): domain Eukaryota; kingdom Metazoa; phylum Mollusca; class Cephalopoda; order Sepiida; family Sepiidae; genus Ascarosepion; species Ascarosepion bandense. The sequence continues at coordinate 196,951 of JBBBDQ010000380.1, forward strand.
TCATTACATCAGTTTGGCAAATACACACATACATACATAAATATATAAACATACGCAACATATAATCAAAGAGCACGCTTAAGAACGGATATCAACTCGAAGATACTCTACGTAAGTAAGTCAGACTACAGATACGTTGATTTGGAAAATAAAAAAGGGGTTGGAGGAGAGAGAAGAAAAAGGGTAGGTGTTACAAGCGTAAATGAAAAGGGAAAGAAGAAGAAAGAAGAGAGGAATAAATTTAAATTTGAAGAAAAGATGATAGGCGAAAATTTAAAAATAATATTATATATTAACGGTGAAAGGGTAAAAAATTAGAGTCTAAAAATATTTTAGTCTAAAAAAAATTAAGAAATTTAAGAATATTAAAAATATTTAAGAAATAATACTTAATCAGCCCGCTGTAATCACAATTGCTACCACACCATTATATAATCAATATTATACTAATTATTCAGTCAGCAAAATAATTATTATACAATATAAAGTTAAAAAAATAAAAATTATTATTTAAAAATAAATTAAATTATTCTAGTTAAATTTAATTGTTTAAACTTAATTATTTAATTGAAAAATGAATTTTGCATATTAACAGTGAAAGGATAAGAAATTAGAATCTAAAAAATTTAAGAAAATTAAAAATGTTTAAAAAATAATAGTTAATCGATCCGTTGTAATCACAATTACCACCACGCGACTAGATAATCAAAATTAAACTAATTATTCAGTCAACAATACAATTATGATACAATATAACGTTAATAATGTAGGAAAATTATTCAGTCAACGATGCAATTATAATACAATATAACGTTAATAATGTAGGAAAATTATTCAGTCAATAATACAATTACAATACAATATAACGTTAATAATACAGGAAAATTATTCAGTCAACGATACCATTATAATACAACATAACGTTAATAATGTAGGAAAATTATTCAGTCCACGATAAAATTATAATACAATATAACGTTAATAATGTAGGAAAATTATTCAGTCAACGATACAATTATAATACAATATAATGTTAATAATGTAAGAAAATTATTCAATCAACGATACAATTATAATACAAAATAACGTTTAATAATGTAGGAAAATTATTCAGTCAACGATACAATTATAATACAATATAACGTTAATAATGTAGGAAAATTATTCAGTCAACGATACCATTATAATACAATATAACGTTAATAATGTAGGAAAATTATTCAGTCAACGATACCATTATAATACAATATAACGTTATTAATGTAGGAAAATTATTCAGTCAATAATACAATTACAATACAATATAACGTTAATAATGTAGGAAAATTATTCAGTCCACGATAAAATTATAATACAATATAACGTTAATAATGTAGGAAAATTATTCAGTCCACGATAAAATTATAATACAATATAACGTTTAATAATGTAAGAAAATTATTCAGTCAACGATACAATTATAATACAATATAACGTTAATAATGTAAGAAAATTATTCAATCAACGATACCATTATAATACAAAATAACGTTTAATAATGTAGGAAAATTATTCAGTCAACGATACCATTATAATACAATATAACGTTAATAATGTAGGAAAATTATTCAGTTAACCATACAATTATAATACAATATAACGTTATTAATGTAGGAAAATTATTCAGTCAACGATACAATTACAATACAATATAACGTTAATAATGTAGGAAAATTATTCAGTCAACGATACCATTATAATACAACATAACGTTAATAAAAGACTATTGGAGTAGATAGACTAAACTATCGCCCGGTTCACACTCCACCCACATCTATTGAACAGGTGAAGAGGCTCATCCCTTGTTTCCTGTTTAGGATGCGGTTTCCGGTTTTCTCTTTTCCAATCTTTTCACTCTTTTCCTTTATTATTTTTTTTTCAATTAGAGTAGATAGACTAAACTATCGCCCGGTTCACACTCCACCCACATCTATTGAACAGGTGAAGAGGCTCATCCCTTGTTTCCTGTTTAGGATGCGGTTTCCGGTTTTCTCTTTTCCAATCTTTTCACTCTTTTCCTTTATTATTTTTTTTTCAATTGGAGTGAGAGACTAAACTATCGCCCGGTTCACACTCCACCCAGATCTATTGAACAGGTGAAGAGGCTCATCCCTTGTTTCCGGTTTAGGATGTGGTTTCCGGCTTTCTCTTTTCCATTCTTTTTACCCTTACGTAGACCCCTGCGCATCAGTGGCGTTACTGCCTTGCTTGGGGTGATATGATTAAAAAAAAAAAATGTAGGAAAATTATTCAGTCAACGATACAATTATAATACAATATAACGTTAATAATGTAGGAAAATTATTCAGTCAACGATACAATTATAATACAATATAACGTTAATAATGTAGGAAAATTATTCAGTCGATAATGCAATTATAATACAATATAACGTTAATAATATAGGAAAATTATTCAGTCAATAATACAATTACAATACAATATAACGTTAATAATGTAGGAAAATTATTCAGTCAACGATACAATTATAATACAATATAACGTTAATAATGTAGGAAAATTATTCAGTCAACGATACAATTATAATACAATATAACGTTAATAATGTAGGAAAATTATTCAGTCAACGATACAATTACAATACAATATAACGTTAATAATGTAGGAAAATTATTCAGTCAACGATACAATTACAATACAATATAACGTTAATAAATGTAGGAAAATTATTCAATAACGATACAATTATAATACAATATAACGTTAATAATGTAGGAAAATTATTCAGTCAACGATACAATTATAATACAATATAACGTTAATAATGTAGGAAAATTATTCAGTCAACGATACAATTACAATACAATATAACGTTAATAATGTAGGAAAATTATTCAGCTTCAACGATACAATTATAATACAATATAACGTTAATAATGTAGGAAAATTATTCAGTCAACGATACAATTATAATACAATATAACGTTAATAATGTAGGAAAATTATTCAGTCAACGATACAATTATAGTACAATATAACGTTAATAATGTAGAAAATTATTCAGTCAACGATACAATTATAATACAATATAACGTTAATAATGTAGAAAATTTATTCAGTCAACGATACAATTATAATACAATATAACGTTAATAATGTAGGAAAATTATTCAGTCAACGATACAATTACAATACAATATAACGTTAATAATGTAGGAAAATTATTCAGTCAACGATACAATTATAATACAATATAACGTTAATAATGTAGGAAAATTATTCAGTCAACGATACAATTATAATACAATATAACGTTAATAATGTAGGAAAATTATTCAGTCAACGATACAATTATAATACAATATAACGCTAATAATGTAGGAAAATTATTCAGTCAACGATACAATTACAATACAATATAACGTTAATAATGAAGGAAAATTATTCAGTCAATGATACAATTACAATACAATATAACGCTAATAATGTAGGAAAATTATTCAATAACGATACAATTATAATACAATATAACGTTAATAATGTAGGAAAATTATTCAGTCAACGATACAATTATAATACAATATAACGTTAATAATGTAGGAAAATTATTCAGTCAATGATACAATTATAATACAATATAACGTTAATAATGTAGGAAAAAATTATTCAGTCAACGATACAATTATAATACAATATAACGTTAATAATGTAGGAAAATTATTCAGTCAAATGATACAATTATAATACAATATAACGTTAATAATGTAGGAAAATTATTCAGTCAACGATACAATTATAATACAATATAACGTTATTAAAGGAGAAAATTATTCAGTCAACGATACAATTACATAATATATCCTTAATAATGTAGGAAAATTATTCAGTCAACGATACTGCATTATAATACAATAATATAATTAATAATGTAGGTAGGAAAAAAATTATTCAGTCAATAATACAATTACAATAGCAATATAAAACGTTAATAATGTAAAATAACATATATTTCCAGACATATACCCACACACATACACGTAAATATGTACACACACATACACACACGCATACATATTTACACACATATACACACACAGATATACGAACAGATATACACACACACCCCCGTAAAAACAAAGATGTATTAATACAATATATATATATATATATATTTATATATATATATATATATATATATATACACACACACTAATATATTTTTAAAGGCGAAAAGATAAAAATTTAGTAATTAATAAAATAAAAAATAAATAAAAATTAATAAATAAAAAATGAAAATAAAACATAAATAATATCTATAAATATATATATATATGTATACTTATACATATATATATATTTTAAATAATAATAATTATTATTATTATTATTATATTCTATATGTATATATATAAAAATAAATATAAACATCAATTTATTAACTACATATTCGAACGCAACGAGATAAAATCAGAAAGAATATCTAAAAAGCGCCAGATATTATAAAAAATATACAATATAACTCTATGAGGATAGGATTTAAACATGAAAGCAATACCATAGACATATATAAACCGCAGTATATAAAGTCATCGACACATATAGCAATAGAGTACAAATAAATAATAAATATTCCGTAAGATAATGTCCAACAAAAGATATAGGGATGTGTGGCAAGGCATCAGAGGAAAGAATGAGGGGCTAAAAGTTTAACATAATTTAAAGCAGCTCCTATGTCGACATTTAAACACTAATTCTTTCCTTGGATTCAGTAGGTTCAATTGATTTTTGTGTTTGACAATTGTGATTTTTTCATCAAGGCATATGTAACAGCAAAGTTTGAAGTTGTTGGGTGTGCTAGATTTTTTAACAATTTTCCATTTAATCACAGGGATTAAATGCTTGTCTTTCAATGACCAGAGATATTTGGATAGCGATGTCTGGTTTCTTAATTTAGGGTTGGAAAAGGAGTGTGTATGGTTCTATAAACGTTGCTTCCAAGCACCTGCTAAAATACCAATGTAGAATTTGTTCAAATTTATATTTTCTTTGGGGTATATCATAGCTTGATATCCCACCCTATCTGTCATACATTCTCCACCCATAGGACACTCATTTTTAATTTTACAATTGCATCTAGGTATATGATTGTCCTGTCTAGCTGTATTTCTTATGTCTTGTGGATTCCGGGGAAATCTAGGATTGCTTTGGTTAGGAGTTATGGAACTAAGGTTGGCTTGACTAGGAGTTGTTGCTCTGGAGTTGGCTTGGTCAGAGGTAGTAGATCTCCGGTTTTCAATTTGGTTCTTATATCTCGATAAAGTTATTCTATTGTGAGGGCTGATTAAACTCTCTATATTTTTAGTACACGAATGTCTAATTTTTAGGGTTTCCCTATTAAATATTCTATGAATATATATTCTACATATTCTTTGTCGCCAAGTTGTTGTGGATCTGAGGTGAGGAACCACACAAAAATCATGAACAACAAAAACCGATATTGAGATAGAAAAATAAGTTATATTGAACGTAAATATACAAACTGGAACGCAGGTTAGTAATTCAGGAAAACGATTAGTAAAGAATATATATATACAAGTCTTGAAGTGAAGCCATGTTTGAAATAGTATATCCGTGTAATATTATTCTGGCTGAGTGGAGCTCAGAGCTACTATACCAACTGACGCGGTATTCTCTATGTAACTTTGGTATCGTTCGGTAACTTACGGATCAATCCCGATGTCTCTAACGGATCTCTCTATGGCAGGAGTATATATATACTCAAGTCGAGCCCACTATAATAGAAAAAGGGGAGATCCCACAACACCCCCTCCCTAGCTTCTTTTTTGAGGGGGTTAATATTTTTTCCACTTGGGATCTATGATTTGTGATTCCGCAAATTTACGTTCTCTGGTAGTTCTTCTAATTTCTGTATTTACTTGAGGTCTCTGAATCTCAAAAGCTTCAAAGATTTCTTCCATCGCGTCATCGTTTTCTGAGGGTAGATTTTTCTCCCTGTATTGTGTACATAACATTTCCTAGTCTGTTTATTGTTGTTCCCGATTCCCAATACGCCATATTATTTCTGGCTGAGTGGACCTCACAGCTACTATGCCAACTGACGCTGTATTCTCTGTGTAACTTCGGTATCGTTCGGCAACTTACGGATCAGTCCCGATGTCTCTAACGGATCTCTGCATGGCAGGAGTATATGTATACGCAAGTCGAGTCCATTATCATATAAAAAGGGGAGGTCCCAGAACAATTACTACCAACTATAAACACACGCCTAAAACATTACATCGCCATCCATCTTTGAATTCATTCTTAAGGCTTCTTTTTCTAGACAGAAACAGACACAATTACGAATAAGTTTTACCATTCGACACCATAAATCTTTACAATTTTGAACGTAAATATACAATTGTCTACGGCTTTAATGCATCAATAAGAATTGACCCAAACAAAATTGAAATACCAAAGTTCTGTTTCTTTGTTTGTTTTCTACCAATCTCTCACGAAGCTTTAATAAAAGTGAAACATTTTAGATTGATATACGCTTTCTATTTGTTCTTTATCTTATAATTCTGTCGGATTGCGATCGATATTTGATCTGCGTTTGATTTTTAACTCATATATATTAATATATATATATGTGTGTGTGTGTGTGTGTGTGTGTGTGTGTGTGTGTGTGTGTGTAGAAAATTAAATAGCATAGTACAAAACAAGATCACTAATAAAGAATGCAACTGCAGGGAGAAAAATAAATGCCCACTTCAAGGACTTTGTAATACAAAAGAAATCATTTACAATGCAAAAGTACATGACTTAAATGGTCAAAACAAAATATATTTGGAATCAACCAAAGTCACCTTTAAGAGCAGATAGTTCAATCACAAGTCTACATTTAAAATAGAAAACTTAAAAAATTGTACAAAATTGGCTAACCACGTATGGAAATTGAAATTAAAATACGAAAAAGAGCCAAACATAACGTGGAGTACAGTGTAAACAGCCAAGCCTTGCAGCGGTAGCAAAACATGTAGACTGTGCTAGGAAGAAAAGTTAGCGATTATGCTATTCCCTAACAAAAATGAATTATTGAATGAAAGAACAGAAATTATGACTAAGTGTAACGATACCATAAAATACCTATTAGGTTCAGACAATCATGGATGAAGACGTTATAATTTCTTGTAATTTTAGAAATTGCGCGTTCAAAAATTCCTCGCTACGTGAGTGTTCAAAAATCACCGTTAAGTGAGCGTTCTTTAAAAAAAAACAAAAAATAAACGGTAAAATCAGTTACTTCAAATTGCCTAAAGACACCACATGGTAGAAAGCTAGGTCGCGTAATAACTCGTTTACAAATGAAGAATATATATATATATATATATATATATATATATAGTGTACGAGCCGTAGTGTGAAACCGCGGTAGGTTTTGGCTAGCTTGAGATTCTTTGTGTATATAGTATATATATATATATAATTTAATCAAAAACCGACCTATATATATATATATAATTTAATCAAAAAACGACATATATATATATATATATATATACATATATATATATAATATATATATATATATATAATTTAATCAAAAACCGACCTATATATATATATATATATATATATATATATATATATATATATATAATTTAATCAAAAACCGACCTATATATATATATATATATATATATATATATATATATATATATATAGGTCGGTTTTTGATTAAATTAGACGAGTAGACAGTTGTATTAGAAAGTGCTCAATACATTTAGAAACTGGGGTAGGAATGATCGGCCGGTTGCGCTAACATGGTTTTGCCCTTTTCAGTTTCATTAGGCGATTTGTTGTAACGAAATGGTTTAACGAGACCTTGGTAGCGTAACTTACTATCTTCCCGTTTCGGCCGTTGTACGCTCCGACCTTCTTCAGTGCTAGGAATTTCGAACCGAACACTTTATTACAAACACTGGGGTACATGAACGCCATTCCTTGTGTAGTAGTGCCTCTTCTGGTAGTTATGAGTTATCTCCCTCTAACCTTGTAAGTTACTCGTTCACACCACTGCTGTAGCTTGTTATTGAACTAACCAACGTCTATATCCACTGAGCCGTGTGTCTTTAATGACAAGAACAAGTGAATTTTTGGGTCTTATAAACCTAATGTCCAGTAACAATTTTTTTCCAGAGTTCATATTGCAATTTTTGATGTTCATGATTTTCTTTAGTATTTTTTAAATATTTCAAAATCCACACCAAAATCGTGCAAAGTCAAAGCATCGAATCGCTGATCAGTAAATACCGTCTTCGATGATCAAGACATATAGCATGAATGGCACAGTCAAGCTTCCCACGTCACATCTTATTCAGTGAGCTCACTTAAGGGGAAAAAAAACGAGTTTGCACTCATCGAAGATACAAGGACCAACTCAAAAGAACACTGAAAGCCTTGAGACTGAATTGTTTTAAATAAAGGCCTGAATACGTATTAAATGACAGTGTTCCATCCCCACAGGAACTAAAATCTTTTAATCTACATGAAATGAAAATAAGAAATCAAACAAAAGGAGAGAAAGGCTCGACAAATTCAACCTCGTCCTCCACAGACATTGCTATGCAGTCAATGCCATCGACTCTTCCATGCAAGAATCTAACTACTTAGTTATCAACGCCATTACCATATAAAGAAAGCGACCAGCAAGGAAGAACTTAAATCTTTGGAAAGGAGATAAAGCCAACAGGACGGGTGTGTGTCTAAAATATGTATAATTTAGAAAAGGGTGTCTCTATCGATTGGCTGCAACTTAAAGTTTCATGTGTGCGTAGGTACAGAATCCTCAAACAATGCGCCTTTATAAACAAACATTGTCTTCAGTAAGTTTGAAGCGTAGTAAAATAACACGTGGGTGTTCATGGGAAAATATAAAATAAAACATTTCGTAAAACGTCTTTTTAAAAATAAAATATCAATTAATTTTAAAAAGACCAAATTTGAAATAGTGAACATTTAAATAGAACTCTTTATATAATAAAAAGGTTTTTGATCGAAACACAACCAAATATTCAACATTCATTGTTATAAATGCACAAGACGAAGACGTATGTTTTTTTTTCCTTGTGGTTCATATTTTTTTTAAATGAAACACTAAACTAGGTGTATGCGTGTGAAAGTACAAAAAGTCCATACATATCAAAACTCTTGAATTCTCTCATTCACAGTCGAAAGCTAAAACTTTTATTTATCAAACACACCCATTGTAGTTGTAAACAAAAACGCTTCTGTTGCATTTGTCAATATGAATAAAATTTTGTATTTTTTATTCGAATTGGATAGTGCGGAGAAATTACACAATTCACAGAAACGAAACGTACGAAAGACATGTCTTAATCATAGTTCATATTGTTAAGAAATTTTAAAAACTGTTGGTGTAATGGTTAGAATGTTATTAACAAGAATACAGCAAAAGTTTAGTGGTTATATATATATATATGACTATTTACGGTCTCGCACCCTGATGGAGCACTCTGGAAAAATGGTAGACTTTGAAAAACAGTAGCTACTCTAGCATATACGCATCGTTCATTCAGCAATGAAATAGAACACTCTCAGCTACTGCGCGTGTATAATGATAATATACACGCTAAAAAGTCTGCCTCCTTCTACCGAGCGCCCATAGCTTAGAGGTAGAATCGCCGACTAACGCAAATTCGGTCGGGTTTCAATCCTGAGTAAAAAGCAATCGGCTGTCTAACCGTATTGATGAGCTGTGATCCAGCGAAACATATCTGACTATATATATATATATATAATGTTAAGAAATGGCCAGAAGTAGTGTTAGTCAGTGGAAAGTTTGAAAGAAAAGACATTTAAGGCAAGTAGTCAATGCAATGGATGTGCGTTGTGGTGCAGTGGATATCGGCTCGGAACGAGTTCGAATTCCGGTTGAATTCCTTGCATTCATTTAAGCACAAATACTTATGGGAGAGATATTAATCCGTCTCTTCCTTCCAGTTATGGGTTAAATAATAGAACAGATTGGGTTCTATAGCCTTGGCTGGCAACCAATCTACTGCAGAAAGCAATGTTAACTTACTGCGGGATATTCTTCTGCCTAGTCAGTCATGTCTCTTTCTGGACATGATCGCCCAAAGCGTGTATGCAATTAAATGTGCGTGGATGGTGCCATGAATATCAGCTCGGAATGAGAAATCTGAGAGCAGAGTTCGAATTCCAGTTGAGTTCCTTGTATTCAATTACGCACCAAACTTCTTGTGTAATGTAATAATCCGTCGTTTTCTGCTCTAGCTATGCGTTAAATAGCAAGACAGATTGGGTCCTATAGTCTACCGCAGAAATAAACGGCAACCTACTAGAGGAAAATCTTCTGCCTAGTCAGTCATGGATCGAAAGAGACATGATCTCCCAAGTGTGTATCACGTATGGTACTAAACTGACTGAGTCATTGCAATAAATTAGTCGATATTAGAAATAGAGCATTAATAGGATTAAAATCAATAAAATTTGTCACTTAGGTGATTCAGCACACCGACTCCAGAGTTTCGTAGACACACCTTTTTGTAATTGTTATCTACGTCTATGCAAGATTCGGAGTTTCATGTGTTATGCAACCATCAGGTGCATATTTCAAAAAATATTTCAAAAAATATTTCATAGTTTATTAGATTTGAATTTAAATTCACTTGATATTCATGGGAATTAAATCTTATAAATTTAATTTATTCCTTTTTAATAACGAGATTAAAAATTTAAATATTCAAAGGTAACATGAGAATTTTAAATTTAAACTGAAATTTTAAAATTAATATAAGAATTACAAAATAACAAAAATTAAAAAATGCAGGGAAAAGAAAACAAAGGGGCGTAAGCCATGAAACGTAAAAATTTAAATATTCAAATATTACGTGTAGACAAAAAATTAAAATTTTGAAATTTTGAATACAGTAAAATAAAATAAATTGAAAGTAAAAGTTAAGAATAAAAAGTAGAATTTAGAATTAAAATTAAAATTAAAAAATGTAGGGAGCAAAAATAAAAAGAGTTTAATTCATAATTGTTAAAAGTAATATTGCGGAAGAAAGAAAGAAAGAAAGAAAAATTAAGAAGCTTGTCAACTTCAATTCATCTAAGACCAAGTTGTTGTCTGTCAACCATTACAGGCAACCTCTCCTGCCTCCCATAAGCATGGACCAAGCGATTCTCCCGGAGAGTAATACACTACGCCTCCTCGGACTTACCCTGTCCTCAGACCTCAAATGGAACCACTATATTGAATCCATAGCAAAATCTGCTGCTAAAAAGGTTGGGTCACTATGTCGATCCAGAATGTTTTTTCCGCCTGAATCCATCCTGCATATATACAAGTCAACCATCCGTTCGTGCATGGAGTACTGCTGCCATTTATGGTCAGGCGCCCCTGCCGTTCTCCTCAGTGTTCTTGACAGACTCCAAAGGAGAGTTTGTAATGTGATAAGTACTGATCTGGCGGCTCGACTGCAGCCACTTCCCCACCGTCGAACTGTGGCCTCCCTTTGTCTGTTCTATAAATACTTTTATGGCTTCTGCTCGGAAGAACTTAAGGCACTCAACAGGTGTTTACTCGTGCAACCAGACTGGCAACTGGGTCCCACCCATTCACAGTCAGGTTAGCCAAATGCAGACGACAATTCTACTCCTGCAGCTTCTTCTCTCGCACTTCCCGCCTGTGGAACTCGCTCCCGTATTCTTGCTTTCCTGACGGCTACAACCTCCAGAAATTTAAATGCTATGTCAATGCTCATCTACTAACCACTGGACTCTAGCTCTCTCCCCACCCCCGCATATCCTTCCCTTTCTCTCCACCTATGTATCTGTCATCACACCTGCATTCTCAGCTTTATATTGCTCCTTTCTAACTAGTTTGTACTCCTCACTCTTTTCTAATTAATCTTTTTACATTTATGTAGCCCCCTGCACATCAGTGACATTTCCGCCTTGCTCGGGGTGAAATGATTAAAAAAAAAAAAGTATTGTTTATAGAGCTTGAGTTCATTCGGATGATAATGATGTTAAATTTTACTTTGGAAACACTTCCAACAGGTGGAAGATAAAATTTAACAACCGCAGTGAATACAGGAAAATTACTGCTTTAACTATAAAATATCGGAAATTAAAAAACTCTAACAAGAACCCAATTACCTGGAATGTCGTTGCTAAATCCAAACATTAAAATGGAATTCATTATTTACGCCTCTTTGATTTATTTTCCTTGCACTTTTTATTTTTAATATTTTCTATTTTTATTTTTATTTTAAAATTTAAATTTTAATAAATTTTAAACTTTATAAGATTTAGTTCCCATGAACATCGAGTGAATTTAAATTCAAATGATTGCATAACGCGTGAACTTCCGAGTAGTGCCATAGACGTAGGATGATATATATATATATTAATGACGCCGATTTATATATATAATGACGCCGATTTGGTCCGGTTTCAATCCTGGGTTAGGAAGTGATCGGAGTCTAACCGTACTGATGAGCTGTGATATAGTGAAACAGATCTGTCTGCGGATGACTATAGTATTTACGCTCTCACACCCGGATTGAGCACTCTGGAAGAGTGGGAGACTTTGAAAACAGTAGCTACTTCGGCATTTACGCACCACTCATTCAATAATGAATTAGAGCACTCTGGCTATTGGGCGTGTTTATACGCGATAAAAAGCCTGGCTTCTTCTACCGGACGCTCGTGGCCAAGAGGTAGAATCGCCGACTGACGCCGATTTGGTCGGGTTTCAATCTTGCTGATGAGCTGTGAAACAGATCTGTCTGCGGATGACTATAGCATATATATATATATGCGTGTGTGTGTGTGTGTGTGTGTGTGTGTGTGTGTGTATACGCACACTGCTCAAAAAAATTAGAGGAACATTTTTTAATCAGAGTATAGCAACCTATCAGTCAAACTCTTGGGATATTGATCTGGTCAGTTAAATAGCAGAGAGGGTTGTTAATCAGTTTCAGCTCCTTTGTTATTCATGAAATCAGCAACAGGTTCTTCAGATGGGGCAAAAAATGAGATACCTCCCAAAACAGGAATGGTTGAGGCCACTGATACTTATTTTCCCTTCTCATCACTTTAGGTTGATTTTTTTTCTGACTAACTTTCTACTGCTGTAGTTTTTCATTTGTCTTAGATCAACATCTCTGTTGATAGCATGGTGTGATACCTGAATGCTACGGAAGCACATCAGTACGTGCCGTTGCAAGAAGGTTTGCTGTGTTTCCCAGCACAGTTTCAAGAGCAAGGAGAAGATTCCAGGAGACAGGTAGTTATTCCAGGAGAGCTGAACAGGGCCATAGATGATCCTTAAACCCGCAGCAGGATCGGTATCTGCGCCATTGTGCAAGGAGGAACAGGATGAGCTCAGCCAGGGCCCTACAAAATGAACTCCAGCAGGCCACTGGTGTTAATGTTTCTGACCAAACAATCAGAAATAGGCTCCATGTGGATGGCCTGAGAGCCCAACGTCCTGTAGGGTGCCCTGTGCTCACTGCCCAGCACCGTAGAGCTTGATTGGCATTTGCCATAGAGAGCCAGAATTGGCATCTACACCACTGGCGCCCTGTGCTCTTCACCGATGAGAGGAGGTTCAATCTAAGCACATTCGACAGACGTGAAAGGGTCTGGAGATGCTGTGGAGAACATTATGCTGCCTGCAACATCATTCCGCATGACCGGTATGGTGGTGGGTCAGTGATGGCCTGAGGAGGTATATCCCTGGATGGACGCACAGACCTCTACAGAATAGATAATGACACACTGACTGCTATTACGTATCGGGATGAAATCCTTAGACCAATTGTCAGAACCTACGCTGGTGTAGTTGAACCTGAGTTCCTCCTAGTCCACGACAATGCCCGACCTCATGTGGCTAGAGTATGCAGGCAGTTCCTGGAGAATGAAGGAATTGGTGCCATTGACTGGCCCCAATGTTCACCTGACCTAAACCCAATAGAACACATCTGGGACATTATGTTTAGGTCCATTCGGTACTACCAGGTTGCCCCTCAGACTGTCAAGGAGCTCAGTGATGCCCTGGTTCAGATCTGAGAGGAGATCCCCCAGGACACCATCCGTCGCCTCATTAGGAGCATGCCCGACGTTGTCAGGCATGCGTACAAGCACGTGGGGGGCCACACAAACTACTGAGAATCATTTTGAGTTTGTAAGTGAGATTTTGGCAAAATAAACCAGCCTGCTGCATCATTTTTTCACTTTTATTTTTGGGGTATCTTTGATTTCCTTCCTCTATAGGGTGATCATTTTCATTTCTATCAAATTATGTGGCATAATTTTGTTACCAATAGATCACCCATTAATTATCAGGAAATATATTCAAGATCATTTTTCCCCTGTTTAGATCTGATGTGTTTTCGAAGTGTTCCTCTAATTTTTTTGAGCAATATATATATATATATATATATATATATATATATATATATATATATATTACATCTCTGTTCATACACTGAATAATAATAATAACACCTGAATAATAATACTACACAATTGTACACCATCATATGTATATTTATTAATTTACGTCACTATATATAGTCATCTGCAGACAGATCTGTTCCGCTGTATCACAGAGCTCATCAGTACAGTTAGACATCCGATTGGTTTTAGCCAGTATCGAAACCTGAGACATGGGCGCTCGGTAGTGGAAGTCGGACTTTCTGCGGATGATTATATATATATATATATATGGTGCGATGGCTAAATTGTTGCCATTTTATATTTTTATTTCACGTTGTTTATATTTTATTTTGTCAACTTTAGAGTATAGCAGGGTCAATTGGGCACCATCTATGAGAAAAAAAATAAACCATGACACAATTCACTCCACCAAAAAGTTAAAAACGGCATGCTGTACTACTTGGAACTCACACTGGAAACTCCAATCCGTACATTTCAAAGTATTTGGCTGGCAATCTGAAGGCAATGCAGATGATTTGGAAAGAGTTGGATGAGTCTAATGGTGATCATGAAGGTGTTTGGAGTGATCCCTAGTGATGGCGATGTTATGCCTCCATTCATCTTCCGTTAGGGCATCAGACTTAATACGAAAATGTACATCAAGTGCTCCCCTGGGTAAAGACGGTGGCTGCTAGAAAACCCAATGTTTGGAAACAGGACTCTGCACCATGCCACAAAAGCAAGAAGACCCAATCACAGCTGTCAGACAATTTCTGCATGCACCTCACCCCTTTACATCTGGTCACCTAACTTCCCAGATTTCAACCCCATTGATAGGGAGGGCGCAGTTAAGCGACAAAACCTTTTGTAACATCGAAGATGAAGGAGACCGTCCACAAGAGATGAAGGAGATTCCGAAATTGTCTGGAAGTTGTGGCTGAAACTAATGGCGGTTTAGTTGAATAATTTTAATCTTCAGTATATTTGGATATTTTTGCGTTATTTTTGTAAATATATCTGTTAAAATGAGATGTCAGTGTTATTTTCATTTTCCGTAATTATGAAGACAATTGATCCATCTCACCCTGTAGATAGATAGATAGATAGATAGATAGATAGATAGATAGATAGATGAACATGAACAGACTGAGATAGATAGATAGATAGATAGATAGATAGATAGATAGATAGATAGATAGATAGATAGATAGATAGATAGATAGATGAACAGACTGAGATAGATAGATAGATTAGAAACATGCTTAGACAAAACGGAACCAACATACTTGTGTCTATGCGTGAGTAAGTGGATTTTATATTAAAGTATTAGAAATATTTCATGATTTTACGGACACTGCTTGCATGTCTCTGCTACTGTGTATGTTTCAAGCCGCTTGTCAGGCGAAGATAACCGGGTTTCCATTTGAAATTGAACTGAAATCATACGACTGGTCGAGCTATTTTCTCATTCCTTTCAAAACTAAACCGACGTGTTTTTATTTCACTACACACGAAATATTTAGTTTGGTAGAACGTTGTCTATATTGGCCGTAATCAGTTGGCATACATAAAAACGACCAGAAATCACTTATTTAATGTCGGGTTTTTTTTTTCTTTTAATGTGTGTTTTTATGCGAATTGTTACCATTCAAATTGTGCTTTTATTTATCCCTTCCATATACTTGCTTTCCTAACGGCTATAAAATCCAGGAATTTAAATTCAAAATCAATTCCCATCTCTTATTCCCTTAATTCCAGCCCCTTTCTACATCATCCCGTGTATCTTGTTCTTTTCCTTTCTCTCTACCTTTGCAACTGTTTTCATTTCTGTATTCACATCCTTTCCTTGCCCTTTCTCTTTCTCCCCCTGTAGCTTGTTCGTCTTTGTCTTCACTCTCCTCCTACCTAATACTTCAACTCTCTTATGTAACTCCAGCTCTTTCTACATCACCCCGTATATCTTGTTCTTTTCCTTTCTCTCTAACTTCGTAACTGTCTTCACTCCTGTGTTCACATCTTTCTCTTGTCCTTTCTCTCTCACCCCCTCTAGCTGGTTCTCTCCTCCTGCCTAATACTTCAACTCTCTTTTATGTAACCCCCTGCACATCAGTGGTGCTAACGCCTTGTTTGGGGTGAAATGATTTAATATATATATATATATATATATATATATATATATATATATATATATATATATAAGTACGGTGTGCGATGAGTAAATTGTCGCCATTTTATTATTTTTTTAATTTTACGCACGTGTGCTGTTTGAGTTTGATTTTCTCGACTACACAGTATAGTAGGGACCGTTGGGCACCATCTGTGAAAAAAGATCAACATGACGCAATTCACTCCGCTGGAAATTTGAAAATGGCATGCTGTATTGTTTGGCATTTAAGCGGCAAGCTACAATGCGAATCTTTCAGATTTCGTTTGGTGTCAATCTGAGGACAGGGTTGTTGTCATTTCCCCCTTCACCCAGTTCAACCATCCAGGTTTACCCCTTCATGTGTATGAGAGAAAGAGCAGTTAAAACACACTGAGACCTTTTACTAATTTATTTTTCAAATGTACAAATATACTGATAAACTTATAGTTATAGAGTAAAGTGGATAGAGAGCAGTTAGTAACAACTAAGCATAGCCATAGAGAGCGGTTAGTAACAAATAAAAGGACTTTTTCACCCCAAGCAAGGCATTCCACTTCCATTATTGCGCATGGGGCTACATAGGGGAAGGTAAATAGAAAGAGTGGTTAGATATAGGAAATGTCAGAAGGGGGGTGATAGGTAGTTGGGAAGATGGGAAGAGTGTTTGAAAGAATGGAAGCGAGTTATTGTGTTAGGAGGTGTCTATTGACCTTACATTTAAACTCCTGGAGATTGTAGCCGTCGGGGAAGCAATCATGTGGAAGGGAATTCTACAGTCGGGAAGTGCGAGGAAAGAAACTGTTGGAGTAGAAGTTGCGGTTACATTTTATCGGTTTCACTGTAAAAGGGTGGGATCTAGTTACTAATCTAGTATCTCGTGCAAATTCGAACCTAGGGGGCACCAGTGATCTAAGTTCATCGGAGCAGAAGCCATGAAAGTATTTATAGAAGAGACACGAGGAAGCCACGTCGCGTCGGTGAGAGAGAGAATGCAGGCGGTCTGCCAAGTCAGTATCGAACATATTACAGACCCTCCGCACTGTTAAAATGAGATGTTCTTTTTTTGCATAATTCAGACGATAATTCATCCATCGCATCAATAAAGATCAGTCAGTAAGTTAAGTGCCATACGTGATACACGCTTGGGCGATCATGTCTCGAAAGAGACATGACTGACTGGGCAGAAGATTATCCCGCAGTAGGTTGCCATTGCTTTCTGCAGTAGACTGGTTGCCGACCAAGGCTATAGAACCCAATCTGCCCTGTTATTTAACCCATAACTGGAAGGAAGAGACGGATTAATACCTTTCCCAAGGGTATTTGCGCGTAAGTGAATGCAATGAATTCAGCTGGAATTCGAACGCGGCTCCCCGATTTCTCGTTCCGAGCCGATATCCAATGCACCATAACGCACATCCAATAGAGATTCAATGTAGATATAAATCAGTCAGTCTGTTAAGTGCTGTACGTGATACACGCTTTGGGCGATCATGTCTGTCTTTCGAGAGACATGACTGACTGGGCAGAAGATTATCTCGCAGTAGGTTGCCAGTACTTGCTGCGGTATATTGGTTGCCATCCAAAGCTATAGAACCCAATCTATCCTGTTATTTGACTTATAGCTAGAGGAGGAAGAGATGTATTATATTAAGTACTAATCAGTGGGGGATCAGTTTATTATATATATATATATATATATATATATATATATATATATATATAAGACAAAAGGAAAAACACAAGCGCTGACGAGGCATAAGCGTACACGATGAACACACATACTCAAGCAAGCACAAATACATAACGAAAAAATTTCCACTAATGAAAATTGCGGATAAAAAAAGAAAAATCGAGCACTCTCAGTAGGTAATTGCTGATATCCCTTGACGAAAGGACGTAGTAATCCGCAAAACATCCGTCTAGGAATTTCTGGAGTCGGAATGCTGAAGGTAACATCTATCACCTAAATAACAAATAGCCATTTTTCAGCATAAACTGACATGTTGAAAATGGCTATTTCCCCTCTAAATTTTATATGAATTTACAGATAAATAAATAAAAACCTGCTCTCTATTGGCTCAGTTTTAATATTTTAACGATATTAAGATCCTCTAGGATTATTTACCAACCTTATTATATATATATATATATATATATATATATATATATATATATAGATATATATATATATATATATATATAGAGAGAGAGAGAGAGCATTGTTTGGGTTGGCGGATTATATGACGTATAAACCTTTGCTGCGTTAATTGATGTCTAAATCGGTCATATTATGCTATAGGTAAACATTAGTCGGGTTTATACTTGTGATAAATAAATATTGGTAGGGCTTATACTTGAGTTTTATGCAAATACTGTTGAGGTTTAAACATAAGTATGTAAACATTGGCTGTATTTATATATGATTCTAAAATGAACATTTGTTTTTTATCTGAATCTAAATGTAAATATTGGTCTGTTTGACGTATGATTATATTAGTAAATAATAGTCGGTATTATACTTCAGAGTATAAGTAAAAATTGGTCAGCTTGATTATTAAGTATACACGAAAACATTGGTTGGGTTTATACCTGTGTCGATATTTATCAGAATCTATTTGGTCAGATATACATTTAAGCGATAGGTAAAAATTCGTTTATACTTGTGTCTGTAGGTAAATATTGGTGAAAGTTTTTTGAGTTTTTTTTTTCTACATACAACGTATGTAAGCATTTGCAATGCTCTGCCCTCGTCAACCGTCGAGCAGGGAAGATAACACAGTTCCAGCGGATAAGGTGTGCGTGCGTGCGTGCGTGTGTGAAAAGACCGGTCAGTCTCTGCGGTTTTTTAATGCAAATGCAAATCAGATTTTAAACGTTGTGTCAAAAAGTGTTTGCTTTGAATCGTTTTTCTTTCTCCCGTGTGCTTCTAACATATTCTCACCCCCCACCCCCATTCAACCGTTTAATTCTTCTTGGAAGATGCGTTTCTTTGAATCAAACCACGCTACAATGTCTGGGCGTGCGTCTGTCTGAATGATGTGTACAGGAAATTGCAGAAATGTTGTTAGATCAACTAACAGCAGTAGAATCATGCGATGAGTTATTTGGGTCTTCTGCACAGGTCATCCATATTCCTTGAGAAAACGGATCTTAGGTTTTCTGACCGTTAAATTTTCTGTTACTTTTTTTTTTTTAATCATATCACCCCAAGCAAGGCGATAACGCCACTGATGCGCAGGGGGCTACGTAAGGGTAAAAAGAATGGAAAAGAGAAAGCCGGAAACCACATCCTAAACAGGGAACAAGAGATGAGCCTCTTCACCTGTTCAATAGATGTGGGTGGAGTGTGAACCGGGCGATAATTTAGTTTAGTCTATCTACTCCAATTGAAAAAAAAAGAAAAAAAGAAAAGAGTGAAAAGATTGGAAAAGAGAAAACCGGAAACCGTATCCTAAACAGGAAACAAGGGATGAGCCTCTTCATCTGTTCAATAGATGTGGGTGGAGTGTGAACCGGGCGATAGTTTAGTTTAGTCTATCTACTCCAATCACGTGTACATCTGCGGTGATTGTGGGCAAGCAGAGAGCACGTAACGTACAGTGCCTCGATTAAATTGATAACGCGCATACATCGGTGTACTCCACATCTTGAGGTTGGCCGCATTTGATAAAAGATCATAGGTAGATCACAGGAGGAGGAATAATATTGTCAATGATTATAGCAGTCAGAGAATTCCCGGATAGCTTCATGGGATAAATATTACTCCATGTCGCTCAAACACATTGTTTGGAGTGAGAAACATCAGTAGCTGCTCACCGCTCTTCCTCCAAATTCTTCATTTCTTCAATCAGCTTTTCCCGTTTTGGTGTTTGCGGAAAAAAACTGGTTGCTTGCACTGCTCAGGCTAGCTGGATTGGTTTGGTAAATGGGCGCAGGACAACTCAACACTGCCAACCCAGCACTGCAAACCCAACACTACCAAACTAAGACTGTCAAATCATCAGTGCCAACCCAACGCTGCCAACCCAACGCTGCCAACCAAAAACTGCCAACTCAACACTACCAACCCATGATTGCCAAGCTAACACTGCTAATCTAACGATGCCAATCCAACGAGGCAAACACAACGATATCAACTCAAGGCTGCCAACTGAACACTGCCAACCCAAAGCTGCAAACCTAACGCTGCCAACTCAATGCTGCCAATCAAAAACTGCCAACTCGACACTAGCGACCCCTCACTGCCAACTCAACACTACCAACCCATGATTGCCAAGCTAACACTGCTAATCTAACGATGCCAATCCAACGAGGCAAACACAACGATATCAACTCAAGGCTGCCAACTGAACACTGCCAACCCAAAGCTGCAAACCTAACGCTGCCAACTCAATGCTGCCAATCAAAAACTGCCAACTCGACACTAGCGACCCCTCACTGCCAACTCAACACTACCAACCCATGATTGCCAAGCTAACACTGCTAATCTAACGATGCCAATCCAACGAGGCAAACACAACGATATCAACTCAAGGCTGCCAACTGAACACTGCCAACCCAAAGCTGCAAACCTAACGCTGCCAACTCAATGCTGCCAATCAAAAACTGCCAACTCGACACTAGCGACCCCTCACTGCCAACTCAACACTACCAACCCATGATTGCCAAGCTAACACTGCTAATCTAACGATGCCAATCCAACGAGGCAAACACAACGATATCAACTCAAGGCTGCCAACTGAACACTGCCAACCCAAAGCTGCAAACCTAACGCTGCCAACTCAATGCTGCCAATCAAAAACTGCCAACTCGACACTAGCGACCCCTCACTGCCAACTCAACACTACCAACCCATGATTGCCAAGCTAACACTGCTAATCTAACGATGCCAATCCAACGAGGCAAACACAACGATATCAACTCAAGGCTGCCAACTGAACACTGCCAACCCATCACTGCTAACCCAACACTGCCAACCCAACGCTGCCAATCAAAAACTGTCAACTTGACACTACCAACCCCTCCCTGCCAACTCAATACTACCAACCCATGACTGCCAACCCATCATTGCCAAGCTAACACTGCTAATCCAACGCCGGCAGCCCAAAACTGCCAACCCAAAATTGCAAACCCAACGCTTCCAAGACAACGATGCCAACTCAACATTGTTGATCCAAAACGGCCGATTGAACATCGCCGACAGATCACCGTGACAATTTTTCATACTGTATTTATATGAACCTATCCAATCCTATCGCTGACAACACAACGCTGCCAACCAAAAACTGCCAACTCAACACTACCAATCCAACGATGCCAACCCAAAGATGCAAACCTAACGCTGCCAAAACAACGCTGCCAACTCAAAACTGCCAACTCAACACTTTCAACCCAATCGTGCCAACCCAAAACTGCAAACCCCAACTGTAAACCCAAAGCTGCCAACCCAACGCTGCCAACTCAACACTACCAATTTAACACTGCTAACCCAACACTGTTTATCTAAAACTGCCGATTGAACATTGCCGACTGAGCACCATGACAATTTTACATACTTTATTCATATGAACCTATCCTAAAAATCTTGTCGACATTAAATAACCCGCTGAGGTTGATATACCGTAAAACAAATTAAACAAAACGAACTGAATTGAATAAAATAGCATTTGTAAACGTTAAAGTATCGATGACCCTTCCACAACTATTTCAGCTACCAAGTAAGATAGATTGACAGACTACGAAACTTGCATACCGAATAAGTCAGACGTCGTTAGTTTGTCTATGGCGAGCTTATAAAAGGTGTTGCTCGTAAGGAGGTGGAATACGTTTGCTATATGCGAGAAAATTTGGGAAGGTCATGAAGGATTTTAAGGTGTTTCCAGGCTGAAAGGAATGAAATGAATTTCATTAATAGCAATAGTAGAACCAGTTCTCTTTCACCTTTGACATTTGACTGTCATAAACCTTAAGAATTATACACTATTTTATGTACATCAAGGGAATATAGCCTTTTTTTCTTACTGTTCATTTTAACACATTTTGAAAAGATTAAACATCTTAACGCTCAACTCACATAAAACTGGAAAATATTTTCTAGCCTATTATTTTACACAAAAGTAACAAATAAAATTAGTCATAAAATAAGTTTGTAATGTTCTTTATTACCCTAAAGACATTGCAATGACCGTGGAGTTTCATTTCGAAAGTTATAAATGTTTAACGTACTGAAAGATATAAAAATGAAATTGCACATTTATATAAGGAAAATATAAACATCTCATTCTTTAATTAACGTGAATGGTGTTTAATTCTTTATATTTGGTTTTATTGAACTTAAAATAAAAGTTGTCCTCTTTTTGTGAAAGTGCTTTTTCATGTTGCCTGGCCATCGCTTGACGTGCAACTCAGACTAACAATTTCAATCTGCGTCCCTGAATGCTGTTTGCTTTATTAGTCACTGCTCTGCCTTCGTCTGATTTACAGAGGCATTGAGCACTTTAAGTTTTCACCCAAGTACATGTCGATTTTCTTTTTTTTTTTCTTTTTTTTTTTTTTGGTGTCTCCTTGTCTTTAATTTCTTTATATTTTTGTCATATTTCTTCTTTTTTTTTCTTTTGGTTTTATTTTATCTTTTCATGTTTTTGAGTACAATTGTTCTTTGAATCTTCACCAATAGCTTGGTTTGTTTATATATATATATATATATATATATATATATATATGCGTGTGTGCGTGTGTGTGTGTGTGTATGCGTGTTTGTGAGTATGTGTACGTGTGTGTGTGTGTAGATAGATAGATAGATAGATAGATAGATAGATAGATAGATAGATAGATAGATATGAACAGACTGAGATAGATAGATATGAACAGACTGAGATAGATAGATATGAACAGACTGAGATAGATAGATAGATAGATAGATAGATAGATAGATAGATAGATAGATAGATATGAACAGACTTGGATAGATAGATAGATAGATAGATAGATAGATATGAACAGACTTGAATAATGATAGATAGATAGATAGATAGATAGATAGATAGATAGATATGAACAGATTGAGATAGATAGATAGATAGATAGATAGATAGATAGATAGATAGATAGATAGATAGAATGTTCATAGGGAAACGTACTGAATATCAGTGATAGAGTGTGCAAATATAAAAGTGGACACTGAGTTCAACACCGGATGGCGATAGCCTGTTTCATGCTTGGACGTAATCTTTAGAAGATTGCATTCAAGAGATTGTCTGCACTCAGTGTTGACCTCAGAGTTCACTGCTATATTTATATCCGTATATATTTTTACATACAGAGAGAGAATTCATCTTTGCTTCCTTGCTTTGTAAAATTTTGCAAAGTAATGACAAAAGAACCATTCTATTTTCATTTAGAATTATCAGCTTGGCAATAAATACTAAAAATTGGTATGAAATACATAATTTCTTTTAAAAAACTGGAGTAGCCTAATAATTATGGCCGGTAGTATATATATATATATATATATATATATATATATATATATATATATATATCAAGCACTATGAAATGGTAGACTTAAATAACAGTAGGTACTCACGCATTGACGAATCGTTTATTCTGTCATGAATTTGAACACTCTCGGCTATTGGCGTGTGTTTACATTGTGTATATAACACGCTAAATTCTACCGAGCGCCCATAGCTCCGAGGTAGATGTCAGTGCGGTCGGGTTTCAGTCCTGATTAGAAACAATCACGTGATACAGCGAAACAAGACTGTATGTGGATGACTATATATATATATATATATATATATATATATATATATATACACACCCTTAAAATATATATATATATATATATATATATATATATATACACCCTTAAAATATATATATATATATATATATATATATATATATATATACACACTCAAAAATGGACAGAGAAGTGGCCGAAAGTGCTTGCGGTGATGATTATCTAAACTTTTTAAATTCCTTAGCCCCAGGAAAATGATCAAAATGTAAGGATGCTTGAAAAACTAAAGAAAATTAATTAAATCCTCCTTGACCTTGGACGTATTCAATGGAAGATGCTTGAAACAATTGTTGCTGTTCAAGTATAAATTAACATATATATAATCATTTTCACAAAAATGAGCTAAGATTGCCTGGTGAAAATCTCGAAACAGAAATTTCCGTGTTGCAATGTAAACTATATTAATTTTAATTGAAAAACAAATTATTTTATATATATATATACATATATATATATATATATATATATATATATATATATATATATATATATATATATAGTCAACTGCAGACAGATCTGTTTCGCTGTATCACAGTTCATCAGTACGGTTAGACATCCGACTGCTTTTTAACCCAAAATTGAAACCCGACCGAATTGGCGTCAGTCGGCGATTCTACCATTCAGGGTCTCCATAAAGTCCGTGTGCACTTTAAAAAAATTATAACTTTATTTGTATTTGTGATAGAAATAATCTGTAAAACATTTTATCAAATTTAATATACCTAGTTTTAAGTATAGTTAAGTATAGGTGGCATTTTTTTTCTGTGAACTGCAAAATCGTATTATCCTTTGTATTGCTAATGATGGAGGACATGTGGAAACTTAAATAAAATTTCAAGAAAACCTTAAAAATATAGATTTACTTCTTTCAAATCCTTTTTACAAATTATTTCTATCGTAAATACAAATAAAGTTATAGGAATACCCTATATATATATATATATATATATATATATATATATTGCAAAAAAGTGAATGAACACGTTGATTAAAACCCATCTATCAAGCATTTACTTTTATAAAGATTGCTCGATACAGAGTAGAGCTTAAAAATTATTTACCTATATAAGTATTGTGTGGTTCTAATATGTAGCTGACTCACACAAAATAATTTTCTTCAAAATTCAAATAATTACAATGTTTCATTTATAACTTATGCTCCAACATAATTAAAAAAATGAAAATTATTTTTTTAAATAAATGACCCACACAATACTTAATTGTTGTTCTTAATACAATATAACTAAGTCTACCATAATTATTTAATCCTAATTCTGACCTAAAATTTCCAGCCCCTTTACTCATAGATAGTAGTTAAAAAAGATTTATTGTTTAATAAAAAAAAACTAAAATCCAACTTCTTGTTAAAAATTATTATTTACCCATTTAAAAAATATAAGTTCCTACTATGTATCTTATCCAGACAAAATTAAATTGTGACATGTCTAGATCCAAGCCATGCTGCCTCCTTTCATAACCCAAATATTAAATCTCCATAGTTACATAATTCTCATTTTTGATTGAACACTATTGACACACCTAAAGCATTTCCTCCAAATACCACTCCCTACTTTTTTAAATAACTACGAATTCATCTTATATTTTAAAAATAAATCATTTTCACCATTTATCTTAACATATCACCTGAAGAAGAACAGTATTGTTCTGAAACCGAAAAATGTTTGTGTAGTGATATTGTGCTTTTATAAATCATTGTAATAACAAAATTACAATATATATAGATAGCTGGAAACTGATAGGTTCAGCCCGTATTCCGAGGAATTTTCGTGATAGGTGCTGTCTATGTTTACTGGAAAAAATTTCAATATTAAAATACCCCCACCAACACCGGCTACTGAATCTTGGGGAGAATTCATCAGTAAGTGCCGCCACAAGGCAAATTTTTCGAATACTTAAATTTAGAATATAAATCCCCGTTGACTAGATGTTAGAATATAAATTAAATGGATTCAATTTAAGTTTTAATCTTAATTTTACCCTAACGTTAACCTTAAAAAGTATTTTAACCCTTTACCTTCCTATCCCAAGCTCCTTTAATTGCCTATCTTAAGAAAATATGGATTCTTTTACTAAACCTTTTTTTCCTTGGTTAACACATATATGTATATATTTTTTTTTTCTCTAATATTTTTTTCTCTAATATTTTTTCTCTAATAATTTTTAAAGTGATAACTTCCAGTAATTGGCATTTAACTCGCTTCTACCTAAAAGGTTTAATCAAATAAACTTAAATAAAAAATTTTTAAATTTTATATTGAAGCCCATTCCTTCTCGCCTAAATACACCTCCTCAAACAGCCCAAAATCTTAACTTTAAAAAGTAATTTAACTCATTTAGTTGTTTATCTTTATAAAATATGAACTCCTATTCCTCCCCTTCCTAAATATACCATTTCAACACCCTGTAACCCCGCGACTACCAGCTCTGTCCTTTTCCACTTTGTGACCGTTGTTAACCTAAAACCCATCCACACTCTAACCCAGGGCCTTTGCCATTTGGAAAAACAATGTCGCTGACGTGACGTAGAGTCTCTATTAGAGATCCTATGACGAAATGTACATCCGACACCTTTGAATTTTGAAAATTTTCTCTAATATATATATATATATATATTTCGCTGTATCACAACTCATCATTGTAATTTTGTTATATATATATATATATATATATATATATATATATATATATATATATATATATGAAGAAAGAGAGAGAGAGTCACGTTCTTAAATAGTATTGTCCGATCAAGACTTTAATATAAATTATAGGCATGCCGCCAAATTCGTTCACCAATATCTCTATCATGAGTTATAACCAGGTTCTCAGACTTATGATCAGAAATGACTTCGAGAGAGTAGAGCGTGAAGGCCTCAGCGAGGACCATCCTTCATCAAATGTCGTAAACTAGCATTAAAGAATCACAAATGTCTGTACCAAATATCAGAAACCACATGAAGACTTTCAACAGCAGCAACAACTAAAATGGATAGCCTATGTAACTCGAAGAGAAAATAATGACATAACTAAGATTCCACTTCACCCCAAACTAAAAGCAAGAAATAGCCCCTCTCCCATCAATACTGGACAATGAATTAACAGTTACTAGACTTGAGGAAACTATTCTCCTGAAAAATTATTTTAAGCGAAAGATTTTATAAATTTCAATCGGCCGCCAGTCTATATAACGTATCAACTAATATTAAATTACCGTCACAACATGAATCTCATCCAAAATATATTCCCATATGAAAAAAAAATGGCTATGAAAAAAAGCATTTAATATTCAGCCATAGAAAAAAAAAAATTTTATAATCCGAAATACAGAAAAAACACTTGTATATATGATTGGTTTGTATTCTTTTTTATACAGCTTATCAACGTTTTGCATGTTATTTAAAGACGGAAAATATTTTCAGATTAAAGGTTTTTTTTTTCTTTTTTTAGATAATAAATGTTTCGTGATACAAGTCGTGCATATTATTCCATAGCTGATAAAAAAAAAAGGTTGATTCATATATTTCCCTTACGCGAATAATAATTCTTGAATAACGAGAATTTGAACTTTTTATCTTGGGGCAATCAGTCGGGACGGAAGATAACATTGAACACAAATTTATTGCATCCTTATCATAGGAGTGCGACAGAGTAAGGTTCATTACTTTTATATATATATATATATATATATATATATATATATATATATATATATATATATATATCACTACAACCTTAACCTGTTCAAATCTAGAATCATCCGTTATCTCTTCCTCCTATCCATATAAAGTATTCCTTAACGAAATCTACTACCTCGAGTGGCACTCGGGCCTTGTACTGCAAAAAAAAAGTTAAAATATCTTGTTTAAAGTTTTATTATTGTTTTTGCTTCTTTGTTGGATTTTTGTGGTTGTTTTTTGTTTCGTCTTTCTTTCGTTTTGTTTCTTTTTTTTTCGTTTTGTTTCGTTTTTTGTTTCGTTTTGTGTTTCGTTTTCTCGAGATTCGCGTTAAATTATATCAAGTTGTCGAGATTCCATTTGGCAAAGAAGCAGACGCATAAACACATAAGCGACATCAGATAAGAAGTGAATAATGATCAAAATGAGCAAGCGAATTCCGCCTACACGACATCAGATACACAAAGCAATGAAAAAAAAAAATTATTGTTCATTGGATCATGTCACGTACCCAGCTCCCTTCCTCTTCTTGAAGCATTTAGAGTTCGAATTATTTATTGATCGCTATCTCTCCCATCATCAACAGGTGAATCACAGAAGAAGCGCCCTTACGATGATGATGATGATGATGATGAAGGTTTCGCAAACACTATGACTGACCACCTTGAATATCGGGAAATGGAAAAATGCACGTTCGATCACAAGAAACCGTCATTTTACTTACGTCAACGAATAGAACTTTTATCGATCGACTATTTTCATTCTTCTCACCCCGATGTGCAACAATTTATTCGAAAATTGTGAAAATACAATAAAAAATATACATAAACATTTGAGTTCAATTCAATAAATCTTGTTTTATTGACCTTCAACTCTTTCTCTCTCTCTCTCTCTCTCTATATATATATATATATAAAAGAGTGAACATTGAAGTCAACACTCAGGGGTGACTTGAACACAGTCTGTCGCCCCTGAGTGTTGACTTCAATGTTCACTCTTTTATATTTACATACTCTCCATCTCTGGTTTTGAGCATTTTATCCTGTAATTATAGCACACCGTAAAAACTAGATAGATAGATAGATAGATAGATAGATAGATAGATAGATAGATAGATAGATAGATAGATAATGAACAAAACGAGATAGATAGATAGATAGATAGATAGATAGATAGATAGATAGATAGATAGATAATGAACAAAACGAGATAGATAGATAGATAGATAGATAGATAGATAGATAGATAGATAGATAGATAGATAATGAACAAAACGAGATAGATAGATAGATAGATAGATAGATAGATAGATAGATAGATAGATAGATAGATAGATAGATAGATAGATATCGAATAAAGGAATAGGGTTGGTTCAACGAGAGTAATTAGTATAAAATAAAAAGTGTGAGAAGCCGTGAACGTTTTCTTTAAAGTGTATGTTTATTGTTTGGTATTCATACAAGTTATGGAGTATTAATTTGTCATGGTTTGCGCTACACGTGTTTCGAGTCTAAAATTGACTCTCTTCAGGCGAACAAATTCGTTGTTTTACGTTTGGGTTTCTCTGAGTATCTGATCATTCTGTTTAAAGTTAATAGGAAGTATGTGATAAATAGATAAATAAGAACAGTAAAAAAATACAAAAATAAGAACAGTAAAAAAATAGTAAAAAAATAAAAAATATATACAATAAAATAAATCAGAATAATGTGAGTTCAATGCTGTTTGAATCGTCTCTTTTCTCTGTCAGCATGTGTCCTAATGGGTTGACCAGTTAAATAAATAAACAAACAGATGAAAGGGTCAAGTGTTGTCTTAAGTCATTCTGGCGCCTCTTTATTATCTTATGGGTTTAGTGATATTTTGTGTGTGTGTGTGTTTGTGAGGGCCTCTTTTATTTATGTCCGTTTGTGTGTGTGGGTGTTTTTTATTTATTGTGTGTATATGCATGCGTGTTTTTATTGTGTGTATATATGTATGCGTGTTTCTGTGTGTTTTTCGGTGTGTGTGTGTGTGTGTGTTAGTTGGATTGTGTTCTCTGTGTGTGTGTCTCTATGTGTCTGCGGGTGTGGGTGTTTTTATTTATTTATTTCGTATGAATTGGATTTGCTTTTGAGATTGGTGTGTGTATTTTTTTATCTATGAGTATATGTATGCGTGTTTCTGTATGTTTTTCAGTGTGTTTGTTTTTATGTTGTTTTGTTGAGCGAAGGTTTGTATTTTTTATGAATCTTTCTTCCTGCATTAACAGGATCTCATAATTAATATTTTGATAGATTGGTTGGACTGAAAAGAGGCCGTCACTGCATGCATGTAACAGGAAATTATGTCTACTAAACATCTACATGAATGCAGTAACGGCCTATTTTCAGTCAAACCAATCATGGCCTTCCACATCTCCTTATCTCTTGTACCTCTTAACACCCTTCCTCTTGTTACGCTTCCAAAACCTTGCTCTGCTAACCATTTGCTCAAGTCCATCAAGTATGCCATGCGTTGCTTTCCTTTATCTCTCATACGCTCTGTCCTGTGAGTATCAGATTCTCCAAGCCCTCCTTTCTCATTACATGTCTTCAGCTATTTTTCCTGGTGTTAAGTATCAGTTTCCTTTTCGTTATCTTCCTCTCCAAAGCCCCTTCGTTGCTCATACATTTGGTCCATAATATCCTGAGCATCCTTCTGTAGAACCACATTTCTGTCGCTTCAAGTCTTTCTTTCGTCTTTGATGAGATTGTCTAGCATTCGTTGTCATATTGAAGGATAGACACCACATAACAATTCTGTATTCTCTTTGTTTCCAGTGAAATTTTCCATTTTTCTTAACACTCTACTCAGCTTTTGAAATGCATCCTTGGCCAAACCAATACGCCTTCGGATTTCAGTGTCGCACTTTCTTCCTCTTTTAAAACTTCCCAGTGTTTATATTAATGTACCTGCTTGATTTTAGTCTCCCTTTGTGGTGCAGTAGATATCGACTCAGAACAACAAATCGGGTTGCTGATTTCGAATTCTAGTTGAATTCTTTGTGCAAATACTATTGGAAAATGTATTAATCCGTCTCTTCCTTCCAGTTATAGGTTAAATAACAGGACAGATTGGGTTCTATGGTCTTGGTTGGCAACCAGTCTACCGCAAAAAGCAATGACAAGGTACTGCGGGATAATCTTTTGCCCAGTCAGTCATGTCTCTTTCGAGACATGATCGCCCAAAGTGTGTATCACGTATGGTACTTAACTGACTGATCCTCTAGTTAGCAATTTGGATTCCTCTTTTTACTGATGACCATGCATATGGTTTTCTTATCGTTTATATATAGTCCTTTCTTCCTGCTTTCTTAAGCTACCTTCTGTAGGAGGTCTTGTAGTTTCCTTTCAGTGTCTGCTATCAGCACTGTATCATCTGTGCATCTTCTATTGTTCAGATTATGGCCGCCAATGAAGAATCATAACAGGACTTCTAGAGATCTCAGAATTGTCTCGCTGTATAGGTTGAAAAGATTGAGTTAGAAAGACACACACATGTCTTACCCACCTTTCCATCTTTGCATATCTGCTGAACTCGTTTTCTGTCCGTATACAGGCAGTTTGCTGGCAGTAAAGATTCTCGATTACTCAAAGGTCTTTCCCGAATATGTCAAGGTTGCCAAGGATCTCTATCAAGTCTTTGTGGCGTACTTTGTCTAATTCCTTGGCGTGGTTCGTGAAACACATGTACCTGTACTTCTGCACCTGCATTGATCTTTTTCTTAGCATTCTAAACATAATATATCATGTTACTACTTTTAGAGTCTTTCACGGAAATGCACTGTTCTTGTCCTATCTCTTGTTTGATTCTGCTGCAGGATAACAAACTAAAATAAATTTATCTATTTAAGTGACAACAACTTAAAATAAATTTATTTATATAAGTGATAAAAAATACATACAATTTTTTTTATTTAAGTAATAAAAACTTACAGAAAATTTATTTAATTAAGTGATAACAAAGAAAATTTATTTATTCAAGTGATAACGACTTAAAGAAAATTTATATATTAGGTGATAAAAACTTAAAAGAAATTTATATAATTAAGTGATAACAACTTAAAGAAAATTAATTTATTTAAGTGATAACGACTTAAAAAACAATTATTTATTTAAGTGGTAACAAGTTAAAAGAAATTTATTTAAATGATAATAACTTACAGAAAATTATTTATTTAAGTGATAACAATGATAACAACTTAAAGAAAATTTATTTATTTCAGTGATAAGAAATTAAAAGTAATTTATTTATTTAAGTGATAACAACTGAAAGAAAATTTATTTAAATAATAACTTAAAAAAAGAATTAATTATTTCAGTCATAAAAACTTGAAAGAAATGTATTTATTAAAGTGATGAAAACTACAGAAACTTTAATTCTTTAAGTGATAACAATTTAAAGAAAATTAATTTATTTAAGTGATAATAACTTACAGAAAATTTATTATTTAAGTTATAACAAATTAATGAAAATTTATTTATTTATGTAACAAAAAATAAAGTAATTTTTTATTTAAGTGATAACCACTTAAAGAAAATTTATTTAATTAAGTTACAACAACTTACAGAAAATTAATTTATTTAAGTGATAACAACTTAAAGAAAATTTATTTATTTCAGTGATGACAACTAAAAGAAATTTCATTTATTTCAGTTATAAATTATTAAAACACATTTATTTTTTAAGGGTTAACAACTTAAAGGAAATTTAAGTAATGACAAAGAAAATTTATTTATTTAATTGATAACAACAGGAAAGATATATTTATTGAAATGATATCACTTATAAGAAAATTTATTTCATTTAAGCGATAACAACTTAAAAATAAAGTATTTTTTAAATGATAACATCTTAAAGAAAATTTATTTTTTTAAGTAATAACAACTTTAAAATTTTATTTATTTAAGTGATAACAACCTCAAGAAAATTTATTGAAGTGATGACAGCTTAAAGAAAATTTATTTATTTAAATGATAACAACAGAAAGAAACTTTATTTATTGAATTTATAGCAACTTATTTATTTAAGTAATAACAAGTTAAAGAAAATTTATTTATTTAAGTAATAGGAACAGAAAGAAACTTAATTATTTATGTAATAACAAATTAAAGAATATTTATTTATTTAAGTAATAACAACAGGAAAATATTTATTTATTCAAGTGATAACAACTTAAAGAAAATTTATTAATGTAAATGTAACAACTTAAAAGAATTTTTTTTATTTAAATGATAACAACTGAAAGAAAATTTATTTATTGCAGTGATAACAACTTAAAAACATTTATTTATTTAAATGATAACAACTTACAGAAAAATTATTTATTTAAGTAATAACAACTGAAAAGAAATCTAATTATTTAAGTGATAACAACCTAAAAAATATTATTTATTTAATTGATAACGACTTAAAGAATATTTATATATCCAGGTGATAAGATCTTACAGAACATTTATTTATTTAAGTAATAACAACTGAAAAACCATTTATTTTTTAAGTGATACTTAAAGAATTTTTTTTATTTAAGTAATAACAAATTCAGGAAAATATATTTATTTCAGTGCTAACAAGTGAAAGACATTTTATTTCTTGAATTGATAACAACTTAAAGAGAATTTATTTATTTAAGTG
This sequence comes from Ascarosepion bandense, assembly GCA_037127315.1. Classification (NCBI taxonomy): domain Eukaryota; kingdom Metazoa; phylum Mollusca; class Cephalopoda; order Sepiida; family Sepiidae; genus Ascarosepion; species Ascarosepion bandense. The sequence continues at coordinate 230,744 of JBBBDQ010000380.1, forward strand.
ATAACAACATTTTAAAAATGTATTTATTTAAGTGATAACGACTTAAAGAATATTTCTTTATTTAAGTAATAACAACTAAAAGATAATGTATTTATTTTAGTGATAACAACTAAAGACATTTTATTTTTGCAATTAAAACTGAAAGAAAGTTTATTTATTTAAGTGATAACAAATTAAAGTTAATTTATTTGTTTAAATCGTAACAACTTAAAGAAAAGTTATTTAAGTGATTACAACTTAAAGAAATGGTATTTATTTAAGTAATAACAACTTAAATAAAATTTATTATTTAAGTAATAACAACTGCATGAAAATTTATTTATATAAATGATAACAATTGAAAAAAACTTTATTTATTTAAGTGATAACAACCTAAAGAAAATTTAAGTAATGACAAAGAAAATTTATTTATTTAATTGATAACAACAGGAAAAATTTATTTATTGAAGTGATATCACTTATAAGAAAATTTATTTCATTTAAGTGATAACAACTTAAAGAAAATTTAATTATTTCAGTGATAACAACTCAATGAAAATTTGTTTATTTAAGTAATAACAACTTAAAGAATTTTTTTTATTTTAGTGATAACAACTTCAGGGTTATTTATTAATTTAAATGTTTACAACTGAAAGAAATTTTATTTATTTAAGTGATAACAACTTACAGAAAATTTATTTATTTCAGTAATAACATCTGAAAGAAAATTTATTTATTTAAATAATAACAACTTTTAAAAAAATTATTTATTTAAGTAATAACAACTGAAAGAAAATGTATTTATTTCAGTGATAACAACTGAAAGACTATTTAACTATTTAAGTAATAAGAATTGAAAAAAAAATTATTGATTTAAGTGATGAGTACTTAAAGAAATTTTATTTATTTAAGTGATAACAACTTAAAAATAAAGTATTTTTTAAATGATAATATCTTAAAGAAAATGTATTTTTTTAAGTAATAACAACTTTAAAATTTTATTTATTTAAGTGATAACAACTGAAAGGAAATTTGTTTATTTAAGTAATAACAAATTTAAATAAATTTATTTATTTAAGTAATAATTACTTAAATAATATTCAATTATTTAAGTGATAACAATTTAAAGAAAATTGATTTATTTAAGTGATAAAAACTTAAAGAGTTTTTTTTTATTTAAGTGGTAACCTCTTCATGAAAATTTATTTTTTTAAGTGCTAACAAATGAAAAATATTTTATTTATTTAAGTGATAACTAATTAAAGGAAATTTATTTATTTAAGTAATAACAACTGAATGAAAATTTATTATTTAAGTGATAACAATTGAAAAACAATTTATTTATTTTAGTAATAACAACAGAAATAAAATTTATTTCTTAAGTAATAACAATAGAAAAAAATGTATTTATTTAAGTGATAACAACTTAAAGAAAATTTTATGTATTAAAGTGATAACAACTTAAAGTAAATTTATTTTTTTAAGTGATAACTTAAAGGGAATGTTTCTATTTAAGTGTTGAAAACTTAAATAGAATTTATTTATTTAATTGATATGTTGAAAAGAATTTATCTATTTAAGTGATAAAAACTTACAAAGAATTTATCCCTTTAAGTGATAACATTTGAAAGGATTTTTTTTAAATTTATAACAACTTGAAATAAATTTATTTATTTAAATGATAAAAATTTTATTATGGTGTATAAAATGGCGAGTATGCAAAAAATAGAAAAAGTAGACACACTGACGCCAAGAATTCAAAATTGGGCAGCAAAACCGTTAACGGTTTCTTTTGGTAGGAGTAGGAGTAAGAAGTAGGAGGAAGAAGTGGGAGTGAAGGACAGTAGTTTGGTAGGAGATATGAAAAGAGGAAGACGCTGTCAGTTGACAACTAGAGTTCAGAAGGGATAGACGCGTTTACTACTATCCTCCCAGAGTGAAGAGAATTCAGCTAGTCTGCTCCTGTATCCACACACAAAAATTAACGGTTGTTAACTTGATGTAAAAACTTAAAGTTTTATATAAAAAAATAAACGACATTAATTATCTTCTAATTATACAAAACCAAGCAACACAGCAACTTAAAGAAACTCTTGTAACCGTTTCACGAATACACACGACACTTTTGCAGAAATGCAAGACACATATGTATGTATACATCTAGATATTTCATTACTGACACCGAAATAGCCTGGCCCTACCCTTATAATCTAATTCCTACTATCCATCATGTTCTGGCTTTCTATTGGTTAATTGAGAAAAACCCTCCGAATCCCCCACCACTTAATTGCCTGGATATGGTAACAAGTGTATTGCTTTTTAAAGTTTCTATGTATAATGACTTCAAACTGAAAAAATATTTCACTACCTGACGAAGTACTAATAAGCAAGCAACGAAACACAACGGCTCTTGTGTGGCAGTAAAGTCTATTTTTATTATAAACTCATATAGTCAAAATATTACGAAATATAATTCTCTACTAAGTATCGAGCACACTTAAAAAAACTAAATCACTACAGTGGACCTTTTAACCCATTAGTTTGCACTACTTCAAATATATATATATATATGTGTGTGTGTGTGTGTGTGTGTGTGTGTGTGTGTGTGTGTGTGTGTGTGTGTGTGTGTGTGTAAAAATATACTCAGTTATGATCTGAGATTAAGGACAGGATGGTTAAATAAAAAGAAGACAAGAGGAAAACTGTATTTAACTCGCCTACGCGTTTCATCCTGTGATGGACTTTATCAAGGCAAAAAAACGAAATGAGCTTTATTCCAAATTACGTATCTATAAACAAACAGCGTTGGCAACTATACATTTATTCAAAAGGAAAATTCTCGAGAGCGCCGCCATCAAGTACTATCAAAATATCAATTTGCGCCCAGGTTTTTTCCCAATCTCACCTTTTCTTATGGAAATGATACTGAAACAGACTAACATACATAATAAAAAGTCCAAAGAAAACGGTTGAAATCCCTTCATTTTAACATCTCGTGATATTGCACTACACATGAAGGAGTTCTAAAACTAAAATATTCTGTTAATCTTTTTGACTGATTTGTGAGCGTTTTTTATCTGTCAACGTTACAGCTAATTTCTGACATTTTTTATTGTAATACGCGAAATATTATCCTTGAGTTTAAACGGATTCTATTAAAAATAAGCAAAAATATTGTTTGCAATTTATTTAATCTGATATGTTTAAAAGAAAATTTGCTACCTAAATACAGAAATTTTAATATATATATATATATATATATATATATATATATATATATATATATATTAATCATTTCACCCCGAGCAAGGCAGAAATGCCACTGATGTGCAGGGGGCTACATAACTGTAAAAAGATTAATTAGAAAAGAGTGAGGAGTACAAACTAGTTAGAAAGGAGCAATAGAAAGCTGAGAATGCAGGTGCGACGACAGATACATAGGTGGAGAGAAAGGGAAGGATATACGGGGTTATTTATTTATTATAGATTATATTTTAGAACATGTACAGAATCATTTTTTATTATTTTTTATTAAAATAAATAATATTTTTATTATTTTTTATTACAATAAAAAAGATTCTGTACATGTGCTAAAATATAATTTATAATAAATATTCACAGCTCCATATCACAGCCTTCACTTTGTCAGGCATTGACATCACAAGCTTCTTCAAAGTATCTAATGGTATCTCCTGCCAAGCAGCTTGTATTTGTTCCCAAAGTGTGTCTTGCAAAGTGACATTAGATTTTTCAATTCGAGAGGGGATGGATAAGAAAAAAGTCAGTCATATCCAAGAATAATGAGTAGTTTCAAAATAACTTGTTTGAAAGAAAATAGGAAAAATCAAATATAACTTCTTTTTAATACATTTCTTTTGCACCTAGTTTTAAATAATCAATATTTATTAGCAATTTACTTGGCTTCACTATATTTGAATTTCAGTGAGGTTTTTAGGAAAATCACCCCTGTTCTAACACTTTTTGCACACTACCTGTAGTGTGCAAAAGTGTTAGGACAGGGGTGATTTTAAACTTTATTTTGATGCCCCATAAAAGATAAATTAGTTCTTGTCCTAATACTTTTGCACAGTACTGTATATATATATTTGCAGATATATATATAACATAAATACATATATATATATATATATATGTGTGTGTGTGTGTGTGTGTGTGTGTGTGTGTGTGTGTGTGTGTGTGTGCGTGTGTGTGTGAGTGTGTGTGTGTGTGTATATATATATATATATGACATAAATTAGCAACAATTCACAGAAAACTATAATAAAACTATGCAAATAGAGTAATCATCTTAAAATATATACAGAGAATCAAAAACACAAACTAATTCATACCAAAATAGTATGGAAAACTTTTTAAAAAACTGTTTAAAATATATAAGATTTGCCTAAAGACGAGACCAGTTATAATCACTTTTCCAGAAGAAGATATATTCTTCAACAAAACATCCGAGTTGATTTCCAAAGGGACATGATGGCCCGAGCAGGTATCACGTGATAGCACTTGACTGACTGATCAATAATAATAGATGACGTTTTTTGTAGATACTTGGCTGAGTGATAAATGTTGCTCATTTATCTTGCGATGAGGACAGTGGTAATTTTTTCGAATTCAATTTTTTTACGTTTCAAAACTGGTGACCTTTACTTCCACTAAACCTCCTACTACATTACTCGGCTAAAAGAAAATATGGAACCTCCTACACAGGCTGTTAAATGAAAAAGGTAAAAAAGTTCAAGATGACAATTATGAATTGAAGATAAAAATATCAGGAATTCCAAGACAGGGTGGTAGAAGAAAGTGAGAAAAAAAGGACTACCTATCAAATGCAAAAAGAGAGAAAGTATGTTCACCCTCAAGAGAAATAGTCCAAGATGCAAGATACAAACTGAAGATAAAAATATCAGGAATTCCAAGACAGGGTGGTAGAAGAAAGTGAGAAAAAAGGACTACCTATCAAATGCAAAAAGAGAGAAAGTATGTTCACCCTCAAGAGAAATAGTCCAAGATGCAAGATACAAACTGAAGATAAAAATATCAGGAATTCCAAGACAGGGTGGTAGAAGAAAGTGAGAAAAAAGGACTAACTATCAAATGCAAAAAGAGAGAAAGTATGTTCACCCTCAAGAGAAATAGTCCAAGATGCAAGATACAAACTGAAGATAAAAATATCAGGAATTCCAAGACAGGGTGGTAGAAGAAAGTGAGAAAAAAGGACTAACTATCAAATGCAAAAAGAGAGAAAGTATGTTCACCCTCAAGAGAAATAGTCCAAGATGCAAGATACAAACTGAAGATAAAAATATCAGGAATTCCAAGACAGGGTGGTAGAAGAAAGTGAGAAAAAAGGACTAACTATCAAATGCAAAAAGAGAGAAAGTATGTTCACCCTCAAGAGAAAAAGTCCAAGATGCAAGATACAAACTGAAGATAAAAATATCAGGAATTCCAAGACAGGGTGGTAGAAGAAAGTGAGAAAAAAGGACTAACTATCAAATGCAAAAAGAGAGAAAATATGTTCATCCGCAAGAGAAAAAGTCCAAGATGCAAGATACAAACTAAAGATAAAAATATCAGGAATTCCAAGACAGGGTGGTAGAAGAAAGTGAGAAAAAAGGACTAACTATCAAATGCAAAAAGAAAGAAAATTTGGTCAGCATCATAAGAAAAATTTTATGATGCGAGTTAAGAATTGAAGAAATATCAAACCAGGCGCATATGTTTAAATTCTGGGAATGCGTTTTAGTAGGGAATGGAAAATGCGACAGCGAGATCTGAAGTACGCACTGGACGAGCACAAGACGTATTCCGAAAGTTAAGAGCGATACTGAAACGAACAAATTTCGTTAGAAACAAAATCAAAAAGTGCTGGATTGTTATGTGACATCCATCTATTTATATAACTGTAAATATTGGACAATCTACCGCGACGGAGATGCTGCAAAAATGTGGTTTTACAGAAGGACACTGGAAGTTCCAACGACGAAGCGGGTAAAAAACAAGTTTTAAAGAAAATGGAAATAAAGAACGCTTATTCTTAGAATCAGGAAAAGGTATCTGAAATTTCTTGCACACCGAATTAGGATGAGAGGGTTTAATGATATCGTGGACTGACAAGCTTGTGTGAAATTTTACGTATCTCCACAAAACAGCATAGTATGAAGGGAAAGGCCCCAAAACTAAATAAAAACAAATTTTTATCGGCAAAATGTTTATATTATCATTAAGAGGATAGATCAAAGAATTTTTAAATATTTTTTTAATTTTTTAATTTTTTTCAGACACATTCGAAATTTTTGTAGAAAATCTGTTTTTTTCTTACGTAAGTGCGAGACTTAAATTGCCGCAACGTTAATTAGTAAAAAAAAACACGTAATATTGCACAATGCACTTTTTTGTCAGTGAAAGACACATTAATTGGGAAATTCTCGCAAAAATCAAATAATGGTCGGATTTTGATGAAAATTTCAGGACTTATTCATAATCGACCGAAATCAATGTTGAAACAATTATTTTGCATAAGATATTGGTAAAAATATTTTTTGTACATATGTTACCCCCCACTAATTAATTTTGACAAATGCTTAAAAATTCGACTTTTGGCCCCATATAGTCCTAATATAATTAAATTCAGGAGTCATTTGGGAATGCTAATCAACAGTTTTCTTTTTCTCCAATACAGCCTTTTTTCTAATAAAAATGTCCGAATTGCGAAAAATGCAATAACTATGCCAATTTATATGTGGATAAACTTCTGATTGCTTTTATGAACAATATAAATTAAGCGTATGAAAAGAAAAAAAAATTCAATGAATAATGAATTTTTACAAGAATTAATTTCATTTTTTTTAATTTTTAATTATATATAAAAATTATATATAAAACGTTTAAAAATTATTGTTAAATTTCTTCCTCTAATGAGTCGGCTAGGGTATGTAATTAATGCATGAAGACTACAATTACGAATCGAAAATTTAAAAGCTTAATACAAATGATTGAGCCAATGGATTTTTAATTGTGTGCATTTTTACTGCCCGTATCTTTCTTTGTACGGATGGCCGTACGTGATATTTATCAATACAAGGTCACGTGATTAAAGGGTTGTCTTCCCTTACATAAAAAATTACATTCGTATAATTTTGTCGCCTTTGGCCTCCCTACTTTAGCCTTGTTTATAACTTCAGGTTGTCATTATGTCACTCGGCACTTGAGATAGCCAGTGTATATCGGATTACCTTAGCTGATAAAATCTATAGCAAATATTTCAGAGAGTAAGCAAGTACAATTGTTTGAAAACAGATAAAGGTAAGTTTTAACTTAAAAAATTGACTTCATTAACGTGTCAGCGACGTATATTTTACTTTTGCCAGATTTTTAGAACAGGAATGTGGCTACTGTTTACAAATGTATCAATCAATCAAAAAAATGGCGGTACTTTTAATTCATTTTTTTTTTTAATCTGAAAGATTTTAGATTCCAATCAATATAATTTCGCTTTAAAATACGCCAGTGTATTTTGTTTACTGGAATTACTAAATTTAATCTCTTGACTTTCAATTAAAACTAATTTTAAACCTAAAATATAACTTATTTTAAAAATTTCATTTTAAAATCAGGTATTGAAAATTTATACTGAAAAGTAAAGGTACCTATAATAATTATTTAGACGGGGGTTTCAGCAAAGAGAGAAGAATTGCTAAGAGCCGCACAAGATGAGAAGTTGTGGAGAGCCACGATCGCTTACGTATTGGAAAGATGCGACACGTAGAAGAAGTTCTATGTTGTACAGAATGATGACAATTTAATATTTAATAAAAATTAGAGATGAATCAGTTAGTTAAGTGCCGTACGTGATACATGCTTGAGCGAACATGTCTCGAAAGATCTGTCCTGTTATTTAATCCATAACTGGAGGGAAGAGACAGATTAATACCTTTCCTAAGGGTATTTGCGTGTAATTGAATGCAACGCATTCAACTGGAATTCGAACTCGGCTCCACGATGAATATTAAACGAAAAATATTATACAAGGGAGACAACTTTTATGATTAAATGTTTAATAACTTTCTAGTAAGTTTTTCATTTTTGACATTTATAATGTTACGTTCTTTTAATAAAAATTCCAACAGAGAACGTTATTCAAATTAAATGTATTTTTTCCTTGTTTTTTTTTTTTTTTTTCTTTACTTTTTTTTGTGAGTTTTAGATCTAAGTTATTTCAAATAATTGGATTATATTTCTTTCTGGAAAAAAAAAATCAGTTAGAATTCTCTCCCTTGTATAATATTAAAGTATTTTTAAAAAATACAGTTCTCTCCCTTAGATTTTTAGGATCAAAAAACGAAAAAAATATGGAAAAACGAAATGTCTGAACATTATGCAGGCAAGAAAGTTAAAAACTACGCCCCGAACTCCCAACGGGATGGGATTTTAAGCTTATCCCTGCGAAAAACCTAAATAGGTCTTTTGATCTTTGGGTAATCGTTGATTTTATTTATGTATTCATTAAATCACACCTAATCTAAAAATTATCACTCACTAACAATCTTGGATCATATTGAATTGAATTATCAGTGGGATTTTAAAAAGATATTTCAAACATGCTCATTATTTTATCTAATTTTTTTTATTAAATTGCAACAACAATCAAAGCTACAATGTTAAACTCTATCTTTTTAAGGATGAAATAAAAGGCTGCCTAAAGCCTTATCAGGTTGTAACTCATTATCTTTAAAAATCCTTACAATCTAAATAATAATTTCTAGTTTTAAATAACCTGGAAAGAGTTAATAAGTCGTAAAAACGAATTACTCAATCAAAAATTGTATTGCTGTAGTACAAACACTGACCACCAGGTGGTTAGATTTGAAATATCCTGGTCTTTTGGTGGCCAGTGTTTGTACTACAAGACTTTCTTTAAATTATTTTTCCTGCCTCCCTGAATAAATGACAAAGAAGCTGTCTTTCATTTTTGACTCGAAAATTTACTAAAGGAAACACATCTGACGGACATTGTAAATTAAAGCCTCACTAAAAACTTAATATATTTTAGAATTTTTAATTTTAAAGTATGTAAATCATTTTATATATATATATATATTATGGACTCACCTGTCGCTTTCAACGTATGAGTGTCTAATTCACTCAATCTGCCACACAAAGAATTGTTTACAGTGGTGAAGGGTTGTGTAGTACCAGCCACACTTTTGGGAACCGCTGATAACAAACAATCGGTGCAGAAGTTCGCCACAGATCGCATGAACAGCAGACCTCAGTTATTTAACCCATAACTGGAGGGAAGAGACGGATTAAAACCTTTCCCAAGAGTACCAGTGCGTAAGTGAATGCAGAGTGTTTGACTGGAATTGAAACTCGGCTCACCGATTTCCCTTTCCAGGCCTACCTCCACCACACCAACAACGCACATCCATCAATAAACGCTGACAGCACCTGGTATTCCCAGGCCGTTACCCATCTAAGTACTGACCAGGCTTAACGTTGACTTAACTTCGGTGATCGAGCGGGAACCGGTGTCTTCAACGTGATATGACCGTAATATATATGTATAAACAAATGTTTAGATGTACAAAATTGATATACTATTTTAAAAACAAGGAATTTATTGTTAGTCTCAGACAGTCATTTAAGTGCCATACGTGAAACACGCTTGGGCGATCATGCCTCGAAAGGGACATGACTGACTGGGCAGAAGATTATCCCGCAGTAGGTTGCCATTGCTTTCTGCGGTAGACTGGTTGCCGACCAAGGCTATAGAACTGTCCTGCTATTTAACCCATAACTGGAAGGAAGAGACGGACTAATACTTTTCCCAAGGGTATTTGCGCGTAAGTGAACACCATGAATTCAACTGGAATTCGAACTCGATTCCCCGGTTTCTCGTTCCGAGCCGTTTATATATATATTTATACTTATATCGAGGGGAGGGGAAAATCACGTGTAAATAATTAGTGAGGGACAATTAAAATAAAATATCCCCCAACAAATTTAGAGACTTACAAAATCCTTCTGCTGACAGAGAGGTTTCCGTAATGATACAGAGACTGATTCCAAAATCTTTAAATGATTATGGAACCAGCTCGATGTACAATTTTAAACCACTCCTTCCTATAGGACTTGACACATGCTATATGCTCGACAAGATGTTGAGCGATAGCCGATTCTGTTTGTAGAGGGACGACAACGCCTGTTAGTTATTTTGCTAAGTCTTATTTTCAAAGGCCCATGTTGATTAATAATCATTTCTAAATGTAAGGTGGTACGCACCACATCCAGCCGCACACTGGCAATGAAATTCAGAAACCAAATTACTCAATTTGATGAAGGGGCAAACTACCCTTACGAAACGACGGAAACGCATACGGAAAACTGACTTATTAATCTGTTTAACTAAACTTTGGTCCTCATCCGCAATTCAAGGAACCTTCAAATATACCGGGCACTTACAAGGCCTCAGGACTTTAGGAGAATAAAATTCCCTAGTCTTTTTGTTGGTTGGTTCATTTAACCAGCATATCAACCTTCATTAGGTCATTTAATGCTGAAATCATTTTGATTTGTTTTATTTAAGATTCATTGGGATTTGTTTTTAAGGGCAGGATCCCCAAGTCTTACCCTTGTTATTTAACCCATAAATGGAGGGAAGGGACGGATTAATACCTTTCCCAAGTGCACAAGTGAATGCAGGGTATTCAACTGGAATTTGAACTCGGCTCAGCGATTTCTCTTTCGGAGCTGATATTCACTGCACCACAACGCACATCCGTCACTATACGCTTACGTCACCTGTTATTCCCAAGCGGTCACCTATCTAAGTACTGACTAGGTTCAACGTTGCTTAACTTCGGTGATCGAGCGAGAACCGGTGTATTCAACGTGATATGGCCGTAAGCCCGTCTTTTTGTTAATAATATAATTAATAAGAGATTCAGGATAGCCAGTACAAAAGAAAATCTCCCTGATATTCTCCATTTCCAAGTCTGGTCTAGCAGAAAAACAAATTTTGAGTGCCCTGTGCACCAAGATTTTAATAAGACTAATTTTCCTTGATGACCAATAAAGGTGGGTTTGCGATAAATACTCGTAAGGAAAACCCTCTACTACGCTCAACAACAACGTCCAAAAAAGGCAAGCAATTATCCTTCTCAACTTCCATAGTGAAGGATAAAGCTCTGTGTAAGGAAACATCAGTGTATCAGAAAAATTACAAATACATCCCTATGAAAAGTAGGGTCACACTCATACATCGAGTCAGCACAAATATCAATGGTCTCTTTTAATGGTCAGTCAGTTAAGTGCCATACGTGAAACGGGCAGAATATTATCCCGCAGTAGGTTGCCATTGCTTTCTGCGGTAGACTGGTTGCCAGCCAAGTCTATAGAACCCAATCTGTCCTGTTATTTAACCCATAACTGGAAGGAAGAGACGGATTAATACTTTTCCCAAGGGTATTTGCGTGTAAGTGAATGCAATGAATTCAACTGGAATTCGAACCTGGCTCTTCGATTTCTCGTTCCGAGCCAATATTCACAGCACCACAAAAAGTACGTTGATAAAAAGACTGGGCACATCGGATAAGCACATAAAATCCGTATCAGGGCATAACTGCATGGCATATAAACGCTCAACAAACGAGAACGAATCCTGTATACAATATTTAGTATACAAGGTTCGAACCGGTTGTATATATATATATACAACGGTATTTATTATAATAGGGAAGATATATATATATATATATATATATATATATATATATATATATCCTAGTGAATACAGAACGAAGAATTCTTACAACGCCCAAAACATTAATTTAAAAACTGCTCGATATATAATATATAGAGCTGTGAATATTTATTATAAATTATATTTTAGAACATATACATAATTATTCTATATATAGAGAATAATTATGTACACGTTCTAAAATATAATTTATAACATATATATATATATATGTGTGTGTGTGTGTGTGTGTATATATATATATATATATATATATATATATATATATATATATATACATATTGTTGCCAGACAAATCAACTTTTATTTATATATATATATATCAGCACCTTCCCAATATATATATATATATATATATATTGGGAAGGTGCTGTTAGAGAGGAAGAGAGAAATAAACGCTAGGGTGGCCGAGTGAAGTACAGAGGCGAACACACATGGCATTGTCGGATGACATGTTGACATGATAATAATTTGACGATGTCCAGCAAATCTGACGAGGGGAGAGAACTCCGGTTCTTTCTTTCTATTGCTCTCCCCTTCGCTCTCTCGGAGAAGGAAAGAGAGGAACGATCGACAAATGGTAAAATTAACTTTAAATTTTTGAAAATGATCACCCACGAAGAATGTAATTGTAATTAACGATGACAAGTGAATGGGTAAAGTCAGCGAAGTTAAGCCGGCATGGCGGAAGATATGGGCAAATGAGCTGAACCAGACCAACTATGTTGACTCCGCGCCAGATTGAAACAAGTTCAACAAAAATACAACGGATTTGGGAATCGTGAGCAGAATAGAGAAGAGATGCAAGCCGTTGGTATTAGACGTCAGACAGACGAAGAATACATGAAGTGAAAGACACGATAAAAAAATCCTCTCTCTCTCTATCTCTCTCTCTCTCTCTCTCTCTCTCTCTCTCGTGGCATGAACACTGTTGATGGGCAGAGAAAGCAAGAAGACTGTATTAGCAACAACAACATAGCAGCCGTAATAATTTGTGAACTTTGGAAAAATTGGATTGTATTTTATTTTTTATTTTTTTTATTATTCTCTCCCTTTCTCGATGTACAGAGAATCTAAACTTATTAATAAATAGAACTTTGTGTGTGTGTGTGTGTGTGTGTGTGTGTGTGTGTGTGTGTGTGTGACCTATAGACTCCGAAACGACTGAACCGATTTTCTTGAAAATTTACACAGTTGTACTATAAGCGTCTGCGAGTGTTCTTAGCTAGGTTTTGTGTCGAGGTACTCTCAATAAATATCGAAAATCGATAATACAAAAAATCGGGTTATAGAAGGAGTGGTCCGATTTTAATCAAATACGATACACTCATAGACAAAGACATAAGAAAGGATATTCAGAAGTTTCAAGGTTGCAGTTCTTACAATAATGCAGAAAATCAATAATATATATATAAAAGGCAAGATGTTTGTGTGTGTGTCTGTTTATCTGCCTGTATGTCTATTTTTTTTTTCAGCCCTTTTATTTTAGTTTTTGCTTCGGATTTGGCTCTAAGTAGGTATAATTGTAGTTCTTAGTCTCAGCCATGATACCATTTTCTCAGCGGACTTATTTAGCCTTCAAAATTCAGTTTACGACGAAAAAAACTTATTTGATATCGATACCAGGAAATCAAAATTTGACTTACATCCATTCATTTTTCTTTCAGTCTACGGTTTCGCTTTAACTGGAAACAACTATTGCTTTTTAGTCTTTCGTGCCAACGTCCAAAGAGTCTGAGTCATGGATTAGTTTTAAAGCTTTCATTACACCCGAGCAACGCCGGGTTATACTGCTAGTTACAATATAATCATTAATCCGCATAGACTGGCCTTCAGTTCTGCCTTGTTATTTCTTGTTCTTGCCTACTACCCTTTATTTCTATATGTGCACCCAACCATCTCTTGTTTTCAGTAGTTGAGAAAAACAGCACGAAGATTCTACCGCCTCTTTTCCTCAGGTCTTTTACTTCTCTGAGATGAGAAAGCACAACGTGGCAGAGAGAATGAAAAATCTTCGACTTGACATCTTCGATCACATTGCGCGGAACGGAAGCGAACAGCTGCAGACTCAGGTTCAAGTAACTTAAGGCCAGTTAGGGCTCGCAACATCATTTTGAAACCAGGAGGGGTAAGGATGTCATAGCCAATCAACCAAAAAAATGCTGGGCTGAACCAATCATTAATAGTATGGGTCTCAAGAGGACATCCTTCTTATGAATTTTGGGAAGACCATAAAGCCTCGGTGTAAAAAAAAAACAGAAATTGGAGTAGATAGACTTAACTATCGCCCGGTTTCACACTCCACCCACGTCTTTTGAACAGGTGAAGAGACTCATCCCTTGTTCCCTGTTTAGGACGTGGTTCCCGGCTTTCTCTTTTTCAATCATTTTACTCTTAAGTAGCCCCATGTGCATCAGTGGCGTCACCGCCTTGCTTTGGGTGATATGATTAGATTAAATCGTATCATAGTTCTCTTTAGAAAAGTAACTTTTTCTAAACAAACATAATGGACATTTCTGAATTTTGATTTTGTCTCTATACGTTATCACAGGTTTCTTCTGGACCAATTTTAGGTGCATTTCAGGGACGTGCAAAATAATCAGCATCTTTTGAACGTAATCTACTCGATCAAGTAAAACGACGCCAGCGTTCTTGTCTGGTTTACAGGCACAAATATCAGTCTTAAATTTTTAAGACTATGGAATACAGGAAACTACACAAGGAAATAATGAGCAAATGCAGACAGGCTAAAGAGAAATGGCTCAACAACAAATGTGCAGAAGTAGAGAGATTGAGCAGGACTAATAAAGTAGACATGCATGAAGAAATAAGAGAACTAACAGGACAAAAAACCTGCTCCTCAACAGAATGTATAAAATCCAAGGCTGGAACGATAATATTAGAAAAAGAGGAAATACTCCAACAATGGGAAGAATATATAAAAGATCTTTTCCACGACGAGAGAGAGCAACCGATAATACACAAAGATGAGGACAGACCGGAAATATTAAAATCCAAAGTGGAAGCTGCAATGGCCAGACTGATTAGAAACAAAGTAGCTGGACCAGACGGCATTGTAATAGAGAGGCTGATAACACTGGAAAAATTCGGCATAGAAAACATTACAGAAATAATAAATGAAATTTATAATAGTGGTGTAATAACGGATGACTTAAGCAAGTCGATTTTCATAGCACTACATAAGAAGCCAGGTGCAAATAAGTGCGAACTCCACCAAACAATCAGTTTACAAAGTTGATAGTCCGAATCCTGATGAATAGAGCGAGAAGCAGAATCAGGCCAGAGATAGGACATAACAGTGCGGTTTCATCAAAGACACTGAAACAAGGAACGCCATATTTATGACTAGGATGCTGTCTGAAAAGGCAATACAAATGAAGAAGGACTTGTACCTATGTTGTATTGATTATGCAAATGCGTTTGACAAAATACGCCACAAAGAATTGATGGAGATGCTCGGCAGCCTGGACATATTTGGGAAAGACATAAGAGTAATCAAGAATCTCTATTGGCAGCAAACTGCCTGCATACGAACAGGTAACGAATTCAGCAGTTATACAAAGATTGAAAGGGGCGTAAGACAAGGATGTGTCTTTTCACCGGGTTGTACATTATTATGGATTATTCTGGAGACCCTAGATGTTATGCCAGGATTTGTCATCGGAGGCCACAATTTAAACAACCTAAGATACGCAGATGACACAGGGATTATAGCAGACACAGAAAGGAAACTACAAGACCTCCTACATAAGGCAGCTGAAGAAAGTGAAAAGAAAGGACTACAAATAAACTGCAAGAAAACCGAATGCATGGTCATCAGCAAAAAAAGCAACCCAAAATACCACATACAGGTGGGTGATACTAAAATCAAGCAGATATAAAAATGTTCTGACAGAGATAGAATGTGACACTATCTCCCACAGGGATACTTTCCCTTCTCCCGCGGGGATACTTTCCTTTGGTTGGTTTAAAACAACGAAGAGAGAAATTGATACTGGCAATATTATTAATGTTTTATTGCAATACGCGATGTGTGCTTAGGAAAAAAAAAATAATTTTAATACCATCAGGTACTTCTAAAATCCTGGAAATATAAAATCTAACTATTCTGGGAAAATATACATTTCTCTTCTTTTAGGGTTTGAAATAAACATTTCAGGTAAGCCGAAAACGCTTAGACAAAACAAGTGTCATAGTGATTTGATCTGGTCACACGAAGGCCAAGGTTTTTCGACAGGCCCGCTGGTAAAGCCGGAATGTGTGGGAGCCCGAAGGGAATCGAAATCGGATGTGAGTTGGCAAAATCTCATTCGTCGATCTAAGGTCTTCCGGAAATCGAATGGACGGAAAACGATTTCATTGGCTGGATCCCCAGAGAGGATCGAAATTGGTTATAAACATGAATGCTCGACAAGAAAAGCTCAGTAGTTGTTTTTCGGGCAGAGAGCCACTGCCGCCAACACCACCACATTCTCCGCCAGCGGCCGCCTCCGATTCGGCACATTCCGTCAGATTCCGTCAAGAACCCGAAAGAACTTTGCTATTTTAGAAGTTACATAGAAAATTGACAACCCCGATTATAGAGAATAGCTAAAAAGACTTGAATGAAATACGTGAAAAGACTTTAGTGAAAATTTGAACAGATCTGTTTTTTTTTTTAACGCCAACGAAACTAACGAAACTTAAGCAAGACTTTGGGGGGGGGGGGGGGGGGGTTTAGAAGCTACGATGTTTTTAGCGAACTTTCTCCCTCCAGCATTTTGAACAACTTTATATCACTTTCGACAACTGTATTCCTGGGGAAAAGAAAGACATTATTTTTTTTGTTTATATATATATATAAGCAGATAGACCAAACTATCGCCTGGTTTCACACCCCACCCACGTTTATTGAACAGGTGTAGAAGCTCATCCCTTGTTCCCAGTTTAGGACGTGGTTTCCGGCTTTCTCTTTTCCAATCTTTTCACTTTTCTTTTTTCTTTTTTTTTTTTTTTTGTTTATTTTTTCAATTGGAGTAAATCGACTAAACTATCGGTCGGTTCACACTTCACCCCCGTTTATTGAACAGGTGTAGAAGCTCATCCCTTGTTCCCAGTTTAGGACGTGGTTTCCGGCTTTCTCTTTTCCAATCTACTCACTCTTGCGTAGCCTCCTGCACATCAGTGGCGCTACCGACTTGCTCGGGGTGATATGATTAAAATATATATATATATAAAGACATTCTACGTAACTCTCCAGGAGTGTTCGACTTCGTTCATTCTTCGTATTAATTATTTTTGGGTGCCGTAATTTTTCTTCTTAAACCACATGTGTACACCAGTGTCCGGACTGGCTCAAGAAGGCGACTATTAAAATTGCACGACGAGACCTCTGGGATCTAATCACAACGTGGGACAGTGGCCCGTTGTTACAACAGACGTCTTGTAATCCAGCTTTTGTGGCGACATCATCGGACGAGATCGTCACGAAGAGCAACAGCGACCAAACCAACCGTACAACCGGGTGGCAGTGTCACAACTGGGATCGTCACGACCGTCAGTGAGAACGAGCGTCACATTAGACAGACGGCCAGCCCGGCCTGAGGCGTCACAACTGGTGCCGTCTCGACCAGGAGCTGACCTGAGGGTTGCCAGCCCCGGGCATGAGGCGTCACAAGAATGCGCGACACAGAGATCCGAAGGCGAATTGGTGTGGCGAAGGACGCGTTCCAGAAGCTGAGTAGACTATTAAGAGACAGGAAAAGTTTGTTAGAAACAAAGGAGAGAGTACTGGATTGCTATGTGATGTCAGTTCTTCAATATGGCAGAGAATGCTTGACAATATCATCGAAGATGAAGGAAAAACTTAAAGCAACTGAAATGTGGTTCTACAGAAGGATGCTGTGGATATCATGGATCTAGCATGTGAGCAATGATGAGGTTTTGGAAAGGATGGAAACGAAAAGGAAATTAATACTGAGCATCAGGAAGAAACAGCTAAAGTTCCTGGGACATGCAATGAGGAAGGAGGGCTTGGAGAACCTGATACTAACAGGTTAGATAGAGGGAAGGAGAGATAGGGGAAAACAACGTGTAAGGTACTTGACTGGCCTGAGCGGGTGGACGACAGAACAGGCGGTTGCGTGTTGTAACAGGAGAAAGCGTGCTAAAAGCCACCAGGGATAGGAAGATGTGGAAGGCTATGATCGCCTACGTCCTGAAAGGACAAAGCACATAGAAGAAGAAGATATATGCCAACTGTTTATAAGAAATTATAATGCGGATATAAAATGGGGAATCAATTCTATATTATAATCAGTATATAAACTGATCCCTCATTTTGTGGCCATGCTAGTTTCTATACATTTATATTCTAGATTTATGGGCTTGAGCTATTGGATGGCAGAGCGAGGTTTGTGGAGGGTGTAACAGGAGAAAGCGTGCTAAGAACCACCAGGGATAGGAAGACGTGGAAGGCCATGATCGCCTACGTCCTGAAAGGACACGGCACACAGAAGAAGATATATGCCAACTGTTTATAAGAAATTATAATGTGAATATAAAGTGGGGGATCAAATCTATATTATAATCAATATATAAACTGATCCCTCATTTTGTGGCCATGCTAGTTTCTATACATTTATATTCTAAATTTATGGGCTTGAGCTATTGGATGACAGAGCGAGGTTTGTGGAGGGTGTAACAGGAGAAAGCGTGCTAAGAACCACCAGTGATAGGGAGACGTGGAAAGCCATGATCACCTACGTCCTGAAAGGAGAAGGCATATAGAAGAAGAAGAAGTATTAAAATGAGCTTTCGGCCAAACAAAATCAACCGAGTCAACAGGGGAGTTGCTATAACAATAAGTTCAGTCCTTCGATTTGGACTTCATTGTAACGTGATCCGATGAACAAAGAACATGGAGTACAAGTTAAGGGTACAAGTTAAGGGTACAAGTTAAGGGTACAAGTTAAGAGAACAGCACCTCAAATGCCGACAGTGTCTCCTTTTTATCCATCGTAATCGGGGGAATACAAAATTCCAAACCCTTAGACAAAACCGCACTTTCAACCTTCGAAAGGTGGATAATCGAGTAGTTGAAAATGTGCTTACCTTCAGTACTTGAACTACATTCAAATCTGGAACAAATAAGCAAGGCAAGCTGGTTTTCAAGTTTCGAAGAAACACGTCGTTCATCATCATTTGTCAGATCTTTACAAAAACGAAAGAAATCGAAGGACAAAAAGCTTTTCATTTAAGACAAACAACCATGTCTGGAATTAATGTTATATTCGTTGTTTAGACAATTTATTAGTTTCATCTTTGGATAAACGCCCGCTCAATAGTTAAACTAGGTCTAACCTTCGAATGGAAAATTCGCTTAGAAATAAAGAGTGGTTCTACGTCTTGCTCTAGGTAGGCGATTTATCTCCTGATGACATCTTCGACGAAAGGGCCTTTGAGATTAACAATAAATTACTTTGTTTTAAAATAGTATATATATATATATATATATATTAGTCATCCACATACAAGCCTGTTTCGCTGTATCACAGCTCATCAGTGTGGCTAGAAACATCCACTTGCCTCTGACCTGGATCGAAACTCGATATATATATATATATATATATATATATTCATCCGCAGACAGATCTGTTTCGCTGTTTCACAGCTTATCAGTACGGTTAGATTCCGATTGCTTTTTAACCCAGGATTGAAACCCGACCGAATTGGCGTCAGTCGGCGATTCTACCTCTGGGCTATGGGCGTTCGGTGGAAGAAGGCAGACTTTTTAGCGCATATATTATCATTATACGCGCCCATGTATTTAGTGTATCGAGGCAGCAAATAATTTTCTAAACATATACTGTTAAACATAAGAGACAATGAATGTCGATTATGTTTAATCATGAGCCGTTCTAAACGTCGTATTTTCAACTGAAATTGAAGGCAAAATACGACGTTTAGAACGGCTCATGATTAAACATAATCGACATTCATTGTCTCTTATGTTTAACAGTATATATATATATATATATGTATATATACTACCGGCCATAATTATTAGGCCACCCCAGTTTGTTAAGACATTATGCTTTTCATACTAGTTTTATTGTTTATTTCCAAATGGATAATTCTAAATAAAACTAGAATAGTTCTTTTGTTATATATATATATATATATATATATATATATATATATATATATATATATATATATATATAATCATATTGCCCCAAGCAAGGCGGTGACGCCACTGAGGCGCATGGGGCTACTTAAGAGTAAAATGTTTGGAAAGCCGAAAACCACATCCTAAACAGGAAACAAGGGATGAGCCTCTTCACCTGTTCAAAAGACGTGGGTGGAGTGTGAACCGGGCGATATATATATATATATACACGCGTGTGTTTTTGCTCTACTATTGTATTTTAGTACTTTCATATTGAGCACTTTTTCTTGTGTTTGGTTCCGTTTGGGTTTTTTTTTCTTTACTGCGGAATATTGAATGTTTGTTCTTGTTCCGCTGGTTTCTTTTTTTCTCCCCATTTATCCGACGACTTAGTACGCCGGATTGTAACGGATTTAGGTTCTGTTTGTTAATGGTTTTTTCGAAGGTTTATATTGGCATAAATTTACGGAGTGCATTCATACAGAGTCTAAGTAGTTATTATTATTATTATTATTATATATATATATATATATATATATATATATATATATATATATATATACTACCGGCCATAATTATTAGGCCACCACAGTTTTTTTTAAAAAATGATGCATTTCATACTATTTTTAGTGTTTATTGCCAAGTAGATAACTCTTAATGGAAATAGAATGGTTCTTTTGTTATCATTACCTTGCAAAATCTTTCAAGGCAAGGAAGCAAAGATGAACTCGTCCGAATCACCCTAAATTTTCTTCATTCTTCCATTGATGAAACTGCAATATAGATAATTATTAACTATTTATAAATTCATTTGATGCACATGTTATTGTGCAATATTTGATGCACATGTTATTGTGCAATATTTGATGCACATGTTATTGTGCAATATTTGATGCACGTGTTATTGTGCAATATTTGATGCACGTGTTATTGTGCAGTATTAACAAATTAACAACGATTCACTTGGGAATAAATACTAAAAACGATATGAAATGCTTCATTTTTTTAAAACATTGGGGTGGCCTAATAATTATGGCCGGTAGTGTATATATACTAATATATATATATATATATATATATATGTGTGTGTGTGTGTGTGTGTGTGTGTGTGTGTGATAGGATGAAGTGAAGAACAACTTAGGAAAGGCGTTTCATCTCATGTTAGAGATCGGGTTAGAAATGAAACTTTTTTTTTTTTTTTGCAAAGAGACATTTTACCGGGATGTTGTAATTTGGGTTGATTTGAAGTGCAAGGAGCTGGTTAATGTTTCTTTTGTTCGGTCTTGTGTCTTTCTTAACCGGGCACCCCACAGCTTACAGGATTAATGTTGGATTGATATTCATCAGAATTATTATCAGAAGGTTGGTTGTCGACAGGTTGGACTGCGTATATTAGTGATGAAGAGTGAAATAATAAAATATACACTTTACATTTAAAATAGAAATGTATTATGAGAAGGAATAAGAATTGGTAAGAGTTAATGTAAAATTAGAAACATTTAGAAGTTAATGATGGAGTTCGTTTTCCATGATGAGGTTGAAGAATTAAGAGTTCATACAAACAGTTCGTAGCAGTAATTGTTGAGAGAGAGAGAGAGAGAGAGAGAGAGAGAGAGAGAGAGAGAGAGAGAGAGAGAGACAGGACAATGTCCGGGTCACTTGAAGTTCAGAGTTACATCTTTGATAAGTGTAAGCAACATGTAAGCAACATGCCTCCTCTGACAGCCTCTGACCGGTTAGTGACCATCCTTAAATATTGAATGGGGTGGATCGGAAACGATTTTTTTCTTTAGCTATGGAAAAAAACATTTCTCTGACGTATTTTGAATTTTGCGATTTGATGACCAATCAGGATCCAGAGTTCCGCTACAGGTCCGTAAAAGGAATTTGATATTTATAAAAGACTAGTTTTTGATAAAAGACTAGTTTTGGTCATTTGCTTTCTGAATCACTGAGGGCAAACATCCGGTCCCTGGATTTGAACGGTATGACCAAAGATTTTTATTGATCAGCTATGTACCATAATGATTAAGGTAAAAGGTAAACATCATTAAATAAATGTGTGTGGAATATTTAGTATGTGTACGTAAGTATGGAAATACTTTACTATTTACATGTTAATGTACGTATTAATACGCCTGTCAAGTGCATTAAAACAATGAACAATTTTCTTTCTCTGTCTATATTTCTCTTTCTCTCGCTAACTCTCGCTACAAAGAAGATGCTTTTTAATTATGTCTCTTTGCATGTCACCATTGAAAAGAGAGAAATAAAATTTTTCATTATCTCCCTTTGAATTTTGCCATTTTAGAAACAAGATTTTAACGAAACCTCAACAAGTCGACAATAATCTATTTTTCGTTGAATTATTCATGGATTCTATAAGAAAAGGTGTTTGGTAAGAGTCTTTTGTAAGAAAAACAATATTTAGTATTAAGGCAAATTGTCGTGCTATTTACTTACTTTTGGTTATGTTTAAATAATATGCAAATGAGTTATGTTGGGTAAACAGGTTCGTAAGGTTCAACTAGTATATATCTGAATCGACAGATTTAATGATCGTACTCGCTTCGGCAGTACGTATACTAAAATTGGAACGATACAGAGAAGATTAGCATGGCCCCTGCGCAAGGATGACACGCAAATTCGTGAAGCGTTCCATATTTTACACCGAAACTATTCGCCTCTTTCATGTAGAGAAATAATTATCTCTACTAGTCATATTTAATTACTCCTTCGACTTTTTCAATACTTTTTCACCAAATCCCGCCTCTCTTTATCCTTTTACAGTATTTCATCTCCATTATATAACTTTGCTTATTCCTCATTTACACCCTGCCCAAACTTTTCATCACACATATATCAGATACGGTGTTTGCTTTGAGTGAGAAAAAAAGAGTGCAACGAAGAAAAGATAACGCTGAGAACAGCTTCAGCTATTTCAAATCTGCGCTAGTCAAATAGAAAAGACTTGTCAATTTTGAATCTTTTCATTTCTACCCTCTTACATTTCCACATAATCACCAGGGTTCATACGCTTCATTAAAAGTTTCATATTTCGTCAATATTGTGTATTCTTGTGGCTTTCTGCGCGCCTCTTTTTAAGCGATTTATTTCAGAGTGGACACATGACACTGGTTTGGTTTGGTTTTTTTCATCTTTTGATTCTAAACGTCGTATTTTCAACTGAAATTGAAGGCAAAATACGACGTTTAGAACGGCTCATGATTAAACATAATCGACATTCATTGTCTCTTATGTTTAACAGTATATATATATATATATATATGTATATATACTACCGGCCATAATTATTAGGCCACCCCAGTTTGTTAAGACATTATGCTTTTCATACTAGTTTTATTGTTTATTTCCAAATGGATAATTCTAAATAAAACTAGAATAGTTCTTTTGTTATATATATATATATATATATATATATATATATATATATATATATATATATATATATATAATCATATTGCCCCAAGCAAGGCGGTGACGCCACTGAGGCGCATGGGGCTACTTAAGAGTAAAATGTTTGGAAAGCCGAAAACCACATCCTAAACAGGAAACAAGGGATGAGCCTCTTCACCTGTTCAAAAGACGTGGGTGGAGTGTGAACCGGGCGATATATATATATATACACGCGTGTGTTTTTGCTCTACTATTGTATTTTAGTACTTTCATATTGAGCACTTTTTCTTGTGTTTGGTTCCGTTTGGGGTTTTTTTTTCTTTACTGCGGAATATTGAATGTTTGTTCTTGTTCCGCTGGTTTCTTTTTTTTCTCCCCATTTATCCGACGACTTAGTACGCCGGATTGTAACGGATTTAGGTTCTCTTTGTTAATGGTTTTTTCGAGAGTTTATATTGGCATAAATTTAAGGAGTGCATTCATACAGAGTCTAAGTAGTTATTATATATATATATATATATATATATATATATATATATATATATATATATATATATATATACTACCGGCCATAATTATTAGGCCACCACAGTTTTTTTGAAAAAATGATGCATTTCATACTATTTTTAGTGTTTATTGCCAAGTAGATAACTCTTAATGGAAATAGAATGGTTCTTTTGTTATCATTACCTTGCAAAATCTTTCAAGGCAAGGAAGCAAAGATGAACTCGTCCGAATCACCCTAAATTTTCTTCATTCTTCCATTGATGAAACTGCAATATAGATAATTATTAACTATTTATAAATTCATTTGATGCACATGTTATTGTGCAATATTTGATGCACATGTTATTGTGCAATATTTGATGCACATGTTATTGTGCAATATTTGATGCACGTGTTATTGTG
>JBBBDQ010000380.1:257500-410000 GCA_037127315.1 Ascarosepion bandense
ACTTCTTTGAAGCGGAATATTACAATAATTCATTAAAAGTTGCTTGTCCAAGGACGATTTAATATGTAATATTTACAAAGTCATGCTAATGAAAAGATAATTTTCTTTCAAATATTTATCCCAATTTCTGGGTTTAATTAATGTTCTTTGTTTTTGAAAATGTTTGAATGTGTTGCTTTGGAGATTTAATCTCGCTCAAGAAGGTTACTTTCCAACAGTCATGCGGAAATTGCCGTGATTATTTATCGCACGATAAACTGAATCATCAATACCTCGTTATTCGAAACTATAGTTTACAAAAAAAACGACACATTCAAACGGTTTATCTGTTACTCTCTTTCTTCCTCTATCTTTCTCTTTCTCTCGCTCACTCTCACTCTCGGTCCAGATGTGATAGACATTTTTTCCCTTTGCATGTCACCATTGAATAGAGAGAAATAAAATTTTTCATTATCTCCCTTTGAATTTTGCCATTTTAGAAACAAGATTTTAACGAAACCTCAACAAGTCGACAATAATCTATTTTTGGTTGAATTATTCATGGATTCTATAAGAAAATGTGTTTGGTAAGAGTGTTTTGTAAGAAAAACAATATTTAGTATTAAGGCAAATTTTCGTGCTATTTACTTATTTTTGGTTATGTTTAAATAATATGCAAATGAGTTAAGTTGGGTAAACAGGTTCGTAAGGTTCAACCAGTATATATTTGAATCGACAGATTTAATAATCGTACTCGCTTCGGCAGTACATATACTAAAATTGGAACGATACAGAGAAGATTAGCATGGCCCCTGCGCAAGGATGACACGCAAATTCGTGAAGCGTTCCATATTTTACACCGAAACTATTCGCCTCTTTCATGTAGAGAAATAATTATCTCTACTAGTCATATTTAATTACTCCTTCGACTTTTTCACTACTTTTTCACCAAATCCCGCCTCTCTTTATCCTTTTACAGTATTTCATCTCCATTATATAACTTTGCTTATTCCTCATTTACACCCTGCCCAAACTTTTCATCACACATATATCAGATACGGTGTTTGCTTTGAGTGAGAAAAAAAGAGTGCAACGAAGAAAAGATAACGCTGAGAACAGCTTCAGCTATTTCAAATCTGCGCTAGTCAAATAGAAAAGACTTGTCAATTTTGAATCTTTTCATTTCTACCCTCTTACATTTCCACATAATCACCAGGGTTCATACGCATCATTAAAAGTTTCATATTTCGTCAATATTGTGTACGCTTGTGGCTTTCTGCGCGCCTCTTTTTAAGCGATTTATTTCAGAGTGGACACATGACACTGGTTTGCTTTGGTTTTTTTCATGTTTTCATTCGGCAGTAACGTTCATGATTCGTTTCGTTAAAATCTTGTTTCTAAAATGGAAACATTCAAAGGGAGATAATGAAAAATTTTATTTCTCTCTATTCAATGGTGACATGCAAAGGGAAAAAATGTCTATCACACCTGGAGCGAGAGTGAGAGTGAGCGAGAGAAAGAGAAAGATAGAGGAAGAAAGAGAGTAACAGATAAACAGTTTGAATGTGTCGTTTTTTTTGTAAACTATAGTTTCGAATAACGAGGTATTGATGATTCAATTTATCGTGCGATAAATAATCACGGCAATTTCCGCATGACTGTTGGAAAGTAACCTTCTTGACCGAGATTAAATCTCCAAAGCAACACATTCAAACATTTTCAAAAGCAAAGAACTTTAATTAAACCCAGAAATTGTGATAAATATTTGAAAGAAAATTATCTTTTCATTATCATGACTTTGTAAGATATTAAATCGTCCTTGGACAAGCAACTTTTATTGAATTATTGTAATATTCCGCTTCAAATAAGTCCTCTTTCTGATTCACTTTACGTAAAAATCTGTCGATCGGATGTGTCCGCTACGCAAGCAATATTAAATCATATTTAAGAACGTAACATTCCGTGCACGGGGCCTGAGAATCTCATTCATCTTACAAATCAAATTGTCCCGCCCCAATTTAAAGTTCGGTGCTAATCATGGACGTTACTCCCGAATGAAAACATGAAAAAAACCAAACCAAACCAGTGTCATGTGTCCACTCTGAAATAAATCGCTTAAAAAGAGGCGCGCAGAAAGCCACAAGCGTACACAATATTGACGAAATATGAAACTTTTAATGATGCGTATGAACCCTGGTGATTATGTGGAAATGTAAGAGGGTAGAAATGAAAAGATTCAAAATTGACAAGTCTTTTCTATTTGACTAGCGCAGATTTGAAATAGCTGAAGCTGTTCTCAGCGTTATCTTTTCTTCGTTGCACTCTTTTTTTCTCACTCAAAGCAAACACCGTATCTGATATATGTGTGATGAAAAGTTTGGGCAGGGTGTAAATGAGGAATAAGCAAAGTTATATAATGGAGATGAAATACTGTAAAAGGATAAAGAGAGGCGGGATTTGGTGAAAAAGTATTGAAAAAGTCGAAGGAGTAATTAAATATGACTAG
The DNA here is from genome assembly GCA_037127315.1 of Ascarosepion bandense. NCBI lineage: Eukaryota > Metazoa > Mollusca > Cephalopoda > Sepiida > Sepiidae > Ascarosepion > Ascarosepion bandense. Next base: position 259,986 of record JBBBDQ010000380.1, read on the forward strand.
TAGAGATAATTATTTCTCTAAATGAAAGAGGCGAATAGTTTCGGTGTAAAATATGGAGCGCTTCAAGAATTTGCGTGTCATCCTTGCGCAGGGGCCATGCTAATCTTCTCTGTATCGTTCCAATTTTAGTATATGTACTGCCGAAGCGAGTACGATCATTAAATCTGTCGATTCAAATATATACTGGTTGAACCTTACGAACCTGTTTACCCAACTTAAATCATTTGCATATTATTTAAACATAACCAAGAATAAGTAAATAGCACGAAAATTTCCATTAATACTAAATATTGTTTTTCTTACAAAACACTCTTACTAAACACCTTTTCTTATAGAATCCATGCATAATTCAACCAAAAATAGATTATTGTCGACTTGTTGAGGTTTCGTTAAAATCTTGTTTCTAAAATGGAAACATTCAAAGGGAGATAATGAAAAATTTTATTTCTCTCTATTCAATGGTGACATGCAAAGGGAAAAAATGTCTATCACACCTGGAGCGAGAGTGAGAGTGAGCGAGAGAAAGAGAAAGATAGAGGAAGAAAGAGAGTAACAGATAAACCGTTTGAATGTGTCGTTTTTTTTGTAAACTATAGTTTCGAATAACGAGGTATTGATGATTCAGTTTATCGTGCGATAAATAATCACGGCAATTTCCGCATGACTGTTGGAAAGTAACCTTCTTGACCGAGATTAAATCTCCAAAGCAACACATTCAAACATTTTCAAAAGCAAAGAACTTTAATTAAACCCAGAAATTGTGATAAATATTTGAAAGAAAATTATCTTTTCATTATCATGACTTTGTAAGATATTAAATCGTCCTTGGACAAGCAACTTTTATTGAATTATTGTAATATTCCGCTTCAAATAAGTCCTCTTTCTGATTCACTCTACATAAAAATCTGTTGATCGGATGTTTGCGATACACATTTTTTTCTATTAAAATAAGTAATAAGAAAATACATAAAAACATTATGGATATTTTGGATCAAAACGGCATTAGAATTTAAATTACATTTTTATATTTCTCAACGAATCAGCTAATAACATAGAATAAAAACATTCTAGAAAAATAGGATTGGAAGTCAATTAACAGAAAATATTTAGACCCCAATACAAAATAGTAAAATACAAATCTGATTGGTCAATAAATGTCTTCACACCTAAATGTTAGGAAGATTCTTTGATCCACTATTATGGTATACAAATAACACACAGTTAGGAAGAAAGAGCTCAGTCACCAAGCTAGCCATTAAGTCAGCATGTAACCGATACTTTGTCCGGCCAAGTCATTCTTCCACACCAAAGTTCATGACCTAACTACAGAGGGCCGTGAAAGGAAAAGCCCGACAAACTTTCTTCCATCAACGCGACACGCTGTCGCCAACCTAGATGAACTTAATGTAAGTAAGAACGACTTATTTACGGACTCCGTTAATATAAAATTACACACACACCTTTAAACAAATTTAACTTCTTGCCAAACTTTATTTTCCAAAAGGCAATTTTTCACATCTTGTATTTTATTTGTTTCCACATGCTAATTTTATTTTGTACATATTAAATTGTTCGTTGTTTCATGTTCGTTGTGACTTATTCCATTTCTTTTGCGCGATTGTAAAACATCGTGTTGTATTTGTGGGGGAACTGATCTCGAGAGCAATACCCGTAAAATACGGAAGCACATCAACCAAGCACTTACCAAACCCCCTACAAATTGGTGACCTTCCGACTGGTGAAAGCACGCAACCCACATAGCTCTCATGTTAGAAAACAGCACAAAAAAATTATCACAACGAGTAAAAGATGGAAAACAACGACAATAACCAAAACCAGAACGTTTACGCCACATCTTACAACCCAACAAATGACGCAACACAAAGGAATACACCAACACCAAGAAACACAACATCACAAACAACCACGCCAGACAGGTATACTGAACTGCTGCAGGGCATGGCAAATCTAACTCTGCAGGTTCAAAGTTTGGTGAAGTTTCAAGCATCCGAACGTTCTCGTCCTTACAGAACCTCCTCCCGTCGCAGAAGTCGAAGTAGGTCGAGCTCATTTTCTAGAGAGCGACGCACCTATGATACCTGTTGGTATCATTTCAAATTTGGATGTGAGGCAAGGAAGTACATAAAACCATGCAACTTCAATTCGACCTCACACACTTCAACACAAAACCAGGGAAACGGTTACACCGGCAGCAAGTAAAGACGACATTAGCTGCTGGTATAAAACAAGGAAGTCGTCTATTTTACATCCGAGACAAAAATACCGGATATTTATTTTTAGTCGACACCGGCGCACAAATCAGCGTTATTCCACCGGATCCCAGAAAAAACCACCAACTATCTTCATTCACACTGCAAGCAGCAAATGGATCAAGAATTGACACCTACGGAGAGATAGCACTGACGCTTAATTTGGGTTTACGTCGATCTTTTCCGTGGGTCTTCACAATAGCCCAAGTAAAAACACCGATTCTTGGAGCTGATTTTTTGTCCCATTTCAACGTTTCAGTGAACATGGCTACGCGATCTCTCGTCGATTGCAACACAGACCTAACAGCAAAGGGAATCACCTCAATCTACAAGTCAACAGGAATCTGTGCGGCACTACCTGATGCGAATGGACTACAAGAGTTGATTACAAAATTTCCAACTCTTACTACGCCCTTTAAACATTCTGATGAAGTTCGTCATACAGCCAAACATTATATCACAACCTCTGGACCACCCACACATGCATCACCACGCAGATTGCATCCAGAGAAATATAAAGTAGCAAAAGACGAATTTCAGCACATGTTACAATTAGGCATTATACGTCCTTCTAGTAGTCCATACTCCTCACCGCTACATATGGTTCAGAAGCCAGAAACAGGTGCATGGCGACCTTGTGGGGATTTCAGGAACCTCAACGCAAAAACAGTTCCTGATAGGTATCCAATCCCACATCTACGCGATTTCGCCATGGGCTTGCAAGGAACCAGAATCTTTACAAAACTAGATTTGGTTAAAGCTTACTACCAAATTCCAGTAGCCGAAGAAGACATAGAAAAAACAGCAATTACAACTCCTTTTGGACTTTTCGAATTCACCAGAATGCCATTTGGACTACATAATGCTGCCCAAACTTTCCAGAGACTCATTGACGAGGTATTGAGAGGGTTTTGCTTATATCGACGATGTCCTCATTGCTAGCAATGATATCAATGAACATAAAGACCATTTATTACAAGTTTTCGAGAGACTAGCACATTTCGGCTTGAAAATCAACATAAGCAAATGTGATTTTGCTGTCTCGAAATTAAACTTTTTAGGCCACATGATAGACGAACAGGGAATCACACCTATCCCAGAAAAAGTCACAGCCATACAAAATTTCCCACAACCAACATCACTGCGACAACTTCGAAGATTTCTCGGTTTGATAAATTACTACCGTAGATTTATTCCACGTTGTTCCAGAATATTAACCCCGCTAACAAACATGTTGCAACAACAAAAAAATAAAAATGCAAAAATTCAAATTGAAGGAGAAGCTTTAACTGCTTTTCACAAGGCTAAAAAAGCATTAGCAGATTTTACCAAGCTCTCCTACATCTCTAATGACAACACTACAACACTTTCACTAACAACAGACGCGTCAGGAGACTCAATTGGATCAGTCCTACAACAAAAACAAAATGGCTTGGAAAAACCAATATCCTTTTTCTCAGTGAAATTGAACACTGCACAACGAAAATACAGCACCTTCTCAAGGGAGTTACTGGCAATTTACTTGTCCATAAGGCACTTTCGTCACTTACTCGAAGGACGAGATTTCACCGTTTTCTCTGACCACAAACCACTTACTTACGCCTTACATGTAAATACCGAGAAATATACGCCCAGTGATACTCGACAACTGGACTATATATCACAATTTACCTCGGATATCCGATACATAAAAGGTTCAGACAATATTGTGGCAGATACACTTTCACGCTCTACAATACAATCTATTGATTCGGCAGATCTCACCTTCGAGCTCATTGCAGATGAACAAAAAAGAGATGCCACATTAGACAAACTAAACGACACTTCCCTACAGCTGAAGGAACAGCCTGTTCCATTTGGAACAAAAACAATACTTTGCGATGTCAAAACTGGTCACTCTAGACCGTACATACCACCATCACTAAGAAAAAGGTTATTTACACATTTCCACAACCTTTCACACCCTGGACGCCGAGGAACCGCAAAATTAATCAGCAACCGTTTTGTTTGGCCTAATATGCACACTGACATAAAAAAACTGGACTCAAGCATGCTTGAATTGTCAGAAGAGCAAAACAAACAGACACACAAAGTCTCCTCCAGGACAATTCAAAAAACCAGACGGTAGGTTCACAAACCTACACATCGATATTGTCGGACCATTGCCAATAGCAAATGACTGTCAATATATACTTACTATCATTGACAGATTTACAAGATGGCCTGTTGCCGTCCCACTTAGAGATACATCAGCAGAGACTATCTCTAAAACCATATTACGAGAGTGGATCGCAGTCTTTGGTTGTCCTTCAGTAATAACAACAGACAGAGGCTCCCAATTTCAATCAACGCTTTTCGACGAATTTACAAAGTTATTGGGAGTCAAACATATAAAAACAACAGCATATCACCCCTGCGCAAATGGATTAATTGAAAGATTCCATAGACAAGTTGCTTGTCCAAGGACGATTTAATATCTTACAAAGTCATGATAATGAAAAGATAATTTTCTTTCAAATATTTATCACAATTTCTGGGTTTAATTGTTTTTGAAAATGTTTGAATGTGTTGCTTTGGAGATTTAATCTCGGTCAAGAAGGTTACTTTCCAACAGTCATGCGGAAATTGCCGTGATTATTTATCGCACGATAAACTGAATCATCAATACCTCGTTATTCGAAACTATAGTTTACAAAAAAAACGACACATTCAAACGGTTTATCTGTTACTCTCTTTCTTCCTCTATCTTTCTCTTTCTCTCGCTCACTCTCACTCTCGCTCCAGGTGTGATAGACATTTTTTCCCTTTGCATGTCACCATTGAATAGAGAGAAATAAAATTTTTCATTATCTCCCTTTGAATGTTTCCACTTTAGAAACAAGATTTTAACGAAACCTCAACAAGTCGACAATAATCTATTTTTGGTTGAATTATTCATGGATTCTATAAGAAAAGGTGTTTGGTAAGAGTGTTTTGTAAGAAAAACAATATTTAGTATTAAGGCAAATTTTCGTGCTATTTACTTATTTTTGGTTATGTTTAAATAATATGCAAATGAGGTAAGTTGGGTAAACAGGTGCGTAAGGTTCAACCAGTATATATTTGAATCGACAGATTTAATGATCGTACTCGCTTCGGCAGTACATATACTAAAATTGGAACGATACAGAGAAGATTAGCATGGCCCCTGCGCAAGGGTGACACGCAAATTCGTGAAGCGTTCCGTATTTTACACCGAAACTATTCGCCTCTTTCATTTAGAGAAATAATTATCTCTACTCGTCATATTTAATTACTCCTTCGACTTTTTCAATACTTTTTCACCAAATCCCGCCTCTCTTTATCCTTTTACAGTATTTCATCTCCATTATATAACTTTGCTTATTCCTCATTTACACCCTGCCCAAACTTTTCATCACACATATATCAGATACGGTGTTTGCTTTGAGTGAGAAAAAAAGAGTGCAACGAAGAAAAGATAACGCTGAGAACAGCTTCAGCTATTTCAAATCTGCGCTAGTCAAATAGAAAAGACTTGTCAATTTTGAATCTTTTCATTTCTACCCTCTTACATTTCCACATAATCACCAGGGTTCATACGCATCATTAAAAGTTTCATATTTCGTCAATATTGTGTACGCTTGTGGCTTTCTGCGCGCCTCTTTTTAAGCGATTTATTTCAGAGTGGACACATGACACTGGTTTGCTTTGGTTTTTTTCATGTTTTCATTCGGCAGTAACGTTCATGATTAGCACCGAACTTTAAATTGGGGCGGGACAATTTGATTTGTAAGATCAATGCGATTCTAAGGCCCGTGCACGAAAGTTACGTTCTTAAATATGTTTTAATATTGCTTGCGTAGCAGACACATCCGATCGACAGATTTTTATGTAGAGTGAATCAGAAAGAGGACTTATTTGAAGCGGAATATTACAATAATTCAATAAAAGTTGCTTGTCCAAGGACGATTTAATATCTTACAAAGTCATGATAATGAAAAGATAATTTTCTTTCAAATATTTATCACAATTTCTGGGTTTAATTAAAGTTCTTTGTTTTTGAAAATGTTTCAATGTGTTGCTTTGGAGATTTAATCTCGGTCAAGAAGGTTACTTTCCAACAGTCATGCGGAAATTGCCGTGATTACTTATCGCACGATAAACTGAATCATCAATACCTCGTTATTCGAAACTATAGTTTAAAAAAAAACGACACATTCAAACGGTTTATCTGTTACTCTCTTTCTTCCTCTATCTTTCTCTTTCTCTCGCTCACTCTCACTCTCGCTCCAGGTGTGATAGACATTTTTTCCCTTTGCATGTATAGAGAGAAATAAAATTTTTCATTATCTCCCTTTGAATGATTCCATTTTAGAAACAAGATTTTAACGAAACCTCAACAAGTCGACAATAATCTATTTTTGGTTGAATTATTCATGGATTCTATAAGAAAAGGTGTTTGGTAAGAGTGTTTTGTAAGAAAAACAATATTTAGTATTAAGGCAAATTTTCGTGCTATTTACTTATTTTTGGTTATGTTTAAATAATATGCAAATGAGTTAAGTTGGGTAAACAGGTTCGTAAGGTTCAACCAGTATATATTTGAATCGACAGATTTAATGATCGTACTCGCTTCGGCAGTACATATACTAAAATTGGAACGATACAGAGAAGATTAGCATGGCCCCTGCGCAAGGATGACACGCAAATTCGTGAAGCGTTCCATATTTTACACCGAAACTATTCGCCTCTTTCATGTAGAGAAATAATTATCTCTACTCGTCATATTTAATTACTCCTTCGACTTTTTCAATACTTTTTCACCAAATCCCGCCTCTCTTTATCCTTTTACAGTATTTCATCTCCATTATATAACTTTGCTTATTCCTCATTTACACCCTGCCCAAACTTTTCATCACACATATATCAGATACGGTGTTTGCTTTGAGTGAGAAAAAAAGAGTGCAACGAAGAAAAGATAACGCTGAGAACAGCTTCAGCTATTTCAAATCTGCGCTAGTCAAATAGAAAAGACTTGTCAATTTTGAATCTTTTCATTTCTACCCTCTTACATTTCCACATAATCACCAGGGTTCATACGCATCATTAAAAGTTTCATATTTCGTCAATATTGTGTACGCTTGTGGCTTTCTGCGCGCCTCTTTTTAAGCGATTTATTTCAGAGTGGACACATGACACTGGTTTGGTTTGGTTTTTTTCATGATTTCATTCGGCAGTAACGTTCATGATTAGCACCGAACTTTAAATTGCGGCGGGACAATTTGATTTGTAAGATCAATGCGATTCTCAGGCCCCGTGCACGGAAAGTTACGTTCTTAAATATGTTTTAATATTGCTTGCGTAGCGGACACATCCGATCGACAGATTTTTATGTAGAGTGAATCAGAAAGAGGACTTATTTGAAGCGGAATATTACAATAATTCAATAAAAGTTGCTTGTCCAAGGACGATTTAATATCTTACAAAGTCATGATAATGAAAAGATAATTTTCTTTCAAATATTTATCACAATTTCTGGGTTTAATTAAAGTTCTTTGTTTTTGAAAATGTTTGAATGTGTTGCTTTGGAGATTTAATCTCGGTCAAGAAGGTTACTTTCCAACAGTCATGCGGAAATTGCCGTGATTATTTATCGCACGATAAACTGAATCATCAATACCTCGTTATTCGAAACTATAGTTTACAAAAAAAACGACACATTCAAACGGTTTATCTGTTAATCTCTTTCTTCCTCTATCTTTCTCTTTCTCTCGCTCACTCTCACTCTCGCTCCAGGTGTGATAGACATTTTTTTCCCTTTGCATGTCACCATTGAATAGAGAGAAATAAAATTTTTCATTATCTCCCTTTGAATGTTTCCATTTTAGAAACAAGATTTTAACGAAACCTCAACAAGTAGACAATAATCTATTTTTGGTTGAATTATTCATGGATTCTATAAGAAAAGGTGTTTGGTAAGAGTGTTTTGTAAGAAAAACAATATTTAGTATTAAGGCAAATTTTCGTGCTATTTACTTATTTTTGGTTATGTTTAAATAATATGCAAATGAGTTAAGTTGGGTAAACAGGTTCGTAAGGTTCAACCAGTATATATTTGAATCGACAGATTTAATGATCGTACTCGCTTCGGCAGTACATATACTAAAATTGGAACGATACAGAGAAGATTAGCATGGCCCCTGCGCAAGGATGACACGCAAATTCGTGAAGCGTTCCATATTTTACGCCGAAACTATTCGCCTCTTTCATGTAGAGAAATAATTATCTCTACTAGTCATATTTAATTACTCCTTCGACTTTTTCAATACTTTTTCACCAAATCCCGCCTCTCTTTATCCTTTTACAGTATTTCATCTCCATTATATAACTTTGCTTATTCCTCATTTACACCCTGCCCAAACTTTTCATCACACATATATCAGATACGGTGTTTGCTTTGAGTGAGAAAAAAAGAGTGCAACGAAGAAAAGATAACGCTGAGAACAGCTTCAGCTATTTCAAATCTGCGCTAGTCAAATAGAAAAGACTTGTCAATTTTGAATCTTTTCATTTCTACCCTCTTACATTTCCACATAATCACCAGGGTTCATACGCTTCATTAAAAGTTTCATATTTCGTCAATATTGTGTATTCTTGTGGCTTTCTGCGCGCCTCTTTTTAAGCGATTTATTTCAGAGTGGACACATGACACTGGTTTGGTTTGGTTTTTTTCATGTTTTGATTCGGCAGTAACGTTCATGATTAGCACCTATCTTTAAATTGGTGCGGGACAATTTGATTTGTAAGATGAATGCGATTCTCAGGCCCGTGCACGGAAAGTTACGTTCTTAAATATGTTTTAATATTGCTTGCGTAGCAGACACATCCGATCGACAGATTTTTATGTAGAGTGAATCAGGAAGAGGACTTATTTGAAGCGGAATATTACAATAATTCAATAAAAGTTGCTTGTCCAAGGACGATTTAATATCTTACAAAGTCATGATAATGAAAAGATAATTTTCTTTCAAATATTTATCACAATTTCTGGGTTTAATTGTTTTTGAAAATGTTTGAATGTGTTGCTTTGGAGATTTAATCTCGGTCAAGAAGGTTACTTTCCAACAGTCATGCGGAAATTGCCGTGATTATTTATCGCACGATAAACTGAATCATCAATACCTCGTTATTCGAAACTATAGTTTACAAAAAAAACGACACATTCAAACGGTTTATCTGTTACTCTCTTTCTTCCTCTATCTTTCTCTTTCTCTCGCTCACTCTCACTCTCGCTCCAGGTGTGATAGACATTTTTTCCCTTTGCATGTCACCATTGAATAGAGAGAAATAAAATTTTTCATTATCTCTTTTTGAATTTTTCCATTTTATAAACAAGATTTTAACGAAACCTCAACAAGTCGACAATAATCTATTTTTGGTTGAATTATTCATGGATTCTATAAGAAAAGGTGTTTGGTAAGAGTGTTTTGTAAGAAAAACAATATTTAGTATTAAGGCAAATTTTCGTGCTATTTACTTATTTTTGGTTATGTTTAAATAATATGCAAATGAGTTAAGTTGGGTAAACAGGTTCGTAAGGTTCAACCAGTATATATTTGAATCGACAGATTTAATGATCGTACTCGCTTCGGCAGTACATATACTAAAATTGGAACGATACAGAGAAGATTAGCATGGCCCCTGCGCAAGGATGACACGCAAATTCGTGAAGCGTTCCATATTTTACACCGAAACTATTCGCCTCTTTCATTTAGAGAAATAATTATCTCTACTAGTCATATTTAATTACTCCTTCGACTTTTTCACTACTTTTTCACCAAATCCCGCCTCTCTTTATCCTTTTACAGTATTTCATCTCCATTATATAACTTTGCTTATTCCTCATTTACACCCTGCCCAAACTTTTCATCACACATATATCAGATACGGTGTTTGCTTTGAGTGAGAAAAAAAGAGTGCAACGAAGAAAAGATAACGCTGAGAACAGCTTCAGCTATTTCAAATCTGCGCTAGTCAAATAGAAAAGACTTGTCAATTTTGAATCTTTTCATTTCTACCCTCTTACATTTCCACATAATCACCAGGGTTCATACGCTTCATTAAAAGTTTCATATTTCGTCAATATTGTGTATTCTTGTGGCTTTCTGCGCGCCTCTTTTTAAGCGATTTATTTCAGAGTGGACACATGACACTGGTTTGGTTTGGTTTTTTTCATGTTTTGATTCGGCAGTAACGTTCATGATTAGCACCTATCTTTAAATTGGTGCGGGACAATTTGATTTGTAAGATGAATGCGATTCTCAGGCCCGTGCACGGAAAGTTACGTTCTTAAATATGTTTTAATATTGCTTGCGTAGCAGACACATCCGATCGACAGATTTTTATGTAGAGTGAATCAGGAAGAGGACTTATTTGAAGCGGAATATTACAATAATTCAATAAAAGTTGCTTGTCCAAGGACGATTTAATATCTTACAAAGTCATGATAATGAAAAGATAATTTTCTTTCAAATATTTATCACAATTTCTGGGTTTAATTGTTTTTGAAAATGTTTGAATGTGTTGCTTTGGAGATTTAATCTCGGTCAAGAAGGTTACTTTCCAACAGTCATGCGGAAATTGCCGTGATTATTTATCGCACGATAAACTGAATCATCAATACCTCGTTATTCGAAACTATAGTTTACAAAAAAAACGACACATTCAAACGGTTTATCTGTTACTCTCTTTCTTCCTCTATCTTTCTCTTTCTCTCGCTCACTCTCACTCTCGCTCCAGGTGTGATAGACATTTTTTCCCTTTGCATGTCACCATTGAATAGAGAGAAATAAAATTTTTCATTATCTCTTTTTGAATTTTTCCATTTTATAAACAAGATTTTAACGAAACCTCAACAAGTCGACAATAATCTATTTTTGGTTGAATTATTCATGGATTCTATAAGAAAAGGTGTTTGGTAAGAGTGTTTTGTAAGAAAAACAATATTTAGTATTAAGGCAAATTTTCGTGCTATTTACTTATTTTTGGTTATGTTTAAATAATATGCAAATGAGTTAAGTTGGGTAAACAGGTTCGTAAGGTTCAACCAGTATATATTTGAATCGACAGATTTAATGATCGTACTCGCTTCGGCAGTACATATACTAAAATTGGAACGATACAGAGAAGATTAGCATGGCCCCTGCGCAAGGATGACACGCAAATTCGTGAAGCGTTCCATATTTTACACCGAAACTATTCGCCTCTTTCATTTAGAGAAATAATTATCTCTACTAGTCATATTTAATTACTCCTTCGACTTTTTCACTACTTTTTCACCAAATCCCGCCTCTCTTTATCCTTTTACAGTATTTCATCTCCATTATATAACTTTGCTTATTCCTCATTTACACCCTGCCCAAACTTTTCATCACACATATATCAGATACGGTGTTTGCTTTGAGTGAGAAAAAAAGAGTGCAACGAAGAAAAGATAACGCTGAGAACAGCTTCAGCTATTTCAAATCTGCGCTAGTCAAATAGAAAAGACTTGTCAATTTTGAATCTTTTCATTTCTACCCTCTTACATTTCCACATAATCACCAGGGTTCATACGCATCATTAAAAGTTTCATATTTCGTCAATATTGTGTACGCTTGTGGCTTTCTGCGCGCCTCTTTTTAAGCGATTTATTTCAGAGTGGACACATGACACTGGTTTGCTTTGGTTTTTTTCATGTTTTCATTCGGCAGTAACGTTCATGATTAGCACCGAACTTTAAATTGGGGCGGGTCAATTTGATTTGTAAGATGAATGCGATTCTCAGGCCCCGTGCACGGAAAGTTACGTTCTTAAATATGTTTTAATATTGCTTGCGTAGCGGACACATCCGATCGACAGATTTTTATGTAGAGTGAATCAGAAAGAGGACTTATTTGAAGCGGAATATTACAATAATTCAATAAAAGTTGCTTGTCCAAGGACGATTTAATATCTTACAAAGTCATGATAATGAAAAGATAATTTTCTTTCAAATATTTATCACAATTTCTGGGTTTAATTAAAGTTCTTTGTTTTTGAAAATGTTTGAATGTGTTGCTTTGGAGATTTAATCTCGGTCAAGAAGGTTACTTTCCAACAGTCATGCGGAAATTGCCGTGATTATTTATCGCACGATAAACTGAATCATCAATACCTCGTTATTCGAAACTATAGTTTACAAAAAAATCGACACATTCAAACGGTTTATCTGTTACTCTCTTTCTTCCTCTATCTTTCTCTTTCTCTCGCTCACTCTCACTCTCGCTCCAGGTGTGATAGACATTTTTTCCCTTTGCATGTCACCATTGAATAGAGAGAAATAAAATTTTTCATTGTCTCCCTTTGAATCTTTCCATTTTAGAAACAAGATTTTAACGAAACCTCAACAAGTCGACAATAATCTATTTTTGGTTGAATTATTCATGGATTCTATAAGAAAAGCTGTTTGGTAAGAGTGTTTTGTAAGAAAAACAATATTTAGTATTAAGGCAAATTTTCGTGCTATTTACTTATTTTTGGTTATGTTTAAATAATATGCAAATGAGTTAAGTTGGGTAAACAGGTTCGTAAAGTTCAACCAGTATATATTTGAATCGACAGATTTAATGATCGTACTCGCTTCGGCAGTACATATACTAAAATTGGAACGATACAGAGAAGATTAGCATGGCCCCTGCGCAAGGATGACACGCAAATTCGTGAAGCGTTCCATATTTTACGCCGAAACTATTCGCCTCTTTCATGTAGAGAAATAATTATCTCTACTAGTCATATTTAATTACTCCTTCGACTTTTTCACTACTTTTTCACCAAATCCCGCCTCTCTTTATCCTTTTACAGTATTTCATCTCCATTATATAACTTTGCTTATTCCTCATTTACACCCTGCCCAAACTTTTCATCACACATATATCAGATACGGTGTTTGCTTTGAGTGAGAAAAAAAGAGTGCAACGAAGAAAAGATAACGCTGAGAACAGCTTCAGCTATTTCAAATCTGCGCTAGTCAAATAGAAAAGACTTGTCAATTTTGAATCTTTTCATTTCTACCCTCTTACATTTCCACATAATCACCAGGGTTCATACGCATCATTAAAAGTTTCATATTTCGTCAATATTGTGTACGCTTGTGGCTTTCTGCGCGCCTCTTTTTAAGCGATTTATTTCAGAGTGGACACATGACACTGGTTTGCTTTGGTTTTTTTCATGTTTTCATTCGGCAGTAACGTTCATGATTAGCACCGAACTTTAAATTGGGGCGGGTCAATTTGATTTGTAAGATGAATGCGATTCTCAGGCCCCGTGCACGGAAAGTTACGTTCTTAAATATGTTTTAATATTGCTTGCGTAGCGGACACATCCGATCGACAGATTTTTATGTAGAGTGAATCAGAAAGAGGACTTATTTGAAGCGGAATATTACAATAATTCAATAAAAGTTGCTTGTCCAAGGACGATTTAATATCTTACAAAGTCATGATAATGAAAAGATAATTTTCTTTCAAATATTTATCACAATTTCTGGGTTTAATTAAAGTTCTTTGTTTTTGAAAATGTTTGAATGTGTTGCTTTGGAGATTTAATCTCGGTCAAGAAGGTTACTTTCCAACAGTCATGCGGAAATTGCCGTGATTATTTATCGCACGATAAACTGAATCATCAATACCTCGTTATTCGAAACTATAGTTTACAAAAAAAACGACACATTCAAACGGTTTATCTGTTACTCTCTTTCTTCCTCTATCTTTCTCTTTCTCTCGCTCACTCTCACTCTCGCTCCAGGTGTGATAGACATTTTTTCCCTTTGCATGTCACCATTGAATAGAGAGAAATAAAATTTTTCATTATCTCTTTTTGAATTTTTCCATTTTATAAACAAGATTTTAACGAAACCTCAACAAGTCGACAATAATCTATTTTTGGTTGAATTATTCATGGATTCTATAAGAAAAGGTGTTTGGTAAGAGTGTTTTGTAAGAAAAACAATATTTAGTATTAAGGCAAATTTTCGTGCTATTTACTTATTTTTGGTTATGTTTAAATAATATGCAAATGAGTTAAGTTGGGTAAACAGGTTCGTAAGGTTCAACCAGTATATATTTGAATCGACAGATTTAATGATCGTACTCGCTTCGGCAGTACATATACTAAAATTGGAACGATACAGAGAAGATTAGCATGGCCCCTGCGCAAGGATGACACGCAAATTCGTGAAGCGTTCCATATTTTACGCCGAAACTATTCGCCTCTTTCATGTAGAGAAATAATTATCTCTACTAGTCATATTTAATTACTCCTTCGACTTTTTCACTACTTTTTCACCAAATCCCGCCTCTCTTTATCCTTTTACAGTATTTCATCTCCATTATATAACTTTGCTTATTCCTCATTTACACCCTGCCCAAACTTTTCATCACACATATATCAGATACGGTGTTTGCTTTGAGTGAGAAAAAAAGAGTGCAACGAAGAAAAGATAACGCTGAGAACAGCTTCAGCTATTTCAAATCTGCGCTAGTCAAATAGAAAAGACTTGTCAATTTTGAATCTTTTCATTTCTACCCTCTTACATTTCCACATAATCACCAGGGTTCATACGCATCATTAAAAGTTTCATATTTCGTCAATATTGTGTACGCTTGTGGCTTTCTGCGCGCCTCTTTTTAAGCGATTTATTTCAGAGTGGACACATGACACTGGTTTGCTTTGGTTTTTTTCATGTTTTCATTCGGCAGTAACGTTCATGATTAGCACCGAACTTTAAATTGGGGCGGGTCAATTTGATTTGTAAGATGAATGCGATTCTCAGGCCCCGTGCACGGAAAGTTACGTTCTTAAATATGTTTTAATATTGCTTGCGTAGCGGACACATCCGATCGACAGATTTTTATGTAGAGTGAATCAGAAAGAGGACTTATTTGAAGCGGAATATTACAATAATTCAATAAAAGTTGCTTGTCCAAGGACGATTTAATATCTTACAAAGTCATGATAATGAAAAGATAATTTTCTTTCAAATATTTATCACAATTTCTGGGTTTAATTAAAGTTCTTTGTTTTTGAAAATGTTTGAATGTGTTGCTTTGGAGATTTAATCTCGGTCAAGAAGGTTACTTTCCAACAGTCATGCGGAAATTGCCGTGATTATTTATCGCACGATAAACTGAATCATCAATACCTCGTTATTCGAAACTATAGTTTACAAAAAAAACGACACATTCAAACGGTTTATCTGTTACTCTCTTTCTTCCTCTATCTTTCTCTTTCTCTCGCTCACTCTCACTCTCGCTCCAGGTGTGATAGACATTTTTTCCCTTTGCATGTCACCATTGAATAGAGAGAAATAAAATTTTTCATTATCTCTTTTTGAATTTTTCCATTTTATAAACAAGATTTTAACGAAACCTCAACAAGTCGACAATAATCTATTTTTGGTTGAATTATTCATGGATTCTATAAGAAAAGGTGTTTGGTAAGAGTGTTTTGTAAGAAAAACAATATTTAGTATTAAGGCAAATTTTCGTGCTATTTACTTATTTTTGGTTATGTTTAAATAATATGCAAATGAGTTAAGTTGGGTAAACAGGTTCGTAAGGTTCAACCAGTATATATTTGAATCGACAGATTTAATGATCGTACTCGCTTCGGCAGTACATATACTAAAATTGGAACGATACAGAGAAGATTAGCATGGCCCCTGCGCAAGGATGACACGCAAATTCGTGAAGCGTTCCATATTTTACACCGAAACTATTCGCCTCTTTCATTTAGAGAAATAATTATCTCTACTAGTCATATTTAATTACTCCTTCGACTTTTTCACTACTTTTTCACCAAATCCCGCCTCTCTTTATCCTTTTACAGTATTTCATCTCCATTATATAACTTTGCTTATTCCTCATTTACACCCTGCCCAAACTTTTCATCACACATATATCAGATACGGTGTTTGCTTTGAGTGAGAAAAAAAGAGTGCAACGAAGAAAAGATAACGCTGAGAACAGCTTCAGCTATTTCAAATCTGCGCTAGTCAAATAGAAAAGACTTGTCAATTTTGAATCTTTTCATTTCTACTCTCTTACATTTCCACATAATCACCAGGGTTCATACGCTTCATTAAAAGTTTCATATTTCGTCAATATTGTGTATTCTTGTGGCTTTCTGCGCGCCTCTTTTTAAGCGATTTATTTCAGAGTGGACACATGACACTGGTTTGGTTTGGTTTTTTTCATGTTTTGATTCGGCAGTAACGTTCATGATTAGCACCTATCTTTAAATTGGTGCGGGACAATTTGATTTGTAAGATGAATGCGATTCTCAGGCCCGTGCACGGAAAGTTACGTTCTTAAATATGTTTTAATATTGCTTGCGTAGCAGACACATCCGATCGACAGATTTTTATGTAGAGTGAATCAGGAAGAGGACTTATTTGAAGCGGAATATTACAATAATTCAATAAAAGTTGCTTGTCCAAGGACGATTTAATATCTTACAAAGTCATGATAATGAAAAGATAATTTTCTTTCAAATATTTATCACAATTTCTGGGTTTAATTGTTTTTGAAAATGTTTGAATGTGTTGCTTTGGAGATTTAATCTCGGTCAAGAAGGTTACTTTCCAACAGTCATGCGGAAATTGCCGTGATTATTTATCGCACGATAAACTGAATCATCAATACCTCGTTATTCGAAACTATAGTTTACAAAAAAAACGACACATTCAAACGGTTTATCTGTTACTCTCTTTCTTCCTCTATCTTTCTCTTTCTCTCGCTCACTCTCACTCTCGCTCCAGGTGTGATAGACATTTTTTCCCTTTGCATGTCACCATTGAATAGAGAGAAATAAAATTTTTCATTATCTCTTTTTGAATTTTTCCATTTTATAAACAAGATTTTAACGAAACCTCAACAAGTCGACAATAATCTATTTTTGGTTGAATTATTCATGGATTCTATAAGAAAAGGTGTTTGGTAAGAGTGTTTTGTAAGAAAAACAATATTTAGTATTAAGGCAAATTTTCGTGCTATTTACTTATTTTTGGTTATGTTTAAATAATATGCAAATGAGTTAAGTTGGGTAAACAGGTTCGTAAGGTTCAACCAGTATATATTTGAATCGACAGATTTAATGATCGTACTCGCTTCGGCAGTACATATACTAAAATTGGAACGATACAGAGAAGATTAGCATGGCCCCTGCGCAAGGATGACACGCAAATTCGTGAAGCGTTCCATATTTTACATCGAAACTATTCGCCTCTTTCATTTAGAGAAATAATTATCTCTACTAGTCATATTTAATTACTCCTTCGCCTTTTTCACTACTTTTTCACCAAATCCCGCCTCTCTTTATCCTTTTACAGTATTTCATCTCCATTATATAACTTTGCTTATTCCTCATTTACACCCTGCCCAAACTTTTCATCACACATATATCAGATACGGTGTTTGCTTTGAGTGAGAAAAAAAGAGTGCAACGAAGAAAAGATAACGCTGAGAACAGCTTCAGCTATTTCAAATCTGCGCTAGTCAAATAGAAAAGACTTGTCAATTTTGAATCTTTTCATTTCTACCCTCTTACATTTCCACATAATCACCAGGGTTCATACGCATCATTAAAAGTTTCATATTTCGTCAATATTGTGTACGCTTGTGGCTTTCTGCGCGCCTCTTTTTAAGCGATTTATTTCAGAGTGGACACATGACACTGGTTTGCTTTGGTTTTTTTCATGTTTTCATTCGGCAGTAACGTTCATGATTAGCACCGAACTTTAAATTGGGGCGGGTCAATTTGATTTGTAAGATGAATGCGATTCTCAGGCCCCGTGCACGGAAAGTTACGTTCTTAAATATGTTTTAATATTGCTTGCGTAGCGGACACATCCGATCGACAGATTTTTATGTAGAGTGAATCAGAAAGAGGACTTATTTGAAGCGGAATATTACAATAATTCAATAAAAGTTGCTTGTCCAAGGACGATTTAATATCTTACAAAGTCATGATAATGAAAAGATAATTTTCTTTCAAATATTTATCACAAATTCTGGGTTTAATTAAAGTTCTTTGTTTTTGAAAATGTTTGAATGTGTTGCTTTGGAGATTTAATCTCGGTCAAGAAGGTTACTTTCCAACAGTCATGCGGAAATTGCCGTGATTATTTATCGCACGATAAACTGAATCATCAATACCTCGTTATTCGAAACTATAGTTTACAAAAAAATCGACACATTCAAACGGTTTTTTCTGTTACTCTCTTTCTTCCTCTATCTTTCTCTTTCTCTCGCTCACTCTCACTCTCGCTCCAGGTGTGATAGACATTTTTTCCCTTTGCATGTCACCATTGAATAGAGAGAAATAAAATTTTTCATTGTCTCCCTTTGAATCTTTCCATTTTAGAAACAAGATTTTAACGAAACCTCAACAAGTCGACAATAATCTATTTTTGGTTGAATTATTCATGGATTCTATAAGAAAAGCTGTTTGGTAAGAGTGTTTTGTAAGAAAAACAATATTTAGTATTAAGGCAAATTTTCGTGCTATTTACTTATTTTTGGTTATGTTTAAATAATATGCAAATGAGTTAAGTTGGGTAAACAGGTTCGTAAGGTTCAACCAGTATATATTTGAATCGACAGATTTAATGATCGTACTCGCTTCGGCAGTACATATACTAAAATTGGAACGATACAGAGAAGATTAGCATGGCCCCTGCGCAAGGATGACACGCAAATTCGTGAAGCGCTCCATATTTTACACCGAAACTATTCGCCTTTTTTCATTTAGAGAAATAATTATCTCTATTAGTCATATTTAATTACTCCTTCGATTTTTTCAATACTTTTTCACCAAATCCCGCCTCTCTTTATCCTTTTACAGTATTTCATCTCCATTATATAACTTTGCTTATTCCTCATTTACACCCTGCCCAAACTTTTCATCACACATATATCAGATACGGTGTTTGCTTTGAGTGAGAAAAAAAGAGTGCAACGAAGAAAAGATAACGCTGAGAACAGCTTCAGCTATTTCAAATCTGCGCTAGTCAAATAGAAAAGACTTGTCAATTTTGAATCTTTTCATTTCTACCCTCTTACATTTCCACATAATCACCAGGGTTCATACGCATCATTAAAAGTTTCATATTTCGTCAATATTGTGTACGCTTGTGGCTTTCTGCGCGCCTCTTTTTAAGCGATTTATTTCAGAGTGGACACATGACACTGGTTTGGTTTGGTTTTTTTCATGTTTTCATTCGGCAGTAACGTTCATGATTAGCACCTATCTTTAAATTGGTGCGGGACAATTTGATTTGTAAGATGAATGCGATTCTCAGGCCCGTGCACGGAAAGTTACGTTCTTAAATATGTTTTAATATTGCTTGCGTAGCAGACACATCCGATCGACAGATTTTTATGTAGAGTGAATCAGGAAGAGGACTTATTTGAAGCGGAATATTACAATAATTCAATAAAAGTTGCTTGTCCAAGGACGATTTAATATCTTACAAAGTCATGATAATGAAAAGATAATTTTCTTTCAAATATTTATCACAATTTCTGGGTTTAATTGTTTTTGAAAATGTTTGAATGTGTTGCTTTGGAGATTTAATCTCGGTCAAGAAGGTTACTTTCCAACAGTCATGCGGAAATTGCCGTGATTATTTATCGCACGATAAACTGAATCATCAATACCTCGTTATTCGAAACTATAGTTTACAAAAAAACGACACATTCAAACGGTTTATCTGTTACTCTCTTTCTTCCTCTATCTTTCTCTTTCTCTCGCTCACTCTCACTCTCGCTCCAGGTGTGATAGACATTTTTTCCCTTTGCATGTCACCATTGAATAGAGAGAAATAAAATTTTTCATTATCTCTTTTTGAATTTTTCCATTTTATAAACAAGATTTTAACGAAACCTCAACAAGTCGACAATAATCTATTTTTGGTTGAATTATTCATGGATTCTATAAGAAAAGGTGTTTGGTAAGAGTGTTTTGTAAGAAAAACAATATTTAGTATTAAGGCAAATTTTCGTGCTATTTACTTATTTTTGGTTATGTTTAAATAATATGCAAATGAGTTAAGTTGGGTAAACAGGTTCGTAAGGTTCAACCAGTATATATTTGAATCGACAGATTTAATGATCGTACTCGCTTCGGCAGTACATATACTAAAATTGGAACGATACAGAGAAGATTAGCATGGCCCCTGCGCAAGGATGACACGCAAATTCGTGAAGCGTTCCATATTTTACATCGAAACTATTCGCCTCTTTCATTTAGAGAAATAATTATCTCTACTAGTCATATTTAATTACTCCTTCGCCTTTTTCACTACTTTTTCACCAAATCCCGCCTCTCTTTATCCTTTTACAGTATTTCATCTCCATTATATAACTTTGCTTATTCCTCATTTACACCCTGCCCAAACTTTTCATCACACATATATCAGATACGGTGTTTGCTTTGAGTGAGAAAAAAAGAGTGCAACGAAGAAAAGATAACGCTGAGAACAGCTTCAGCTATTTCAAATCTGCGCTAGTCAAATAGAAAAGACTTGTCAATTTTGAATCTTTTCATTTCTACCCTCTTACATTTCCACATAATCACCAGGGTTCATACGCATCATTAAAAGTTTCATATTTCGTCAATATTGTGTACGCTTGTGGCTTTCTGCGCGCCTCTTTTTAAGCGATTTATTTCAGAGTGGACACATGACACTGGTTTGCTTTGGTTTTTTTCATGTTTTCATTCGGCAGTAACGTTCATGATTAGCACCGAACTTTAAATTGGGGCGGGTCAATTTGATTTGTAAGATGAATGCGATTCTCAGGCCCCGTGCACGGAAAGTTACGTTCTTAAATATGTTTTAATATTGCTTGCGTAGCGGACACATCCGATCGACAGATTTTTATGTAGAGTGAATCAGAAAGAGGACTTATTTGAAGCGGAATATTACAATAATTCAATAAAAGTTGCTTGTCCAAGGACGATTTAATATCTTACAAAGTCATGATAATGAAAAGATAATTTTCTTTCAAATATTTATCACAAATTCTGGGTTTAATTAAAGTTCTTTGTTTTTGAAAATGTTTGAATGTGTTGCTTTGGAGATTTAATCTCGGTCAAGAAGGTTACTTTCCAACAGTCATGCGGAAATTGCCGTGATTATTTATCGCACGATAAACTGAATCATCAATACCTCGTTATTCGAAACTATAGTTTACAAAAAAATCGACACATTCAAACGGTTTTTTCTGTTACTCTCTTTCTTCCTCTATCTTTCTCTTTCTCTCGCTCACTCTCACTCTCGCTCCAGGTGTGATAGACATTTTTTCCCTTTGCATGTCACCATTGAATAGAGAGAAATAAAATTTTTCATTGTCTCCCTTTGAATCTTTCCATTTTAGAAACAAGATTTTAACGAAACCTCAACAAGTCGACAATAATCTATTTTTGGTTGAATTATTCATGGATTCTATAAGAAAAGCTGTTTGGTAAGAGTGTTTTGTAAGAAAAACAATATTTAGTATTAAGGCAAATTTTCGTGCTATTTACTTATTTTTGGTTATGTTTAAATAATATGCAAATGAGTTAAGTTGGGTAAACAGGTTCGTAAGGTTCAACCAGTATATATTTGAATCGACAGATTTAATGATCGTACTCGCTTCGGCAGTACATATACTAAAATTGGAACGATACAGAGAAGATTAGCATGGCCCCTGCGCAAGGATGACACGCAAATTCGTGAAGCGCTCCATATTTTACACCGAAACTATTCGCCTTTTTTCATTTAGAGAAATAATTATCTCTATTAGTCATATTTAATTACTCCTTCGATTTTTTCAATACTTTTTCACCAAATCCCGCCTCTCTTTATCCTTTTACAGTATTTCATCTCCATTATATAACTTTGCTTATTCCTCATTTACACCCTGCCCAAACTTTTCATCACACATATATCAGATACGGTGTTTGCTTTGAGTGAGAAAAAAAGAGTGCAACGAAGAAAAGATAACGCTGAGAACAGCTTCAGCTATTTCAAATCTGCGCTAGTCAAATAGAAAAGACTTGTCAATTTTGAATCTTTTCATTTCTACCCTCTTACATTTCCACATAATCACCAGGGTTCATACGCATCATTAAAAGTTTCATATTTCGTCAATATTGTGTACGCTTGTGGCTTTCTGCGCGCCTCTTTTTAAGCGATTTATTTCAGAGTGGACACATGACACTGGTTTGGTTTGGTTTTTTTCATGTTTTCATTCGGCAGTAACGTTCATGATTAGCACCGAACTTTAAATTGGGGCGGGACAATTTGATTTGTAAGATGAATGCGATTCTCAGGCCCGTGCACGGAAAGTTACGTTCTTAAATATGTTTTAATATTGCTTGCGTAGCAGACACATCCGATCGACAGATTTTTATGTAGAGTGAATCAGAAAGAGGACTTATTTGAAGCGGAATATTACAATAATTCAATAAAAGTTGCTTGTCCAAGGACGATTTAATATCTTACAAAGTCATGATAATGAAAAGATAATTTTCTTTCAAATATTTATCACAATTTCTGGGTTTAATTAAAGTTCTTTGTTTTTGAAAATGTTTGAATGTGTTGCTTTGGAGATTTAATCTCGGTCAAGAAGGTTACTTTCCAACAGTCATGCGGAAATTGCCGTGATTATTTATCGCACGATAAACTGAATCATCAATACCTCGTTATTCGAAACTATAGTTTACAAAAAAAACGACACATTCAAACGGTTTATCTGTTACTCTCTTTCTTCCTCTATCTTTCTCTTTCTCTCGCTCACTCTCACTCTCGCTCCAGCTGTGATAGTCATTTTTTCGCTTTGCATGTCACCATTGAATAGAGGGAAATAAAATTTTTCATTATCTCCCTTTGAATGTTTCCATTTTAGAAACAAGATTTTAACGGAACCTCAACAAGTCGACAATAATCTATTTTTGGTTGAATTATTCATGGATTCTATAAGAAAAGGTGTTTGGTAAGAGTGTTTTGTAAGAAAAACAATATTTAGTATTAAGGCAAATTTTCGTGCTATTTACTTATTTTTTGTTATGTTTAAATAATATGCAAATGATTTAAGTTGGGTAAACAGGTTCGTAAGGTTCAACCAGTATATATTTGAATCGACAGATTTAATGATCGTACTCGCTTCGGCAGTACATATACTAAAATTGGAACGATACAGAGAAGATTAGCATGGCCCCTGCGCAAGGATGACACGCAAATTCGTGAAGCGTTCCATATTTTACGCCGAAACTATTCGCCTCTTTCATGTAGAGAAATAATTATCTCTACTAGTCATATTTAATTACTCCTTCGACTTTTTCACTACTTTTTCACCAAATCCCGCCTCTCTTTATCCTTTTACAGTATTTCATCTCCATTATATAACTTTGCTTATTCCTCATTTACACCCTGCCCAAACTTTTCATCACACATATATCAGATACGGTGTTTGCTTTGAGTGAGAAAAAAAGAGTGCAACGAAGAAAAGATAACGCTGAGAACAGCTTCAGCTATTTCAAATCTGCGCTAGTCAAATAGAAAAGACTTGTCAATTTTGAATCTTTTCATTTCTACCCTCTTACATTTCCACATAATCACCAGGGTTCATACGCTTCATTAAAAGTTTCATATTTCGTCAATATTGTGTATTCTTGTGGCTTTCTGCGCGCCTCTTTTTAAGCGATTTATTTCAGAGTGGACACATGACACTGGTTTGGTTTGGTTTTTTTCATGTTTTGATTCGGCAGTAACGTTCATGATTAGCACCTATCTTTAAATTGGTGCGGGACAATTTGATTTGTAAGATGAATGCGATTCTCAGGCCCGTGCACGGAAAGTTACGTTCTTAAATATGTTTTAATATTGCTTGCGTAGCAGACACATCCGATCGACAGATTTTTATGTAGAGTGAATCAGGAAGAGGACTTATTTGAAGCGGAATATTACAATAATTCAATAAAAGTTGCTTGTCCAAGGACGATTTAATATCTTACAAAGTCATGATAATGAAAAGATAATTTTCTTTCAAATATTTATCACAATTTCTGGGTTTAATTGTTTTTGAAAATGTTTGAATGTGTTGCTTTGGAGATTTAATCTCAGTCAAGAAGGTTACTTTCCAACAGTCATGCGGAAATTGCCGTGATTATTTATCGCACGATAAACTGAATCATCAATACCTCGTTATTCGAAACTATAGTTTACAAAAAAATCGACACATTCAAACGGTTTATCTATTACTCTCTTTCTTCCTCTGTCTTTCTCTTTCTCTCGCTCACTCTCACTCTCGCTCCAGGTGTGATAGACATTTTTTCCCTTTGCATGTCACCATTGGAATAGAGAAAATAAGAATTTTTTCATTGTCCCTTTGAATCTTTCCATTTTAGAAACAAGATTTTAACGAAACCTCAACAAGTCGACAATAATCTATTTTTGGTTGAATTATTCATGGATTCTATAAGAAAAGCTGTTTGGTGAAGTGTTTTGTAAGAAAAACAATATTTAGTATTAAGGCAAATTTTCGTGCTATTTACTTATTTTTGGTTATGTTTAAATAATATGCAAATGAGTTAAGTTGGGTAAACAGGTTCATGAGTTCAACCAGTATATATTTGAATCGACAGATTTAATGATCGTACTCGCTTCGGCAGTACATATACTAAGATTGGAACGATACAGAGAAGATTAACTGGCCCCTGCACAAGAGATGACGCAAATTCGTGAAGCGTTCCATATTTTACCGCCAAAACTATTCGCCTCTTTCATGTAGAAAATAATTATCTCTACTAGTCATATTTAATTACTCCTTCGACTTTTTCACTACTTTTTCACCAAATCCCGCCTCTCTTTATCCTTTTACAGTATTTCATCTCCATTATATAACTTTGCTTATTCCTCATTTACACCCTGCCCAAACTTTTCATCACATATATCAGATACGGTGTTTGCTTTGAGTGAGAAAAAAAGTGCAACGAAGAAAAGATAACCTTTTGAGAACAGCTTCAGCTATTTCAAATCTGCGCTAGTCAAATAGAAAAAGACTTGTCAATTTTGAATCTTTTCATTTCTACCCTCTTACATTTCCACATAATCACCAGGGTTCATACGCATCATTAAAAGTTTCATATTTCGTCAATATTGTGTACGCTTGTGGCTTGCTGCGCGCCTCTTTTTAAGCGATTTATTTCAGAGTGGACACATGACACTGGTTTGCTTTGGTTTTTTTCATGTTTTCGTTCGGCAGTAACGTTCATGATTAGCACCGAACTTTAAATTGGGGCGGGTCAATTTGATTTGTAAGATGAATGCGATTCTCAGGCCCCGTGCACGGAAAATTTACGTTCTTAAATATGTTTTAATATTGCTTGCGTGGCAGACACATCCGATCGACAGATTTTTATGTAGAGTGAATCAGAAAGAGGACTTATTTGAAGCGGAATATTACAATAATTCAATAAAAGTTGCTTGTCCAAGGACGATTTAATATCTTACAAAGTCATGATAATGAAAAGATAATTTTCTTTCAAATATTTATCACAATTTCCTGAGTTTAATTAAAGTTCTTTGTTTTTTTTGAAAATGTTTGAATGTGTTGCTTTGGAAGATTTAATCTCGGTCAAGAAAGTTACTTTCCAACAGTCATGCGGAAATTGCCGTGATTATTTATCGCACGATAAACTGAATCATCAATACCTCGTTATTCGAAACTATAGTTTACAAAAAAATCGACACATTCAAACGGTTTATCTGTTACTCTCTTTCTTCCTCTATCTTTCTCTCTCGCGCCACTCTCCTCTCGCTCCAGGTGTGATGAACGTTTTTCCTTTGCATGTCACCATTGAATAGAGAGAAATAAAATTTTTCATTGTCTCCTTTGAATCTTTCCATTTTAGAAACAAGATTTTAACGAAACCTCAACAAGTCGACAATAATCTATTTTTGGTTGAATTATTCATGGATTCTATAAGAAAAGCTGTTTGGTAAGAGTGTTTAATAAGAGAAAAACAATATTTAGTATTAAGGCAAATTTTTCGTGCTATTTACTTATTTTTGGTTATGTTTAAATAATATGCAAATGAGTTAAGTTGGGTAAACAGGTTCGTAAGGTTCAACCAGTATATATTTGAATCGACAGATTTAATGATCGTACTCGCTTCGGCAGTACATATACTAAAATTGGAACGCTACAGAAGATTAGCATGGCCCCTGCGCAAGGATGACACGCAAATTCGTGAAGCGTTCCATATTTCACAACAAAACTATTCGCCCTCTTATTGTAGAGAAATAATTATCTCTACTAGTCATATTTAATTACTCCTTCGACTTTTTCACTACTTTTTCACCAAATCCCTCTCTTTGTCCTTTTGATGTTCATCTCCATTATATAACTTTTGCTTATTCCTCATTTACACCCTGCCCAAACTTTTTTCATCTTACATATATCGAATGCAGTGTTTTGCTTTAATTGAGAAAAAAAGGTGCAACGAAAAAGATAACGCTGAGAACAGCTTCAGCTATTTCAAATCTGCGCTAGTCAAATAGAAAAGACTTGTCAATTTTGAATCTTTTCATTTCTACCCTCTTACATTCCACATAATCACCAGGGTTCATACGCATCATTAAAAGTTTCATATTTCGTCAATATTGTGTACGCTTGGCTTTCTGCGCGCCTCTTTTTAAGCGATTTGTTCAGAGTGGACACATGACACTGGTTTACTTTTAGGTTTTTTTTCATGTTTTCATTCAGCAAGTAACGTTCATGATTAGCACCGAACTTTAAATTGGGGCGGGTCAATTTGATTTGTAAGATGAATGCGATTCTCGGGCCCCGTGCGGAAAGTTACGTTCTTAAATATGTTTTAATATTGCTTGCGTAGCAGACACATCCGATCGACAGATTTTTATATGGTGAATCAGAAAAGAGGACTTATTTGAAGCGGAATATTACAATAATTAATAAAGTTGCTTGTCCAAGGACGATTTAATATCTTACAAAGTCATGATAATGAAAAGATAATTTTCTTTCAAATATTTACTCCACAATTTCTGGGTTTAATTAAAGTTCTTTGTTTTTTGAAAATGTTTGAATGTGTTGCTTTGGAATTTAATCTCGGTCAAGAAGGTTACTTTCCAACAGTCATGCGGAAATTGCCGTGATTATTTATCGCACGATAAACTGAATCATCAATATCGTTATTAGAAACTATAGTTCAAAAAAATCGACACATTCAAACGGTTTATCTGTTACTCTCTTTCTTCCTCTATCTTTCTCTTTCTCTCGCTCACTCTCACTCTGCTCCAGGTGTGGTAGACATTTTTTCCCTTTGCATGTCACCATTGAATAAATAAAATTTTCATTGTCTCGCTTTGAATATTTTCATTTCACGACAAAGATTTTAACGAAACCTCAACAAGGTCGACAATAATCTATTTTTGGTTGAATTATTCATGGATTCTATAAGAAAAGCTGTTTGGTAAGAGTGTTTTGTAAGAAAAAAAACAATATTTAGTATTAAAGCAAATTTTCGTGCTATTTACTTATTTTTGGTTGTGTTAAATAATATGCAAATGAGTTAAGTTTGATCTAAACAGGTTCGTAAGGTTCAACCAGTATATATTTGAATCGACAGATTTATTGATCGTATATTAACCATTACCGTATACCTGAAATTAGACGATACAGAGAAGATTAACGGCCCCTGCGCAAGGATGACACGCAAATTCGTGAAGCGTTCCATATTTTACACCGAAACTATTCGCCTCTTTCATTTAGAGAAATAATTATCTCTACTAGTCATATTTAATTACTCCTTCGACTTTTTCACTACTTTTTCACCAAATCCCGCCTCTCTTTATCCTTTTACAGTATTTCATCTCCATTATATAACTTTGCTTATTCCTCATTTACACCCTGCCCAAACTTTTCATCACACATATATCAGATACGGTGTTTGCTTTGAGTGAGAAAAAAAGAGTGCAACGAAGAAAAGATAACGCTGAGAACAGCTTCAGCTATTTCAAATCTGCGCTAGTCAAATAGAAAAGACTTGTCAATTTTGAATCTTTTCATTTCTACCCTCTTACATTTCCACATAATCACCAGGGTTCATACGCATCATTAAAAGTTTCATATTTCGTCAATATTGTGTACGCTTGTGGCTTTCTGCGCGCCTCTTTTTAAGCGATTTATTTCAGAGTGGACACATGACACTGGTTTGCTTTGGTTTTTTTCATG
Organism: Ascarosepion bandense; assembly: GCA_037127315.1. Taxonomy (NCBI): domain Eukaryota; kingdom Metazoa; phylum Mollusca; class Cephalopoda; order Sepiida; family Sepiidae; genus Ascarosepion; species Ascarosepion bandense. The sequence goes on from JBBBDQ010000380.1 coordinate 288,571, forward strand.
TTTTCATTCGGCAGTAACGTTCATGATTAGCACCGAACTTTAAATTGGGGCGGGTCAATTTGATTTGTAAGATGAATGCGATTCTCAGGCCCCGTGCACGGAAAGTTACGTTCTTAAATATGTTTTAATATTGCTTGCGTAGCGGACACATCCGATCGACAGATTTTTATGTAGAGTGAATCAGAAAGAGGACTTATTTGAAGCGGAATATTACAATAATTCAATAAAAGTTGCTTGTCCAAGGACGATTTAATATCTTACAAAGTCATGATAATGAAAAGATAATTTTCTTTCAAATATTTATCACAATTTCTGGGTTTAATTAAAGTTCTTTGTTTTTGAAAATGTTTGAATGTGTTGCTTTGGAGATTTAATCTCGGTCAAGAAGGTTACTTTCCAACAGTCATGCGGAAATTGCCGTGATTATTTATCGCACGATAAACTGAATCATCAATACCTCGTTATTCGAAACTATAGTTTACAAAAAAATCGACACATTCAAACGGTTTATCTGTTACTCTCTTTCTTCCTCTATCTTTCTCTTTCTCTCGCTCACTCTCACTCTCGCTCCAGGTGTGATAGACATTTTTTCCCTTTGCATGTCACCATTGAATAGAGAGAAATAAAATTTTTCATTATCTCCCTTTGAATGTTTCCATTTTAGAAACAAGATTTTAACGAAACCTCAACAAGTCGACAATAATCTATTTTTGGTTGAATTATTCATGGATTCTATAAGAAAAGGTGTTTGGTAAGAGTGTTTTGTAAGAAAAACAATATTTAGTATTAAGGCAAATTTTCGTGCTATTTACTTATTTTTGGTTATGTTTAAATAATATGCAAATGAGTTAAGTTGGGTAAACAGGTTCGTAAGGTTCAACCAGTATATATTTGAATCGACAGATTTAATGATCGTATTCGCTTCGGCAGTACATATACTAAAATTGGAACGATACAGAGAAGATCAGCATGGCCCCTGCGCAAGGATGACACGCAAATTCGTGAAGCGTTCCATATTTTACGCCGAAACTATTCGCCTCTTTCATGTAGAGAAATAATTATCTCTACTAGTCATATTTAATTACTCCTTCGACTTTTTCACTACTTTTTCACCAAATCCCGCCTCTCTTTATCCTTTTACAGTATTTCATCTCCATTATATAACTTTGCTTATTCCTCATTTACACCCTGCCCAAACTTTTCATCACACATATATCAGATACGGTGTTTGCTTTGAGTGAGAAAAAAAGAGTGCAACGAAGAAAAGATAACGCTGAGAACAGCTTCAGCTATTTCAAATCTGCGCTAGTCAAATAGAAAAGACTTGTCAATTTTGAATCTTTTCATTTCTACCCTCTTACATTTCCACATAATCACCAGGGTTCATACGCATCATTAAAGGTTTCATATTTCGTCAATATTGTGTACGCTTGTGACTTTCTGCGCGCCTCTTTTTAAGCGATTTATTTCAGAGTGGACACATGACACTGGTTTGGTTTGTTTTTTTTCATGTTTTGTTTCGTCAGTAACGTTCATGATTAGCACCGAACTTTAAATTGGGGCGGGTCAATTTGATTTGTAAGATGAATGCGATTCTCAGGCCCCGTGCACGGAAAGTTACGTTCTTAAATATGTTTTAATATTGCTTGCGTAGCGGACACATCCGATCGACAGATTTTTATGTAGAGTGAATCAGAAAGAGGACTTATTTGAAGCGGATTATTACAATAATTCAATAAAAGTTGCTTGTCCAAGGACGATTTAATATCTTAAAAAGTCATGATAATGAAAAGATAATTTTCTTTCAAATATTTATCACAATTTCTGGGTTTAATTAAAGTTCTTTGTTTTTGAAAATGTTTGAATGTGTTGCTTTGGAGATTTAATCTCGGTCAAGAAGGTTACTTTCCAACAGTCATGCGGAAATTGCCGTGATTATTTATCGCACGATAAACTGAATCATCAATACCTCGTTATTCGAAACTATAGTTTACAAAAAAAACGACACATTCAAACGGTTTATCTGTTACTCTTTTTCTTCCTCTATCTTTCTCTTTCTCTCGCTCACTCTCACTCTCGCTCCAGGTGTGATAGACATTTTTTCCCTTTGCATGTCACCATTGAATAGAGAGAAATAAAATTTTTCATTATCTCCCTTTGAATGTTTCCATTTTAGAAACAAGATTTTAACGAAACCTCAACAAGTAGACAATAATCTATTTTTGGTTGAATTATTCATGGATTCTATAAGAAAAGATGTTTGGTAAGATTGTTTTGTAAGAAAAACAATATTTAGCATTAAGGCAAATTTTCGTGCTATTTACTTATTTTTGGTTATGTTTAAATAATATGCAAATGGGATTAAGTTGGGTAAACAGGTTGGCGGGTTCAACCAGTATATTTCAATCGACAGATTTAATGATCGTATTCGCTTCGGCAGTACATATACTAAAATTGGAACGATACAGAGAAGATTAGCATGGCCCCTGCGCAAGAGATGAGCACGCAAATTCGTGAAGCGTTCCATATTTTACGCCAGAAACTATTCGCCTCTTTCATTTAGAGAAATAATTATCTCTACTAGTCATATTTAATTACTCCTTCCGACTTTTCACTAACACTGCAAATCCCGCCTCTCTTTATCCCTTTACAGTATTTCATCTCCATTATATAACTTTGCTTATTCCTCATTTACACCCTGCCCAAACTTTTCATCACATATATCGAATGCGGTGTTTGCTTTGAGTGAGAAAAAGAGTGCAACGAAGAAAAGATAACGCTGAGAACAGCTTCAGCTATTTCAAATCTGCGCTAGTCAAATAGAAAAGACTTGTAATTTTGAATCTTTTCATTTATACCCTCTTACATTTCCATAAATACCAGGGTTCGTACGCATCATTAAAAGTTTCATATTTCGTCAATATTGTGTACGCTTGTAGCTCTGCGCGCCTCTTTTTAAGCGATTTATTTCAGAGTGGACACATGACACTGGTTTGGTTTGATTTTTCATCTTTTCATTCGGCAGTAACGTTTCATGATTAGCACCGAACTTTAAATTGGGGCGGGACAATTTGATTTGTAAGATGAATGCGATTCTCGGGCCCCGTGCACGGAAAGTTACGTTCTTAAATATGTTTTAATATTGCTTGCGTAGCGGACATCGATCGACAGATTTTTATGTGAGTGAATCAGAAGAGGACTTGTTGGAAGCGGAATATTACAATAATTCAGCCAAAGTTGCTTGTCCAAGGACGATTTAATATCTTACAAAGTCATGATAATGAAAAGATAATTTTCTTTCAAATATTTATCACAAATTCTGGGTTTCATTAGAGTTCTTTGTTTTGGAAAATGTTTGAATGTGTTGCTTTGGAGAATTTAATCTCTCTCGGTCAAGAGTTAGCAACAGTCATGCGGAAATTGCCGTGATTATTTATCGCACGATAAACTGAATCATCAATACCTCGTTATTCGAAACTATAGTTTACAAAAAAAGCGACACATTCAAACAGTTTATCTGTTACTCTCTTTCTTCCTCTATCTTTCTCTTTCTCTCGCTCACTCTCACTCTCGCTCCAGGTGTGATAGTCGTTTTCCCTTTGCATGTCACCATTGAATAGAGAGAAATAAAATTTTTTTGCATTTATCTCCCTTTGAATGTTTCCATTTTAGAAACAAGATTTTAACGAAACCTCAACAAGTCGACAATAATCTATTTTTGGTTGAATTATTCATGGATTCTATAAGAAAAGGTGTTTGGTAAGAGTGTTTTGTAAGAAAAACAATATTTAGTATTAAGGCAAACTTTCGTACTATTTACTTATTTTTGGTTATGTTTAAATAATATGCAAATGAGTTAAGTTGGGTAAACAGGTTCGTAAGGTTTCAACCAGTATATATTTGAATCGACAGATTTAGTGATCGTACTCGCTTCGGCAGTACATATACTAAAATTGGAACGATACGAGAAAGTGCTTGTGGCCCCTGCGCAAGGATGACACGCAAATTCGTGAAGCGTTCCATATTTTACGCCGAAACTATTCGCCTCTTTCATTTAGAGAAATAATTATCTCTACTAGTCATATTTAATTACTCCTTCGACTTTTTCACTACTTTTTCACACCAAATCCCGCCTCTCTTTATCCTTTTACAGTATTTCATCTCCATTATATAACTTTGCTTCCTCCCATTTTTACACCTACCCAAACTTTTCATCACACATATATCAGATACGGTGTTTGTGATGAGAAAAGAGTGCAACGAAGAAAAGATAACGCTGAGAACAGCTTCAGCTATTTCAAATCTGCGCTAGTCAAATAGAAAAGACTTGTCAATTTTGAATCTTTTCGTTTTATACCCTCTTACATTTCCACATAATCACCAGGGTTCGTACGCATCATTAAAAGTTTCATATTTCGTCAATATTGTGTACGCTTGTGGCTTTCTGCGCGCCTCTTTTTAAGCGATTTATTTCAGAGTGGACACATGACACTGGTTTGGTTTAGTTTTTCATCTTTCATTCGGCGGTAACGTTCATGATTAGCACCGAACTTTGGGCTGGGGCGGGACATTTGATTTGTAAGATGAATGCGATTCTCAGGCCCCGTGCACGGAAAGTTACGTTCTTAAATATGTTTTAATGTTGCTTGCGTAGCGGACACGTGATCGACAGATTTTATGTAGAGTGAATCAGAAGAAGGACTTATTTGAAGCGGAATATTCACAATAATTCAATAAAAGTTGCTTGTCCAAGGACGATTTAATATCTTACAAAGTCATGATAATGAAAAGATAATTTTCTTTCAAATATTTATCACAAATTCTGGGTTTCATTAAAGTTCTTTGTTTTTGAAAATGTTTGAATGTGTTGCTTTGGAGATTTAATCTCGGTCAAGAAGGTTACTTTCCAACAGTCATGCGGAAATTGCCGTGATTATTTATCGCACGATAAACTGAATCATCAATACCTCGTTATTCGAAACTATAGTTTGCAAAAAAACGACACATTCAAACGGTTTATCTGTTACTCTCTTTCTTCCTCTATCTTTCTCTTTCTCTCGCTCACTCTCACTCTCGCTCCAGGTGTGATAGACATTTTTTCCTTTGCATGTCACCATTGAATAGAGAGAAATAAAATTTTCATTATCTCCCTTTGAATGTTTCCATTTTAGAAACAAGATTTTAACGAAACCTCAACAAGTCTGACAATAATCTATTTTTGGTTGAATTATTCATGGATTCTATAAGAAAAGGTGTTTGGTGAAGGTGTTTTGTAGAAAAAACAATATTTAGTATTAAGGCAAACTTTCGTGCTATTTACTTATTTTGGTTATGTTTAAATAATATGCAAATGAGTTAAGTTGGGTAAACAGGTTCGTAAGGTTCAACCAGTATATATTTGAATCGACAGATTTAGTGATCGTACTCACTTCGGCAGTACATATACTAAAATTGGAACGATACAGAGAAGATTAGCATGGCCCCTGCGCAAGGATGACACGCAAATTCGTGAAGCGTTCCATATTTTACACCGAAACTATTCGCCTCTTTCATGTAGAGAATTAATTATCTCTACTAGTCATATTTAATTACTCCTTCGACTTTTTCACTACTTTTTCACCAAATCCCGCCTCTCTTTATCCTTTTACAGTATTTCATCTCCATTATATAACTTTGCTTATTCCTCATTTACACCCTGCCCAAACTTTTCATCACACATATATCAGATACGGTGTTTGCTTTGAGTGAGAAAAAAAGAGTGCAACGAAGAAAAGATAACGCTGAGAACAGCTTCAGCTATTTCAAATCTGCGCTAGTCAAATAGAAAAGACTTGTCAATTTTGAATCTTTTCATTTCTACCCTCTTACATTTCCACAGAATCACCAGGGTTCATACGCATCATTAAAAGTTTCATATTTCGTCAATATTGTGTACGCTTGTGGCTTTCTGCGCGCCTCTTTTTAAGCGATTTATTTCAGAGTGGACACATGACACTGGTTTGGTTTGGTTTTTTTCATCTTTTGATTCGGCAGTAACGTTCATGATTAGCACCTATCTTTAAATTGGGGCGGGACAATTTGATTTGTAAGATCAATGCGATTCTCAGGCCCGTGTACGGAAAGTTACGTTCTTAAATATGTTTTAATATTGCTTGCGTAGCAGACACATCCGATCGACAGATTTTTATGTAGAGTGAATCAGAAAGAGGACTTATTTGAAGCGGAATATTACAATAATTCAATAAAAGTTGCTTGTCCAAGGACGTTTTAATAACTTACAAAGTCATGATAATGAAAAGATAATTTTCTTTCAAATATTTATCACAATTTCTGGGTTTAATTAAAGTTCTTTGTTTTTGAAAATGTTTGAATGTGTTGCTTTGGAGATTTAATCTCGGTCAAGAAGGTTACTTTCCAACAGTCATGCGGAAATTGCCGTGATTACTTATCGCACGATAAACTGAATCATCAATACCTCGTTATTCGAAACTATAGTTTACAAAAAAAACGACACATTCAAACGGTTTATCTGTTACTCTCTTTCTTCCTCTATCTTTCTCTTTCTCTCGCTCACTCTCACTCTCGCTCCAGGTGTGATAGACATTTTTTCCCTTTGCACGTCACCATTGAACAGAGAGAAATAAAATTTTTCATTATCTCCCTTTGAATGTTTCCATTTTAGAAACAAGATTTTAACGAAACCTCAACAAGTCGACAATAATCTATTTTTGGTTGAATTATTCATGGATTCTATAAGAAAAGGTGTTTGGTAAGAGTGTTTTGTAAGAAAAACAATATTTAGTATTAAGGCAAATTTTCGTGCTATTTACTTATTTTTGGTTATGTTTAAATAATATGCAAATGAGTTAAGTTGGGTAAACAGGTTCGTAAGGTTCAACCAGTATATATTTGAATCGACAGATTTAATGATCGTACTCGCTTCGGCAGTACATATACTAAAATTGGAACGATACAGAGAAGATTAGCATGGCCCCTGCGCAAGGATGACACGCAAATTCGTAAAGCGTTCCATATTTTACGCCGAAACTATTCGCCTCTTTCATGTAGAGAAATAATTATCTCTACTAGTCATATTTAATTACTCCTTCGACTTTTTCACTACTTTTTCACCAAATCCCGCCTCTCTTTATCCTTTTACAGTATTTCATCTCCATTATATAACTTTGCTTATTCCTCATTTACACCCTGCCCAAACTTTTCATCACACATATATCAGATACGGTGTTTGCTTTGAGTGAGAAAAAAAGAGTGCAACGAAGAAAAGATAACGCTGAGAACAGCTTCAGCTATTTCAAATCTGCGCTAGTCAAATAGAAAAGACTTGTCAATTTTGAATCTTTTCATTTCTACCCTCTTACATTTCCACATAATCACCAGGGTTCATACGCATCATTAAAAGTTTCATATTTCGTCAATATTGTGTACGCTTGTGGCTTTCTGCGCGCCTCTTTTTAAGCGATTTATTTCAGAGTGGACACATGACACTGGTTTGGTTTGGTTTTTTTCATCTTTTGATTCGGCAGTAACGTTCATGATTAGCACCTATCTTTAAATTGGGGCGAGACAATTTGATTTGTAAGATGAATGCTATTCTCAGGCCCGTGCACGGAAAGTTACGTTCTTAAATATGTTTTAATATTGCTTGCGTAGCAGACACATCCGATCGACAGATTTTTATGTAGAGTGAATCAGAAAAAGGACTTATTTGAAGCGGAATATTACAATAATTCAATAAAAGTTGCTTGTCCAAGGACGATTTAATATCTTACAAAGTCATGATAATGAAAAGATAATTTTCTTTCAAATATTTATCACAATTTCTGGGTTTAATTGTTTTTGAAAATGTTTGAATGTGTTGCTTTGGAGATTTAATCTCGGTCAAGAAGGTTACTTTCCAACAGTCATGCGGAAATTGCCGTGATTATTTATCGCACGATAAACTGAATCATCAATACCTCGTTATTCGAAACTATAGTTTACAAAAAAAACGACACATTCAAACGGTTTATCTGTTACTCTCTTTCTTCCTCTATCTTTCTCTTTCTCTCGCTCACTCTCACTCTCGCTCCAGGTGTGATAGACATTTTTTCCCTTTGCATGTCACCATTGAATAGAGAGAAATAAAATTTTTCATTATCTCCCTTTGAATGTTTCCATTTTAGAAACAAGATTTTAACGAAACCTCAACAAGTCGACAATAATCTATTTTTGGTTGAATTATTCATAGATTCTATAAGAAAAGGTGTTTGGTAAGAGTGTTTTGTAAGAAAAACAATATTTAGTATTAAGGCAAATTTTCGTGCTATTTACTTATTTTTGGTTATGTTTAAATAATATGCAAATGAGTTAAGTTGGGTAAACAGGTTCGTAAGGTTCAACCAGTATATATTTGAATCGACAGATTTAATGATCGTACTCGCTTCGGCAGTACATATACTAAAATTGGAACGATACAGAGAAGATTAGCATGGCCCCTGCGCAAGGATGACACGCAAATTCGTGAAGCGTTCCATATTTTACGCCGAAACTATTCGCCTCTTTCATGTAGAGAAATAATTATCTCTACTCGTCATATTTAATTACTCCTTCGACTTTTTCAATACTTTTTCACCAAATCCCGCCTCTCTTTATCCTTTTACAGTATTTCATCTCCATTATATAACTTTGCTTATTCCTCATTTACACCCTGCCCAAACTTTTCATCACACATATATCAGATACGGTGTTTGCTTTGAGTGAGAAAAAAAGAGTGCAACGAAGAAAAGATAACGCTGAGAACAGCTTCAGCTATTTCAAATCTGCGCTAGTCAAATAGAAAAGACTTGTCAATTTTGAATCTTTTCATTTCTACCCTCTTACATTTCCACATAATCACCAGGCTTCATACGCATCATTAAAAGTTTCATATTTCGTCAATATTGTGTACGCTTGTGGCTTTCTGCGCGCCTCTTTTTAAGCGATTTATTTCAGAGTGGACACATGACACTGGTTTGGTTTGGTTTTTTTCATGTTTTCATTCGGCAGTAACGTTCATGATTAGCACCGAACTTTAAATTGGGGCGGGACAATTTGATTTGTAAGATCAATACGATTCTCAGGCCCCGTAGAAAAATTCCCGTTCTTAAATATGTTTTAATATTGCTTGCGTAGCGGACACATCCGATCGACAGATTTTTATGTAGAGTGAATCAGAAGAGGACTTATTTGAAGCATGAATATTACAATAATTCAATAAAGGATTTCGCTTGTCAAGGACGATTTAATATCTTACAAAGTCATGATAATGAAAAGATAATTTTCTTTCAAATATTTATCACAATTTCTGGGTTTAATTGTTTTTGAAAATGTTGAATGTGTGTTATGGAGATTTAATCTCGGATGAGAAGGTTACTTTCCAACAGTCATGCGGAAATTGCCGTGATTTATTTATCGCACGATAAACTTGAATCATCAACCTCGTTATTCGAAACTATAGTTTACAAAAAAACGGCTTATACATTCAAACGGTTCCTCTGTGCTCTCTTTCATATATATATATACTTTCTCGCTCACTCTCACTTAACAGGTGTGATGAACATTTTCCCTTTGCATGTCACCAATGAATGAGAAGGCAAATTTTTCATTATCTCCCTTTGAATGTTTTCCATTTTTAGAACAAGATTTGTAAACCTCAACAAGTCGACAATATTAATCTATTTTTGGTTGAATTATTCATAGTTCTTTAAGAAAGACAACTGGTAGAGTGTTTGTAGAGAAAAACAATATTAGTATTAAGGCAAATTTTCGTGCTATTTACTTATTTTTGGTTATGTTTAAATAATATGCAAATGAGTTAAGTTAGGTAAAAACGGAGTTCGTAAGTTCAACTTATTCCTGTATTTGAATCGACAGATTTAATGATCGTACTACTTCAGCTTGATGTACTAAAATTGGAACGATACAGAAGGTGTATGGCCCCTGCGCAAGGATGACCTTTCAAATTCGTGAAGCGTTCATATTTTACGCGAAACTATTCGCCTCTTTCTATTGTAGAGAAATAATTATCTCTACTCGTCATATTCTGATACTCGTAACGCAATACTTTTCACCAAATCCCGCCTCTCTTTATCCTTTTACAGTATTTCTGTCTCCAACCTGCTAACTTTGCTTATTCCTCAATTTTTATGGCTTTTTAATACACTATATATAGATACGGTGTTTGCTTTGAGTGAGAAAAAAAAGAGTGCAACGAAGAAAAGATAACGCTGAGAACAGCTTCGGCTATTTCAAATCTGCGCTTCAGTCAAATAGAAAAAGACTTGTCAATTTTTGAATCTTTTCATTTCTACTCTGCATTTCCATAATCACTTGAGCTTCATACGCATCATTAAAAGTTTCATGTTCGTCAGCTGTTGTGTACAACAGCGGCTTTCTGCGCGCCTCTTTTTAAGCGAAGTTTTATTTCGGTGGACATGACGCCTCTGGTTTGCTTTGGTTTTTTCCTTGTTTTCATTCGGCGACAACGTTCGGTTAGCACCGAACTTTAAATTGGGGCGGGACAATTTGATTTGTAAGATCAATGCGATTCTCAGACCCCGTGCACGGAAAGTTACGTTCTTAAATATGTTTTTTTATTGCTTGCGTAGCGGACACATCCGATCGACAGATTTTTATGTAGAGTGAATCAGAAGAGGACTTATTTGAAATGGAATATTGTCAATTTCAATAAAGTTTTACTTGTCCAAGGACGATTTAATATCTTACAAAGTCATGATAATGAAAAGATAATTTTCTTTCAAATATTTATCACATTTCTGAGTTTCATTGTTTTGAAAATGTTTGAATGTGTTACTTTACAAATTTAATCTCGGTCAAAGAGGTTACTTTCCAACAGTCATGCGGAAATTGCCGTGATTACTTATCGCACGATAAACTGAATCATCAATACCTCGTTATTCGACACTATAGTTTACAAAAAAAACGACACATTCAAACGGTTTATCTGTTACTCTCTTTCTTCCTCTATCTTTCTCTTTCTCTCGCTCACTCTCACTCTCGCTCCAGGTGTGATAGACATTTTTTCCCTTTGCATGTCACCATTGAATAGAGAGAAATAAAATTTTTCATTATCTCCCTTTGAATGTTTCCATTTTAGAAACAAGATTTTAACGAAACCTCAACAAGTCGACAATAATCTATTTTTGGTTGAATTATTCATGGATTCTATAAGAAAAGGTGTTTGGTAAGAGTGTTTTGTAAGAAAAACAATATTTAGTATTAAGGCAAATTTTCGTGCTATTTACTTATTTTTGGTTATGTTTAAATAATATGCAAATGAGTTAAGTTGGGTAAACAGGTTCGTAAGGTTCAACCAGTATATATTTGAATCGACAGATTTAATGATCGTACTCGCTTCGGCAGTACATATACTAAAATTGGAACGATACAGAAAAGATTAGCATGGCCCCTGCGCAAGGATGACACGCAAATTCGTGAAGCGTTCCATATTTTACACCGAAACTATTCGCCTCTTTCATGTAGAGAAATAATTATCTCTACTAGTCATATTTAATTACTCCTTCGACTTTTTCACTACTTTTTCACCAAATCCCGCCTCTCTTTATCCTTTTACAGTATTTCATCTCCATTATATAACTTTGCTTATTCCTCATTTACACCCTGCCCAAACTTTTCATCACACATATATCAGATACGGTGTTTGCTTTGAGTGAGAAAAAAAGAGTGCAACGAAGAAAAGATAACGCTGAGAACAGCTTCAGCTATTTCAAATCTGCGCTAGTCAAATAGAAAAGACTTGTCAATTTTGAATCTTTTCATTTCTACCCTCTTACATTTCCACATAATCACCAGGCTTCATACGCATCATTAAAAGTTTCATATTTCGTCAATATTGTGTACGCTTGTGGCTTTCTGCGCGCCTCTTTTTAAGCGATTTATTTCAGAGTGGACACATGACACTGGTTTGCTTTGGTTTTTTTCATGTTTTCATTCGGCAGTAACGTTCATGATTAGCACCGAACTTTAAATTGGGGCGGGACAATTTGATTTGTAAGATCAATGCGATTCTCAGGCCCCGTGCACGGAAAGTTACGTTCTTAAATATGTTTTAATATTGCTTGCGTAGCGGACACATCCGATCGACAGATTTTTATGTAGAGTGAATCAGAAAGAGGACTTATTTGAAGCGGAATATTACAATAATTCAATAAAAGTTGCTTGTCCAAGGACGATTTAATATCTTACAAAGTCATGATAATGAAAAGATAATTTTCTTTCAAATATTTATCACAATTTCTGGGTTTAATTGTTTTTGAAAATGTTTGAATGTGTTGCTTTGGAGATTTAATCTCGGTCAAGAAGGTTACTTTCCAACAGTCATGCGGAAATTGCCGTGATTATTTATCGCACGATAAACTGAATCATCAATACCTCGTTATTCGAAACTATAGTTTACAAAAAAAACGACACATTCAAACGGTTTATCGGTTACTCTCTTTCTTCCTCTATCTTTCTCTTTCTCTCGCTCACTCTCACTCTCGCTCCAGGTGTGATAGACATATTTTCCCTTTGCATGTCACCATTGAATAGAGAGAAATAAAATTTTTCATTATCTCCCTTTGAATGTTTCCATTTTAGAAACAAGATTTTAACGAAACCTCAACAAGTCGACAATAATCTATTTTTGGTTGAATTATTCATAGATTCTATAAGAAAATGTGTTTGGTAAGAGTGTTTTGTAAGAAAAACAATATTTAGTATTAAGGCAAATTTTCGTGCTATTTACTTATTTTTGGTTATGTTTAAATAATATGCAAATGAGTTAAGTTGGGTAAACAGGTTCGTAAGGTTCAACCAGTATATATTTGAATCGACAGATTTAATGATCGTATTCGCTTCGGCAGTACATATACTAAAATTGGAACGATACAGAGAAGATTAGCATGGCCCCTGCGCAAGGATGACACGCAAATTCGTGAAGCGTTCCATATTTTACGCCGAAACTATTCGCCTCTTTCATGTAGAGAAATAATTATCTCTACTCGTCATATTTAATTACTCCTTCGACTTTTTCAATACTTTTTCACCAAATCCCGCCTCTCTTTATCCTTTTACAGTATTTCATCTCCATTATATAACTTTGCTTATTCCTCATTTACACCCTGCCCAAACTTTTCATCACACATATATCAGATACGGTGTTTGCTTTGAGTGAGAAAAAAAGAGTGCAACGAAGAAAAGATAACGCTGAGAACAGCTTCAGCTATTTCAAATCTGCGCTAGTCAAATAGAAAAGACTTGTCAATTTTGAATCTTTTCATTTCTACCCTCTTACATTTCCACATAATCACCAGGGTTCATACGCATCATTAAAAGTTTCATATTTCGTCAATATTGTGTACGCTTGTGACTTTCTGCCCGCCTCTTTTTAAGCGATTTATTTCAGAGTGGACACATGACACTGGTTTGGTTTGGTTTTTTTCATCTTTTGATTCGGCAGTAACGTTCATGATTAGCACCTATCTTTAAATTGGGGCGGGACAATTTGATTTGTAAGATCAATGCGATTCTCAGGCCCGTGCACGGAAAGTTACGTTCTTAAATATGTTTTAATATTGCTTGCGTAGCAGACACATCCGATCGACAGATTTTTATGTAGAGTGAATCAGAAAGAGGACTTATTTGAAGCGGAATATTACAATAATTCAATAAAAGTTGCTTGTCCAAGGACGATTTAATATCTTACAAAGTCATGATAATGAAAAGATAATTTTCTTTCAAATATTTATCACAATTTCTGGGTTTAATTAAAGTTCTTTGTTTTTGAAAATGTTTGAATGTGTTGCTTTGGAGATTTAATCTCGGTCAAGAAGGTTACTTTCCAACAGTCATGCGGAAATTGCCGTGATTACTTATCGCACGATAAACTGAATCATCAATACCTCGTTATTCGAAACTATAGTTTACAAAAAAAACGACACATTCAAACGGTTTATCTGTTACTCTCTTTCTTCCTCTATCTTTCTCTTTCTCTCGCTCACTCTCACTCTCGCTCCAGGTGTGATAGACATTTTTTCCCTTTGCATGTCACCATTGAATAGAGAGAAATAAAATTTTTCATTATCTCCCTTTGAATGTTTCCATTTTAGAAACAAGATTTTAACGAAACCTCAACAAGTCGACAATAATCTATTTTTGGTTGAATTATTCATGGATTCTATAAGAAAAGGTGTTTGGTAAGAGTGTTTTGTAAGAAAAACAATATTTAGTATTAAGGCAAACTTTCGTGCTATTTACTTATTTTTGGTTATGTTTAAATAATATGCAAATGAGTTAAGTTGGGTAAACAGGTTCGTAAGGTTCAACCAGTATATATTTGAATCGACAGATTTAATGATCGTACTCGCTTCGGCAGTACATATACTAAAATTGGAACGATACAGAGAAGATTAGCATGGCCCCTGCGCAAGGATGACACGCAAATTCGTGAAGCGTTCCATATTTTACGCCGAAACTATTCGCCTCTTTCATTTAGAGAAATAATTATCTCTACTAGTCATATTTAATTACTCCTTCGACTTTTTCATTACTTTTTCACCAAATCCCGCCTCTCTTTATCCTTTTACAGTATTTCATCTCCATTATATAACTTTGCTTATTCCTCATTTACACCCTGCCCAAACTTTTCATCACACATATATCAGATACGGTGTTTGCTTTGAGTGAGAAAAAAAGAGTGCAACGAAGAAAAGATAACGCTGAGAACAGCTTCAGCTATTTCAAATCTGCGCTAGTCAAATAGAAAAGACTTGTCAATTTTGAATCTTTTCATTTATACCCTCTTACATTTCCACATAATCACCAGGGTTCATACGCATCATTAAAAGTTTCATATTTCGTCAATATTGTGTACGCTTGTGGCTTTCTGCGCGCCTCTTTTTAAGCGATTTATTTCAGAGTGGACACATGACACTGGTTTGGTTTGGTTTTTTTCATCTTTTCATTCGGCAGTAACGTTCATGATTAGCACCGAACTTTAAATTGGGGCGGGACAATTTGATTTGTAAGATGAATGCGATTCTCAGGCCCCGTGCACGGAAAGTTACGTTCTTAAATATGTTTTAATATTGCTTGCGTAGCGGACACATCCGATCGACAGATTTTTATGTAGAGTGAATCAGAAAGAGGACTTATTTGAAGCGGAATATTACAATAATTCAATAAAAGTTGCTTGTCCAAGGACGATTTAATATCTTACAAAGTCATGATAATGAAAAGATAATTTTCTTTCAAATATTTATCACAAATTCTGGGTTTCATTAAAGTTCTTTGTTTTTGAAAATGTTTGAATGTGTTGCTTTGGAGATTTAATCTCGGTCAAGAAGGTTACTTTCCAACAGTCATGCGGAAATTGCCGTGATTATTTATCGCACGATAAACTGAATCATCAATACCTCGTTATTCGAAACTATAGTTTACAAAAAAAACGACACATTCAAACGGTTTATCTGTTACTCTCTTTCTTCCTCTATCTTTCTCTTTCTCTCGCTCACTCTCACTCTCGCTCCAGGTGTGATAGACATTTTTTCCCTTTGCATGTCACCATTGAATAGAGAGAAATAAAATTTTTCATTATCTCCCTTTGAATGTTTCCATTTTAGAAACAAGATTTTAACGAAACCTCAACAAGTCGACAATAATCTATTTTTGGTTGAATTATTCATGGATTCTATAAGAAAAGGTGTTTGGTAAGAGTGTTTTGTAAGAAAAACAATATTTAGTATTAAGGCAAACTTTCGTGCTATTTACTTATTTTTGGTTATGTTTAAATAATATGCAAATGAGTTAAGTTGGGTAAACAGGTTCGTAAGGTTCAACCAGTATATATTTGAATCGACAGATTTAATGATCGTACTCGCTTCGGCAGTACATATACTAAAATTGGAACGATACAGAGAAGATTAGCATGGCCCCTGGGCAAGGATGACACGCAAATTCGTGAAGCGTTCCATATTTTACGCCGAAACTATTCGCCTCTTTCATGTAGAGAAATAATTATCTCTACTCGTCATGTTTAATTACTCCTTCGACTTTTTCAATACTTTTTCACCAAATCCCGCCTCTCTTTATCCTTTTACAGTATTTCATCTCCATTATATAACTTTGCTTATTCCTCATTTACACCCTGCCCAAACTTTTCATCACACATATATCAGATACGGTGTTTGCTTTGAGTGAGAAAAAAAGAGTGCAACGAAGAAAAGATAACGCTGAGAACAGCTTCAGCTATTTCAAATCTGCGCTAGTCAAATAGAAAAGACTTGTCAATTTTGAATCTTTTCATTTCTACCCTCTTACATTTCCACATAATCACCAGGCTTCATACGCATCATTAAAAGTTTCATATTTCGTCAATATTGTGTACGCTTGTGGCTTTCTGCGCGCCTCTTTTTAAGCGATTTATTTCAGAGTGGACACATGACACTGGTTTGCTTTGGTTTTTTTCATGTTTTCATTCGGCAGTAACGTTCATGATTAGCACCTATCTTTAAATTGGGGCGGGACAATTTGATTTGTAAGATCAATGCGATTCTCAGGCCCCGTGCACGGAAAGTTACGTTCTTAAATATGTTTTAATATTGCTTGCGTAGCAGACACATCCGATCGACAGATTTTTATGTAGAGTGAATCAGAAAGAGGACTTATTTGAAGCGGAATATTACAATAATTCAATAAAAGTTGCTTGTCCAAGGACGATTTAATATCTTACAAAGTCATGATAATGAAAAGATAATTTTCTTTCAAATATTTATCACAATTTCTGGGTTTAATTAAAGTTCTTTGCTTTTGAAAATGTTTGAATGTGTTGCTTTGGAGATTTAATCTCGGTCAAGAAGGTTACTTTCCGACAGTCATGCGGAAATTGCCGTGATTATTTATCGCACGATAAACTGAATCATCAATACCTCGTTATTCGAAACTATAGTTTACAAAAAAAACGACACATTCAAACGGTTTATCTGTTACTCTCTTTCTTCCTCTATCTTTCTCTTTCTCTCGCTCACTCTCACTCTCGCTCCAGGTGTGATAGACATTTTTTCCCTTTGCATGTCACCATTGAATAGGGAGAAATAAAATTTTTCATTATCTCCCTTTGAATGTTTCCATTTTAGAAACAAGATTTTAACGAAACCTCAACAAGTCGACAATAATCTATGTTTGGTTGAATTATTCATGGATTCTATAAGAAAAGGTGTTTGGTAAGAGTGTTTTGTAAGAAAAACAATATTTAGTATTAAGGCAAATTTTCGTGCTATTTACTTATTTTTGGTTATGTTTAAATAATATGCAAATGAGTTAAGTTGGGTAAACAGGCTCGTAAGGTTCAACCAGTATATATTTGAATCGACAGATTTAATGATCGTACTCGCTTCGGCAGTACATATACTAAAATTGGAACGATACAGAGAAGATTAGCATGGCCCCTGCGCAAGGATGACACGCAAATTCGTGAAGCGTTCCATATTTTACGCCGAAACTATTCGCCTCTTTCATGTAGAGAAATAATTATCTCTACTAGTCATATTTAATTACTCCTTCGACTTTTTCAATACTTTTTCACCAAATCCCGCCTCTCTTTATCCTTTTACAGTATTTCATCTCCATTATATAACTTTGCTTATTCCTCATTTACACCCTGCCCAAACTTTTCATCACACATATATCAGATACGGTGTTTGCTTTGAGTGAGAAAAAAAGAGTGCAACGAAGAAAAGATAACGCTGAGAACAGCTTCAGCTATTTCAAATCTGCGCTAGTCAAATAGAAAAGACTTGTCAATTTTGAATCTTTTCATTTCTACCCTCTTACATTTCCACATAATCACCAGGCTTCATACGCATCATTAAAAGTTTCATATTTCGTCAATATTGTGTACGCTTGTGGCTTTCTGCGCGCCTCTTTTTAAGCGATTTATTTCAGAGTGGACACATGACACTGGTTTGCTTTGGTTTTTTTCATGTTTTCATTCGGCAGTAACGTTCATGATTAGCACCGAACTTTAAATTGGTGCGGGTCAATTTGATTTGTAAGATGAATGCGATTCTCAGGCCCCGTGCACGGAAAGTTACGTTCTTAAATATGTTTTAATATTGCTTGCGTAGCGGACACATCCGATCGACAGATTTTTATGTAGAGTGAATCAGAAAGAGGACTTATTTGAAGCGGAATATTACAATAATTCAATAAAAGTTGCTTGTCCAAGGACGATTTAATATCTTACAAAGTCATGATAATGAAAAGATAATTTTCTTTCAAATATTTATCACAATTTCTGGGTTTAATTGTTTTTGAAAATGTTTGAATGTGTTGCTTTGGAGATTTAATCTCGGTCAAGAAGGTTACTTTCCGACAGTCATGCGGAAATTGCCGTGATTATTTATCGCACGATAAACTGAATCATCAATACCTCGTTATTCGAAACTATAGTTTACAAAAAAAACGACACATTCAAACGGTTTATCTGTTACTCTCTTTCTTCCTCTATCTTTCTCTTTCTCTCGCTCACTCTCACTCTCGCTCCAGGTGTGATAGACATTTTTTCCCTTTGCATGTCACCATTGAATAGGGAGAAATAAAATTTTTCATTATCTCCCTTTGAATGTTTCCATTTTAGAAACAAGATTTTAACGAAACCTCAACAAGTCGACAATAATCTATTTTTGGTTGAATTATTCATGGATTCTATAAGAAAAGGTGTTTGGTAAGAGTGTTTTGTAAGAAAAACAATATTTAGTATTAAGGCAAATTTTCGTGCTATTTACTTATTTTTGGTTATGTTTAAATAATATGCAAATGAGTTAAGTTGGGTAAACAGGCTCGTAAGGTTCAACCAGTATATATTTGAATCGACAGATTTAATGATCGTACTCGCTTCGGCAGTACATATACTAAAATTGGAACGATACAGAGAAGATTAGCATGGCCCCTGCGCAAGGATGACACGCAAATTCGTGAAGCGTTCCATATTTTACGCCGAAACTATTCGCCTCTTTCATGTAGAGAAATAATTATCTCTACTAGTCATATTTAATTACTCCTTCGACTTTTTCAATACTTTTTCACCAAATCCCGCCTCTCTTTATCCTTTTACAGTATTTCATCTCCATTATATAACTTTGCTTATTCCTCATTTACACCCTGCCCAAACTTTTCATCACACATATATCAGATACGGTGTTTGCTTTGAGTGAGAAAAAAAGAGTGCAACGAAGAAAAGATAACGCTGAGAACAGCTTCAGCTATTTCAAATCTGCGCTAGTCAAATAGAAAAGACTTGTCAATTTTGAATCTTTTCATTTCTACCCTCTTACATTTCCACATAATCACCAGGCTTCATACGCATCATTAAAAGTTTCATATTTCGTCAATATTGTGTACGCTTGTGGCTTTCTGCGCGCCTCTTTTTAAGCGATTTATTTCAGAGTGGACACATGACACTGGTTTGGTTTGGTTTTTTTCATGTTTTGATTCGGCAGTAACGTTCATGATTAGCACCGAACTTTAAATTGGTGCGGGTCAATTTGATTTGTAAGATGAATGCGATTCTCAGGCCCCGTGCACGGAAAGTTACGTTCTTAAATATGTTTTAATATTGCTTGCGTAGCGGACACATCCGATCGACAGATTTTTATGTAGAGTGAATCAGAAAGAGGACTTATTTGAAGCGGAATATTACAATAATTCAATAAAAGTTGCTTGTCCAAGGACGATTTAATATCTTACAAAGTCATGATAATGAAAAGATAATTTTCTTTCAAATATTTATCACAATTTCTGGGTTTAATTGTTTTTGAAAATGTTTGAATGTGTTGCTTTGGAGATTTAATCTCGGTCAAGAAGGTTACTTTCCAACAGTCATGCGGAAATTGCCGTGATTATTTATCGCACGATAAACTGAATCATCAATACCTCGTTATTCGAAACTATAGTTTACAAAAAAAACGACACATTCAAACGGTTTATCTGTTACTCTCTTTCTTCCTCTATCTTTCTCTTTCTCTCGCTCACTCTCACTCTCGCTCCAGGTGTGATAGACATTTTTTCCCTTTGCATGTCACCATTGAATAAAGAGAAATAAAATTTTTCATTATCTCCCTTTGAATTTTTTCATTTTAGAAACAAGATTTTAACGAAACCTCAACAAGTCGACAATAATCTATTTTTGGTTGAATTATTCATGGATTCTATAAGAAAAGGTGTTTGGTAAGAGTGTTTTGTAAGAAAAACAATATTTAGTATTAAGGCAAATTTTCGTGCTATTTACTTATTTTTGGTTATGTTTAAATAATATGCAAATGAGTTAAGTTGGGTAAACAGGTTCGTAAGGTTCAACCAGTATATATTTGAATCGACAGATTTAATGATCGTACTCGCTTCGGCAGTACATATACTAAAATTGGAACGATACAGAGAATTAGCATGGCCCCTGCGCAAGGATGACACGCAAATTCGTGAAGCGTTCCATATTTTACGCCGAAACTATTCGCCTCTTTCATGTAGAGAAATAATTATCTCTACTAGTCATATTTAATTACTCCTTCGACTTTTTCAATACTTTTTCACCAAATCCCGCCTCTCTTTATCCTTTTACAGTATTTCATCTCCATTATATAACTTTGCTTATTCCTCATTTACACCCTGCCCAAACTTTTCATCACACATATATCAGATACGGTGTTTGCTTTGAGTGAGAAAAAAAGAGTGCAACGAAGAAAAGATAACGCTGAGAACAGCTTCAGCTATTTCAAATCTGCGCTAGTCAAATAGAAAAGACTTGTCAATTTTGAATCTTTTCATTTCTACCCTCTTACATTTCCACATAATCACCAGGGTTCATACGCATCATTAAAAGTTTCATATTTCGTCAATATTGTGTACGCTTGTGGCTTTCTGCGCGCCTCTTTTTAAGCGATTTATTTCAGAGTGGACACATGACACTGGTTTGGTTTGGTTTTTTTGATGTTTTCATTCGGCAGTAACGTTCATGATTCGTTTCGTTAAAATCTTGTTTCTAAAAGGGCAAAATTCAAAGGGAGATAATGAAAAATTTTATTTCTCTCTATTCAATGGTGACATGCAAAGGGAAAAATGTCTATCACACCTGGAGCGAGAGTGAGAGTGAGCGAGCGAGCGAGAGAAAGAGAAAGATAGAGGAAGAAAGAGAGTAACCGATAAACCGTTTGAATGTGTCGTTTTTTTTGTAAACTATAGTTTCGAATAACGAGGTATTGATGATTCAATTTATCGTGCGATAAATAATCACGGCAATTTCCGCATGACTGTTGGAAAGTAACCTTCTTGACCGAGATTAAATCTCCAAAGCAACACATTCAAACATTTTCAAAAGCAAAGAACTTTAATTAAACCCAGAAATTGTAATAAATATTTGAAAGAAAGTTATCTTTTAATTATCATGACTTTGTAAGATATTAAATCGTCCTTGGACAAGCAACTTTTATTGAATTTTTGTAATATTCCGCTTCAAATAAGTCCTCTTTCTGATTCACTTTACGTAAAAATCTGTCGATCGGATGTGTCCGCTACGCAAGCAATATTAAAACATATTTAAGAACGTAACTTTCCGTGCACGGGGCCTGAGAATCGCATTCATCTTACAAATCAAATTGTCCCGCCCCAATTTAAAGTTCGGTGCTAATCATGAACGTTACTGCCGAATGAAAACATGAAAAAAACCAAACCAAACCAGTGTCATGTGTCCACTCTGAAATAAATCGCTTAAAAAGAGGCGCGCAGAAAGCCACAAGAATACACAATATTGACGAAATATGAAACTTTTAATGATGCGTATGAACCCTGGTGATTATGTGGAAATGTAAGAGGGTAGAAATGAAAAGATTCAAAATTGACAAGTCTTTTCTATTTGACTAGCGCAGATTTGAAATAGCTGAAGCTGTTCTCAGCGTTATCTTTTCTTCGTTGCACTCTTTTTTTCTCACTCAAAGCAAACACCGTATCTGATATATGTGTGATGAAAAGTTTGGGCAGGGTGTAAATGAGGAATAAGCAAAGTTATATAATGGAGATGAAATACTGTAAAAGGATAAAGAGAGGCGGGATTTGGTGAAAAAGTAGTGAAAATGTCGAAGGAGTAATTAAATATGACTAGTAGAGACAATTATTTCTCTAAATGAAAGAGGCGAGTAGTTTCGGTGTCAAATATGGAACGCTTCACGAATTTGCGTGTCATCATTGCGCAGGGGCCATGCTAATCTTCTCTGTATCGTTCCAATTTTAGTATATGTACTGCCGAAGCGAGTACGATCATGAAGTCTGTCGATTCAAATATATACTGGTTGAACCTTACGAACCTGTTTACCCAACTTAACTCATTTGCATATTATTTAAACATAACCAAGAATAAGTAAATAGCACGAAAATTTGCCTTAATACTAAATATTGTTTTTCTTACAAAACACTCTTACTAAACACCTTTTCTTATAGAATCCATGAATAATTCAACGAAAAATAGATTATTGTCGACTTGTTGAGGTTTCGTTAAAATCTTGTTTCTAAAATGGAAAAATTCAAAGGGAGATAATGAAAAATTTTATTTCTCTCTATTCAATGGTGACATGCAAAGGGAAAAAATGTCTATCACACCTGGAGCGAGAGTGAGAGTGAGCGAGAGAAAGAGAAAGATAGAGGAAGAAAGCGAGTAACAGATAAACCGTTTGAATGTGTCGTTTTTTTTGTAAACTATAGTTTCGAATAACGAGGTATTGATGATTCAGTTTATCGTGCGATAAATAATCACGGCAATTTCCGCATGACTGTTGGAAAGTAACCTTCTTGACCGAGATTAAATCTCCAAAGCAACACATTCAAACATTTTCAAAAGCAAAGAACTTTAATTAAACCCAGAAATTGTGATAAATATTCGAAAGAAAATTATCTTTTCATTATCATGACTTTGTAAGATATTAAATCGTCCTTGGACAAGGAACTTTTATTGAATTATTGTAATATTCCGCTTCAAATAAGTCCTCTTTCTGATTCACTCTACATAAAAATCTGTTGATCGGATGTTTGCGATACACATTTTTTTCTATTAAAATAAGTAATAAGAAAATACATAAAAACATTATGGATATTTTGGATCAAAACGGCATTAGAATTTAAATTACATTTTTATATTTCTCAACCAATCAGCTAAAAACATAGAATAAGAACATTCTAGAAAAATAGGATCGGAAGTCAATTAACAAAAAATATTTAGGCCCCTAAACAAAATAGTAAAATACAAATTTGATAGGTCAATAAATGTCTTCACACCTAAATGTTAGGAAGATTCTTTGATCCACTATTATGGTATATAAATAACACACAGTTAGGAAGAAAGAAGTCAGTCACCAAGCTAGCCATTAAGTCAGCATGTAACCGATACTTTGTCCGGCCAAGTCATTCTTCCACACTAAAGTTCATGACCTAGCTACAGAGGGCCGTGAAAGGAAAAACCCGACAAACTTTCTTTCATCAACGCGACACGCTGTCGCCACCCTAGATGAACTTAATGTAAGTAAGAACGACTTATTTACGGACTCCGTTAATATAAAATTACACACACACATTTAAACAAATTTAACTTCTTGCCAAACTTTATTTTCCAAAAGGCAATTTTTCATATCTTGTATTTTATTTGTTTCCACATGCTAATTTTAATTTATACATATTAAATTGTTCGTTGTTTAATGTTCGTTGTGACTTATTCCATTTCTTTTGCGCGATTGTAAAACATCGTGTTGTATTTGTGGGGGAACTGATCTCGAGAGCAATACCCGTAAAATACGGAAGCACATCAACCAAGCACTTACAAACCCGCTACAGATGTGTCCGCTACGCAAGCAATATTAAAACATATTTAAGAACGTAACTTTCCGTGCACGGGGCCTGAGAATCGCATTCATCTTACAAATCAAATTGACCCGCCCCAATTTAAAGTTCGGTGCTAATCATGAACGTTACTGCCGAATGAAAACATGAAAAAAACCAAAGCAAACCAGTGTCATGTGTCCACTCTGAAATAAATCGCTTAAAAAGAGGCGCGCAGAAAGCCACAAGCGTACACAATATTGACGAAATATGAAACTTTTAATGATGCGTATGAAGCCTGGTGATTATGTGGAAATGTAAGAGGGTAGAAATGAAAAGATTCAAAATTGACAAGTCTTTTCTATTTGACTAGCGCAGATTTGAAATAGCTGAAGCTGTTCTCAGCGTTATCTTTTCTTCGTTGCACTCTTTTTTTCTCACTCAAAGCAAACACCGTACCTGATATATGTGTGATGAAAAGTTTGGGCAGGGTGTAAATGAGGAATAAGCAAAGTTATATAATGGAGATGAAATACTGTAAAAGGATAAAGAGAGGCGGGATTTGGTGAAAAAGTATTGAAAAAGTCGAAGGAGTAATTAAATATGACTAGTAGAGATAATTATTTCTCTACATGAAAGAGGCGAATAGTTTCGGCGTAAAATATGGAACGCTTCACGAATTTGCGTGTCATCCTTGCGCAGGGGCCATGCTAATCTTCTCTGTATCGTTCCAATTTTAGTATATGTACTGCCGAAGCGAGTACGATCATTAAATCTGTCGATTCAAATATATAATGGTTGAACCTTACGAACCTGTTTACCCAACTTAACTCATTTGCATATTATTTAGACATAACCAAAAATAAGTAAATAGCACGAAAATTTGCCTTAATACTAAATATTGTTTTTCTTACAAAACACTCTTACCAAACACCTTTTCTTATAGAATCCATGAATAATTCAACCAAAAATAGATTATTGTCGACTTGTTGAGGTTTCGTTAAAATCTTGTTTCTAAAATGGAAAAATTCAAAGGGAGATAATGAAAAATTTTATTTCTCTCTATTCAATGGTGACATGCAAAGGGAAAAAATGTCTATCACACCTGGAGCGAGAGTGAGAGTGAGCGAGAGAAAGAGAAAGATAGAGGAAGAAAGAGAGTAACAGATAAACCGTTTGAATGTGTCGTTTTTTTTTTTGTAAACTATAGTTTCGAATAACGAGGTATTGATGATTCAGTTTATCGTGCGATAAATAATCACGGCAATTTCCGCATGACTGTTGGAAAGTAACCTTCTTGACCGAGATTAAATCTCCAAAGCAACACATTCAAACATTTTCAAAAACAAGGAACTTCAATTAAACCCAGAAATTGTGATAAATATTTGAAAGAAAATTATCTTTTCATTATCATGACTTTGTAAGATATTAAATCGTCCTTGGACAAGCAACTTTTATTGAATTATTGTAATATTCCGCTTCAAATAAGTCCTCTTTCTGATTCACTCTACATAAAAATCTGTCGATCGGATGTGTCTGCTACGCAAGCAATATTAAAACATATTTAAGAACGTAACTTTCCGTGCACGGGGCCTGAGAATCGCATTCATCTTACAAATCAAATTGTCCCGCCCCAATTTAAAGTTCGGTGCTAATCATGGACGTTACTGCCGAATGAAAACATGAAAAAATCCAAACCAAACCAGTGTCATGTGTCCACTCTGAAATAAATCGCTTAAAAAGAGGCGCGCAGAAAGCCACAAGCGTACACAATATTGACGAAATATGAAACTTTTAATGATGCGTATGAACCCTGGTGATTATGTGGAAATGTAAGAGGGTAGAAATGAAAAGTTTCAAAAATTGACATTCATTCAAAACTTTATCCAATTTTCCGGTTTTTATTAAAGTTGTTTGTAGGGATTGTAGTGGGTGAAGGCTTCCACTTACTAATTTAGATTTAGCGCGTCGACTCGACGTAACATTCGTTAAGGTTTGAAGCAAGATTTATGAATGAACAAGAAGGCGAAAGTAAACGGAAAAACAATATATTGAAAAAGGTTACATAGGGTTGAGAAAGCATGCATAAGAAGTTGTAGAGTCCGGTTTCAATGAAAGTTAATGTCAGAGAAGAAAATTAAGAGAATAAAAAATATATGCGCCACTAACTGCTGCCCGCAATTAGTGCGCGTGTGTGTGTATGAGTTAGGGAGGCATGTCTGTTCTTGTCTGCCCTCGCCCCGGGACGAAATCCTAACTGCTGTCTCACGTGCTGTTTTCGGTTTTTAAAGGCTTCTTTTTTGGCGGGAACTACGACTGTCACGTAGACGCCGCGTGACCATGCGTATGTATGTGTGTGTGTGGGTGTCAATGTATGAGACCCACAGGGATAATGTTGAAATACCTTGTTTTGGAGAATTAATGTCAGCCAAGGACTTGTATTTCCAATAATATTAGGCTGTAGGTACCTAAAAAAGTGTAACTTAGTATGAATAAAATGGTCCCAAACTTAATAGAAACAAAATTTTCCATCAAAATGTTTAAGAGGATAGCAAATTAATTTTAATCATTTGAAAATGAATTTAATCCCTTCTTACTTTTTCGAAATTTTGGCAGAATATTTTGTTTTGATTCGAGTTAGCGGATAACCAAAACTTTATGACTGTTTACCATGAAAAACATTATGAGGACATCATCCGCACTTTTCTCGGTGACAAACATTAATTTCGTAGAAATTCTCGCAAATATCAAATAATTTTCGAATTTTAATCAAACTTTCAGTACTCATTAACGAATGAATGACATTATTTTTTAAATTATTTTTTGTTTAAAATCTTGGTAAAAATCTCTTTTTTTTTACCTTTGTTACCCACTCCACGTCTTGAATTTTTTCGTAAATGTTATTTTTGTTTCGGTCTGAATTTTTATTATTAGTTAAACGCAGGACTCACAAGGGAATATAAATCATTTTTTTTTTTTTAAATTTTGCCTCTCTATTCGAAAATCTGCTCCGTTGATTAAAATAAAAAATGCAATTGAATAAAACCCTGATATTATTTACTTTGATTTTATTTTAATTGCTTGAATAAAAAGTAAGGACATTCTGAAGAAAAAAACTTTGCTTATTAATGAAATTTTAAAAGAATTGTTTTCATTTTTTTTTTTTTCCATTATAATGATTTATAAATTTTCAAAATTATTTTTTTAATCTTCAAATAATTTTTGGGGTTTATATTTTTTAATTAAGCATTTTGCGTATCGAAAATTGAAATAAAAACCCTTTTTTTTAAATTTTTTTTTTTATTATTTATTTATTTATTTATTTATTTATTTTTTTGCATTTCAAGTTTGTTTTTTTTATATGGTAATTTCGATATGCAAATTAAAAGGTCAGTGTTTCCTCTCTCACCCGAAAAAAATTATCTCTCTCTCTCTCTCTCTCTCTCTCTCTCTCTCTCTCTCTCTCTTTCTCTGTGTGTGTGTGTGTGTGTGTGTGTGTGTGTGTGTAAACATGGATAAAAATTGCTTCCGCCGGGAAACGTTCGTTTTCATTTTTCTTTGTCGGCTAAGCTAACTCTCTCGCACACACACACGCCCACTATTATAACTGTATTTACTAGCCTTCCCACGCAGGCCGAATGTGACACATGGTCATTTTATCGTGGGAATTCCCGGCCATTATAACAATTGTAGAAGCCTCGGCGATGCTTGTTAAATTGGCGTTGTGTCAAACACGTCCGAAGTCCCCACAATTTAAATATCATAAGTTTAAAGGTTGGATGTAAAATTGTTAAAGGATAAAATATTTCGTTTGTACATTAAAGTAAAGATTTATTAACAGAATGACAAAATTGCAAGAAGAAAAATATAAGTGAAAACACTATCGCATATTTGTGAGAAAAAAAATGTTCATTGAGAAATGTATGAAGCTTTGTAGTTAAAATTGTTCAAAGACAAATGTAAGTATTTAAAATATCCACAGAAGTTTAAGAATTCATAGCAGAATGTAAAGTCTTACGTTCCCTCCTCTTTCTGGTAGATCGGAGACAGGGTGAGAAAGAAGAAATAAACAAACAGTACTTATCGTGGTGCAGTGGATATCGGCTCGGAACGAGAAATCGGGAGCCGAGTTCGAATTCCAGTTGAATTCATTGCATTCACTTACGCGCAAATACCCTTGGGAAAAGTATTAATCCGTCTCTTCCTTCCAGTTATGGGTTAAATAACAGGACAGATTGGGTTCTGTAGCCTTGGCTGGCAAGCAGTCTACCGCAGAAAACAATGGCAACCTACTGCGGGATAATCTTCTGCCCAGTCAGTCA
Organism: Ascarosepion bandense; assembly: GCA_037127315.1. NCBI lineage: Eukaryota > Metazoa > Mollusca > Cephalopoda > Sepiida > Sepiidae > Ascarosepion > Ascarosepion bandense. The sequence continues at coordinate 316,803 of JBBBDQ010000380.1, forward strand.
TGTCTCTTTCGAGAAATGATCGCCCAAGCGTGTTTCACGTATGGCACTTGACTGAGTGACTGACTTATCGCAGACAGAGTGTCATGTTGTTGTTGTTGTACTCTATGGCGGTGTGGAATGAAAACAAAGAAAAGAAATTTGGAAGAAGAGGTCGACGGGACAGGACCAAGTCAGCTTGAAATTAATTCCTTACATTGTGGCGAGATGCTGTCAGATACCGCTCCCATTCTGACTCTTAACCGGTCATGGACGTAGTTAAGTAGTGGATTTCAGTCATCTGACCAGCTCCCAGAGGCACCTTCTTTTTAGGTGTGAAAAAACGTTTGACTGACGCTGTAATATGAATTTTCTATTTCTTATCCAATTAGGATACATAATTTTACTTTTCACACTGACTTGTAAATGTTTCTTGGTTTGGATTTTTCCAAAATGTTTTTAATTGTTTGAATCCGATTTTGCGAGTGTGCAATTTTAATTTGGGTGTTTTAGTTGGTTGATGGATGATATAGGCTTTGTATCCCATGCATGTAATTCCTTCTGTTAATAACATGTATTAAGTGTCATTTGTTTTAAATTGGAGTAGATAGACTAAACTATCGCCCGGTTCACACAACACCCACATCTATTGAACAGGAGAAGAGGCTCATCCCTTGTTTCCTGTTTAGGATGCGGTTTCCGGTTTTCTCTTTTCCAATCTTTTCACTCTTTTCTTTTTTTCTTTTTTCTTTTTTTTCATTTGGAGTAGATAGACAAAACTATCGTCCGGTTCACACTCCACCCACATCTATTGAACAGGTGAAGAGGCTCATCCCTTGTTCCCTGTTTAGGATGTGGTTTCCGGCTTTCTCTTTTCCATTCCTTTTACCTTTACGTAGCCCCCTGCGCATCAGTGGCGTTATCGCCTTGCTTGGGGTGATATGATTAAAAAAAAAAAAATTCCAATTAAAATAAGGTATTTGCTTTCCTGAAATATACATACCTGTTTTTCTCTATTGCTCTGTCTTTCTCTCTCAAGCAAGAAAGAACCTCTGATATGAAAAGAGGAAGAAGAAAAAACTGAATAACTGTTATGAAACAGAAGTTTCCTAATCCAAGTACTTGTTGTTGTGCCTAGAGATCAACCAAAACAAGAAAGGCCCTACGCATAACTTCCATTAAAAAAAAAAAAAAAAAAAAAACGCCAAATAATAAATAAAAGTGACTTTTGCAACCATCACAGGCAACCTCTCCTGTCTCCAATAAGCATGGACCAAGCGATTCTCCCTGAGTGCAATACACTGCGCCTACTCGGCTTTACCCTCTCTTCTGATCTCAAATGGCACCGCTACATCGAATCCATAGCTAAATCCACTGCTAAGAAGGTTGGGTCACTGTGTCGATCCAGGATGTTTTTCCGCCTGAATCCATCCTGCATATATACAAATCAACCATTCGTCCGTGCATGGAATACTGCTGCCATTTATGGTCAGGCGCCCCTGCCGTTCACCTCAGTGTTCTCGACAGGCTCCAAAGGAGAGTCAGTAACGTGATAGGTGCTGACTTGTCGGCTCGACTACAGCCACTTCCCCACCGAGGAAATGTGGCCTCCCTTTGTCTGTTCTATAAATACTTTCATGGGTTCTGCGCAGACGAACTCAAGTCACTGGTGCCTCCTCAACAGGTGTTTACTCGTGCAACCAGAACGGCAATTAGGTCCCACCCATTCACAGTTAGGTTGGTCAAATGTAGACGACAATTCTACTCATGCAGCTTCTTCTCTCGCACTTTCCGCCTGTGGAACTCGCTCCCATATTCTTGCTTTCCTGACGACTCCAACCTCCAGAGATTTAAATGCAATGTCCATATTCATCTACGAATCACTTGACCCTAGCCCTTCCCCCATCCCGTATATCCTTCCCTTTCTCTCCACCCTTGAAAGTGTCATCACACCTGCATTCTCATCTTTCTATTGCTCCTTTCTAATTACTTTGTACTCCTCTTCTCTCTCTTCTAATTAATCTTCTTTCAGTTATGTAGTCCCCCGCACATCAGTGGCATTTCCGCCTTGCTCGGGGTGAAGTTTGTTTTTTTTGTTTTTTTTTTAATCATATCACCCCGAGCAAGGCGGTAACGCCACTGATGTGCAGTTGGCTACATAGGAGTGAAAAGATTGGAAAAGAGAAAACCGGAAACCGCATCCTAAACAGGAAACAAGGGATAAGCCTCTTCACCTGTTCAATAGACGGAGGTGGAGTGAGAACCGGGCGATAGTTAAGTCTATCTACCCCAGTTGAAAAAAAAGTGATAACATTAGAAAAGAGAAAACCGGAAACCGTATTCTAAACAGGAAACAAGGGATGAGCCTCTTCACCTGTTCAATAGACGGAGGTGGAGTGAGAACCGGGCGATAGTTTAGTCTATCTACTCCAATTGAGTAAAAAAATAAATAAATAAATAAAAGAGTGAAAAGAGTGGAGAAGAGAATGCCGGAAACGACATCCTAAGCAGGGAACAAGGGATGAGCCTCTTCACCTGTTCAATATACGTGGGTGGATTGTGAACCGGGCGATAGTTTAGTCTATCTACTCCAATTGAGGAAAAAATAATAAATAAAAGAGTGAAAAGAGTGCAGAAGAGAATGTCGGAAACCACATCCTAAGCAGGGAAAAAGGGATGAGGCTCTTCACCTGTTCAATAGACATGGGTGGAGTGTGAACCGGGCGATAGTTTAGTCTATCTACTCCAATTGAGGAACAAAATAAATAAATAAATAAATAAAAGAGTGAAAAGAGTGGAGAAGAGAAAGACGGAAAACACATCCTAAACAGGGAACAAGGGATGATCATCTTCACCTGTTCAATAGACGTGTGTGGAGTGTGAACCGGGCGATAGTTTAGTCTATCTACACCAATTGAGGAAACAATAAATAAATAAATACATAAAAGATTGAAAATAGTGGAGAAGGGAAAGCCGGAAACCACATCCTAAGCAGGGAACAAGGGATGAGCCTCTTCGCCTGTTCAATAGACGTGGGTAGAGTGTGAACCAGGCGATAGTTTAGTCTATCTACTCCAATTGAGTAAAAAATATAAATAAATAAAAGATTGAAAATAGTGGAGAAGAAAAAGCCGCAAACCACATCCTAAGCAGGGAACAAGGGATGATCCTCTTCACCTGTTCAATAGACGTGGGTGGAGTGTGAATAGGGCGATAGTTTAGTCTATCTACTCCAATTGAGAAAAATAAATAAATAAATAAATAAAAGAGTGGAAAGAGTGGAGTAGAGAATGCCGGAAACCTCACCCTAATCAGGAAACAAGGGATGAGCCTCTTCACCTTTTCAATAGACGTGGCTGTAGTGTGAACCGGGCGATAGTTTAGTTTATCAACTTTAATTGAGGAAAATAAATAAATAAATAATTAAATAAAAGAGTGAAAAGTGTGGAGAAGAGAAATCCAGAATCCACATTCTATGCAGGGAACAAGGGATGAGCCTCTTCACCTTTTCAATAGACGTGGCTGTAGTGTGAACCGGGCGATAGTTTAGTCTATCTACTCCAATTGAGTAAAAAATATAAATAAATAAAAGATTGAAAAGAGTGCAGAAGAGAAAGCCGCAAACCACATCCTAAGCAGGGAACAAGGGATGAGCCTCTTCACCTGTTCAATAGACGTTGGTGGAGTGTAACCAGGCGATAGTTTAGACTATCTACTCCAAATGAGGAAAATAAATAAATAAATAGATAAATAAAAGATTGAAAATAGTGGAGAAGAGAAAGCCGCAAACCACATCCTAAGCAGGGAACAAGGGATGAGCCTCTTCACCTGTTCAATAGACGTGGGTGGAGTGTGAACCGGGCGATAGTTTAGTCTATCTACTCCAATTGAGTAAAAAATATAAATAAATAAAAGATTGAAAATAGTGGAGAAGAGAAAGCCGCAAACCACATCCTAAGCAGGGAACAAGGGATGAGCCTCTTCACCTGTTCAATAGACGTGGGTGGAGTGTGAACCGGGCGATAGTTTAGTCTATCTACTCCAATTGAGTAAAAAATATAAATAAATAAAAGATTGAAAAGAGTGCAGAAGAGAAAGCCGCAAACCACATCCTAAGCTGGGAACAAGGGATGAGCCTCTTCACCTGTTCAATAGACGTGGGTGGAGTGTGAACCGGGCGATAGTTTAGTCTATCTACTCCAATTGAGTAAAAAATATAAATTAATAAAAGATTGAAAAGAGTGCAGAAGAGAAAGCCGCAAACCACATCCTAAGCAGGGAACAAGGGATGATCCTCTTCACCTGTTCAATAGACGTGGGTGGAGTGTGAATAGGGCGATAGTTTAGTCTATCTACTCCAATTGAGAAAAATAAATAAATAAATAAATAAAAGATTGAAAAGAGTGCAGAAGAGAAAGCCGGAAACCTCACCCTAAGCAGGAAACAAGGGATGAGCCTCTTCACCTTTTCAATAGATGTGGGTGGAGTGTGAACCGGGCGATAGTTTAGTTTATCAACTTTAATTGAGGAAAATAAATAAATAAAATATTGAAAAGAATGGAGAAGAGAAAGCCGCAAACCACAACTTATGCAGGGAACAAGGGATGATCCTCTTCACCTGTTCAATAGACGTTGGTGAAGTGTAACCAGGCGATAGTTTAGTCTATCTACTCCAAATGAGGAAAATAAATAAATAAATAGATAAATAAAAGAGTGAAAATAGTGGAGAAGAGAAAGCCGCAAACCACATCCTAAGCAGGGAACAAGGGATGAGCCTCTTCACCTGTTCAATAGACGAGGGTGGAGTGTGAACCGGGCGATAGTTTAGTCTATCTACTCCAATTGAGTAAAAAATATAAATAAATAAAAGATTGAAAAGTGTGCAGAAGAGAAAGCCGCAAACCACATCCTAAGCAGGGAACAAGGGATGAGCCTCTTCACCTTTTCAATAGACGTGGGAGGAGTGTGAACCGGGCGATAGTTTAGTCTATCTAATAGAATTGAGGAAAAAATAAATAAATAAATAAAAGAGTGAAAATAGTGGAGAAGAGAAGGCTGCAAACAACATCCTAAGCAGGGAAAAAGAGATGAGCCTCTTCACCTGTTCAATAGACGTGGGTGGAGTGTGAATAGGGCGATAGTTTAGTCTATCTACTCCAATTGAGTAAAAAATATAAATAAATAAAAGATTGAAAAGAGTGGAGCAGAGAAAGCCGCAAACCACATCCTAAGCAGGGAACAAGGGATGAGCCTCTTCACCTGTTCAATAGACGTGGGTGGAGTGTGAACCGGGCGATAGTTTAGTTTATCAACTTTAATTGAGGAAAATAAATAAATAAATAAATAAATAAAAGAGTGAAAAGTGTGGAGAAGAGGAATCCAGAATCCACATTCTATGCAGGGAACAAGGGATGAGCCTCTTCACCTTTTCAATAGACGTGGCTGTAGTGTGAACCGGGCGATAGTTTAGTCTATCTACTCGAATTGAGTAAAAAATATAAATAAATAAAAGATTGAAAAGAGTGCAGAAGAGAAAGCCGCAAAGCACATCCTAAGTAGGGAACAAGGGATGAGCCTCTTCACCTGTTCAATAGACGTTGGTGGAGTGTAACCAGGCGATAGTTTAGTCTATCTACTCCAAATGAGGAAAATAAATAAATAAATAGATCAATAAAAGAGTGAAAATAGTGGAGAAGAGAAAGCCGCAAACCACATCCTAAGCAAGGAACAAGGGATGAGCCTCTTCACCTGTTCAATAGACGTGGGTGGAGTGTGAACCGGGCGATAGTTTAGTCTATCTACTCCAATTGAGTAAAAAATATAAATAAATAAAAGATTGAAAATAGTGGAGAAGAGAAAGCCGCAAACCACATCCTAAGCAGGGAACAAGGGATGATCCTCTTCACCTGTTCAATAGACGTGGGTGGATTGTGAACCGGGCGATAGTTTAGTCTATCTACTCGAATTGAGGAACAAAATAAATAAATAAATAAAAGAGTGAAAAGAGTGGAGAAGAGAAAGACGGAAAACACATCCTAAACAGGGAACAAGGGATGAGCCTCTTCACCTGTTCAATAGACGTGGATGGAGTGTGAACCGGGCGATAGCTTAGTTTATCTACTCCAATTTAGGACAAAAATCAATAAATAAAAGAGTGAAAATAGTGGAGAAGAGAAAGCCGCAAACCACATCCTAAGCAGGGAACAAGGGATGAGCCTCTTCACCTGTTCAATAGACGTGGGTGGAGTGTGAACCGGGCGATAGTTTAGTCTATCTGCTCTAATTGCGGAAAAAAATAAAAAAATAAAAGAGTGAAAAGGTTGGAAAAGAGAAAGCTGGAAACCACATCCTAAGCAGGGAACAAGGGATGAGCCTCTTTACCTGTTCAATAGACGAGGGTGGAGTGTGAACCGGGCGATGTAGACGTGGGTGGGTGTCTGCAGTTGGATTCTCTCCGGTCAATCAGTTCTTGTTGTCCTAAACTTTATTGCCATATTTACGACATTTCGGTCGTTGCACGCTTCGGCCTTCTTCTTAAAAAAAAAAAAAGGTTTCCTAGACATTAAGTTTATAAATCCCCAAAATTCAGTTGTTCTTGTCTTTAAGGACACATATCCAATGGATATAGACGTTGGTTAGTTCCTGTGACTTGATCCAAAGTGTTGTGAGTTCAATACCAGGCCAGAGCAGTGGTGAACATCTAACTTACTGGGTTAGAGCGTGATAACTCATGACTTCCAATCGTGGCATTACTACTACGAAATTCCTAGCAAAAATATATATTCTGTTCGGGCCTTTTAATTAACCTTCTGAAGAGCGAAAATATCCTAAGGGCAAAATATCTTCTTACCAATTCAAAACATTATATATATATATATATGTGTGTGTGTGTGCTAAACGCAATCAATCGTCAGGCCGACAATTGCTTTTTTATATGAAACAGACTGAATGTTGACATCTTTTATATTTGCATTCGTTCAAACCTTGACATTGAGCACTTCAGCAAATAAATAAAGCATACCTTAAAACAATATTTTTTATCATATATATATATATTCCGATCTGAGTTTGGAAATTTGCACGTAAATAAATGAAACGAATTCGGGTGGAATTCGAACACGGCTCTCCGATTTCACATTCCGAACCGATATCTAATATACCACAAGAGAGGAGATACACGCTTTATCTGTTTGATTTTTGTAAGTATTTATATATATATATATATGCATGCAAATACTTACAAAAATAAAATAGATAAAGCGGGTTTCAATCCTGGGTAAAAAAGGCAATCGGGGTCTAACCGCACTGATGAGCTGTGATACGGCGAAACTGATCTGTCTGCGGATGATATATATATATATATATATATATATATATATATATATATATATATATATATGACAATTATTGGACTCCGATTGCTTTTTTACCCAGGATTGAAACCCGACACAAATGACGTCAGTCGGCGAATCTACCCCTGGGCTATGGGCGTTCGGCGGAAATAGGCAGACTTTTTGGCACATATCATTATACGTGCCCAATAGCTAGTGCATTCTAATTCATTTCACTGAATGAGTGATGCGTACATGCCAGAGTAGCTACTGTTTATCAAAGTCTACTATTTTTCCAGAGTGCTCAATCAGGGTGTGAAAGCGTAAATATTGTCATCCGCAGACAGATCTGTTTCGCCGTATCATATATATATATATATATATATATATATATAGGCAGCAAATTTTCTTTTAGATATGTCAGATTAAATATCCATTTTGAATGATTTTCACGTTCTAATGAACGCTAAGCAATTTATCAACCGTTATATTTGAAGCAGAAAAAAAATTACAGTAATTTCTAGCAACACAGTTTTGCTTCTTTTTTTTTCTTTTTTCTTTTTTTTTTTTTTTTGTTACTATAACTCACACCCATGAATATGATCTCGGAAAGAGATTGAAAGTACTTGGGAAATGAATGATAATAACATCTGTCAACGTTACAGCTCTTTTCTGACATCTTTCAATTATAATACTCGAAATATTATCAGTGAGTATGGACGGATTTTATTACGAATAAGCAGACACAATGTTTGAAATTTATTTAATCTCTCACACACACACACACACACACACACACATATATATATAAGAGAGAGAGAGAGAGAGAGAGAGAGAGAGAGAAGAAAAAAACAACACATAATTAAACGTTTAAAATCCAGAATTTATTTCAGCAATGTAAAAATAATTGCAGTTGACTCTCTCAGACCGTTAATAAGTAAATAATAATTTTACTCAGATAGTTAAAAAAAAAAACGTTTCTAACAGAGAGTTTTAGACTGGAAATTAACTGAGCATAGATACATCAAATCACACACATAATACAATACAGGTTATAGATTTTTTTTTTTTTTTGTTTGCGTCCAGAGTTATAAGAATGTTTTATTTTCCAAAAACGGTCCTCACATTATGGCCGTGTTCATAGTTGATGTTATTCAGTGTTGGCTTTTTTCTTTTTATTAATAATGCTTCCATTATTTTTAGCATTTTTTGTCATGTGGATGACTATTATATTTGTAATGTTAACGAGTATGTTGCGGATGGAATTTGGTAGGTCTCCGTATGCATTTAACTGAGACTCAATAGAGCTGTGGTCAGAGAGATGTAACGTGAGTCTTCTTGTTCAACATGTTGCGGTAAAATAATAACGATTCTCTGTTATTTGGATCTTGCAGGTGAGTTGTTCTTGTTGAATATGAGGCAAAGAATTTTAATTTTTTATAGTATAAATTAATTAATTTTGTTTTGTTTTTTTTGTCGACTGGAGTTGTATATTTCTTTATAAATAATCAAATTAGTATTTTCCTTACGAAGGTAGCCAATAAAAACACTGAACGCACAGATAAAAACAAGAACATTCGCTTTTTCTATAAAAATCAAAGGCAAGTCAAGTATAAAAATTCAATAAAAATCTTAACCGCATTACCTTGTCAATCGATTTTATGTGCGTTCTGGTGCAGTGGATATCGAATCGGAACGACAAATCGGGAAGCCGAGTTCGAATTCCAGTTGAATTCCTTGCATTCACTTACGCACAAATGCACTTGGGAAAGGTATTAATTCGTCTCTTTCCTCCAGTTATGGGTTAAATAACAGGACAGATTGGGTTCTGTAGTATGGGTGGCAAACAGTCTACCGCAGAAAGCAATGGCAACCTACTGCGGGATAATCTTCTGCCCAGTCAAGACATGATCGCCCAAAGCGTGTATCATGTATGACACTTAACTGACTGACTGACTGAATATAATAGTTGGAAACATAATTAAAACTTCTATAAGCATAAAGTGGGGGATCAATTTCTTATTTTTATGAAGTAATAAAGTGATCCCCCACTAATTATACTTAATATAATAATGTAATATAATCTATATCTTCCCCCTCTAGCTATGAGTCAAATAACAGGACAGATTGTGTTCTATAGCCTTGGCTAGCAACCAATCTACCACAGAAAGTAATGGCAACCTACTGCGGGATAATCTTCTGCTCAGTCAGTCATGTCTCTTTCGAGACATGATGACCCAAAGCGTGTATCACGTATGGCACTTAACTGACTGAATATAAAAGTTGAAAACATGATGAGAGCTTTTACTGGTTATAAAGTGGGGGATCGGTTTTCTATTGTTATGAAGTAATAAACTGATCCCTCACTAATTGCTACTTAATAATATAATACATCTCTTCCCCATCTAGCTATGAGTCAGATGACAGAACAGATTAAGTTCTATAGCCTTGGTCGGCAAACAGTCTACCGCGGAAACAAATTGCAACCTACTACAGGATAATCTTCTACTCAGTCAGTCATGTCTCTTGCAAGACATGATCACCCAAAGTGTGTATCACGTATAGCACTGAATATTATAGTTGAAAACATGATGAGAGCTTCTACTGGGCATAAAGTGGGGGATAGGTTTTCTATTGTTATGAAGTAATAAACTGTTCCTCCACTAATTACTACTTAATAATATAATACATCTCTTCCCCATCTAGCTTTGAGTCAAATAATAGGACAGATTGGCTTCTATTGCCTTGATCGGTAACCAGTCTACCGCGAAAAATAATGGCGACCTACTGCGGGATAATCTTCTACCCAGTCAGTCATGTCTTTTTTGAGACATGATCGCCCAAATCGTGTATCACGTATGGCACTTAACTGACTGACCGTATAAATCAGAGATTGTTACCCAAAATAGTATGCTGCACTGCTTGACATTTTCACCGGAATCTCTAATACGAACATTTCAAATTGGTTGGGTGTCAATCTGGGAACAATGTAGAGGATTCGGAATGAGTTAGATGAATCTAATGGTGATTAAGAAGGTACCGCAGCTCGAAAAACTCACTCTGATCGTTCTGGTAAGAAAGAAGTCTCGAATTTGTTTAGTGAGTTCCTCAGACTCAACTCAGAGGCCTACATCAAGTGCCTTGAGTCGGTAGTACTGCTCTGGGTCAAGAGGGTGGTTGCTGGAAGATTCTATGTCTGGTAACAAGACTCTACACTACACGTCACACGGAGAACCCGAACATAGCTGTCAGACGACTTCTGCGACTACATCACTCCTTACATCTGGCCACCCAACTCCCCAGACTTCAACCCCCTTGGTTATTGTGTCGGGTGCAGTTGAACGAAAAACCTACAAAATTCCTAACACCGAAAATAAACAAGGCAAGGATTATGGCAGCATTCACTAATTAAAAAATGGAGACCGTCCAAAAGAGATGCAAGAGATTCCGAAGTCGTCTGGAGACCATGGTTGAAGCCAATGTCAATTTTATTGATTAAATTTACTCTTTATTATTTCAATATGTTTTTCCAACGCACATCCCACCCTTATATATATTGAGAAAGAAAAAAGAGAGAAAATTATAAATATATATACAGTACTGTGCAATTAGGACAAGAACTATTTTATCTTTTATGAGGCATATTGACAATTTAATTAAAGTCATTTTATTTGATTCACTCAAATGCTTTAACAAGAAAAAAACAATTGTTACAAAAATAATTTCATATTTAGTATAATAGCCTTTTGCTTTGATCACAGCCTTCATTCTGTCAGGCATTGACATCACAAGCTTCTTCAATGTATCTCATGGTATCTCCTGCCAAGCAGCTTGTATTTATTACCAAAATGTGTCTTGCAAAGTAACATTAGATTTATCAATTTTTTATCCAAAATATCCCATAGATATTCAATAGGATTGAGATCAGGGATTTGTGGAGGCCATCTCAAATTCCGAAGCCTTCCTTCTTCTTCCTTTTTAGTTAAAAAATTCTAAATAGGGTTTGGCTTTTCACCCTGTATTTGAATTTCAGTGAAGTTTTTAGGAAAATCACCCCCTTTCTAATACTTTTGCACACTACCGGTAGTGTGCAAAAGTGTTTGGACAGGGGTGATTTTAAACTTTATTTTGATACCTCATAAAAGATAAAATAGTTCTTGTCTTAATAATTTTGCAGAGTACTATATATATATATATATATATATAGAGAGAGAGAGAGAGAGAGAGAGAAAGGGAGAGAGAGAAAGAGAGAGAGAGAGGCGGAAAAAGAGAATAAATTATCTTTCAAGTTCCCTTCTTCAAAATGCGGTCGTTTGGAGAACTAAGTAGTCAGTTCATGCGCACTAAGTTTGTCAACATGCTTACCATAATCTAATGAGATATTCACACATGCATATCTGTGTTAGGGTTTGGGTTGCGTAAGACCTGTGGGGCGTGGGACTATGTGCGTGTGTATCTGTGAGTGTGTGTGTGTGTGTGCACGTGTGTGTACGTGACAAATTACATGCGCCTTACAAGTCGCTTCATGTCACGTAGACTCCAAAATAATCAATAATCCTTTCTGATATTTATTATGTTTCATAACGCGTTTAAATATTTTCTTGGAATTCTAAACAATGATTTTCTTATTCACACGGTACAAGGCTCGAGAGCCACTCGAGGTAGTGAGTTACAGAGTAAAATGCACAGCTGATGTGAGGGAAGACAATGGTTGTGCCTAGATATAAAAAGGGTAAGATTGTAGTGATCGGGGAAGCAATCTTTTGTTAGTCGGTTCTACAAAGCAGTGGTTTGTGGGATGAAGCTGCTTACATCTTAACCAGGGGGGAACATGACGGGAATTCGGGCGATTTGCTACAATGTGCTTGGCATGGCGGGTCTTAGCCGTGGAGGGTAGGAATTGGTGAAACTAAGGCCTGTAGTTGATCTGAACACTTTCCATGGAAATAGAGATAAAATAACGAAAGGTGAGTGGAAAATAGTTCGTCGCCCACAAGGCCGGAGAATCGTTTTCAAAGCGGGATCTCGCCTAAATATAACAGCATGACTTTCTATTTTCAGCCTTATCCGGCTCTCGTAAGCGTAGAGGATAAACAGGAGGAGGAGTGAAGTACTTGCTGGAGGAGTTACAGGGAACCCGACTATTTTCCCAGCACTTCAGCTGTAGATCGTATGGACGAGTTCCTCTTAAGGTCAGGGTTTATTATGATTTCCACTCAATAGCCTCTAGAGTAATTTGAATATATATATATATATATATATATATATATATATAAGTGATGCATTGGAAACAATATTTTTGTAATGTTTATTTTAGTTGGGTAGTGACGGTTATATATACTCATTCATATATTTTTCTTTGGGCTACGTACTTTGACTGATGTTTAAGTGCCTAGCTCGTTCTTTTTTATTACCATTTTTTTCCTTCCGCGGATGTACTCGGAGGGTTTTTCGAAACGAGTATAGCGAGTTCCACTTAAGGTCAGGGTTTATTATGATTTCCACTCAATAGCCTCTTTAGTATATATATATATATATATATATATATATATATATATATATATATATATATGTCCCGGAAAGTGATATATATATTATTCGAAGTAGCTAAGTCGTTTTGGCAAATGTAACCGGTTAGGACAAGTACCTTATGGAGTTCTTTGAAGAGAAGCGGTCGAAAAGGTATATTGTCATCCGCACTTGTAAAGTAATCTTTAATAACACCAGTTTTATATATAGGAGGACATTGACTTCTTCTTCTATGTGCTCTGTCCTTTCAGGACGTAGGCGATCATGGCTTTCCACGTCTCTCTATCCCTGGTGTGTCCATGCAACCCTCGTTCCATCATCCAACTGATTAGGTCCTTCAAATATGTTATCCGCTGCTTTCCCCTGTCTCTTTTTTCCCTCTATCTGGACTGTTAGTATCAGGTTCTTCAAACCCTCTTTCATCATTGCATGTCCCTGGAACTTCAGTTGTCTCTTCCTGATGCTCACTATTAATTTCCTTTTCGTTTCCATCGCTTCCAAAACCTCATCATTGCTCACATGCTCGATCCAGGATATTTGCAGCATCCTTCTGTAGAACTACATTTCAGTTGCTTCAAGTTTTTCCTTCATCTTTGATGATATTTTCTAGCATTCACTGCCATATTGAAGGACGGACAGCAAGAGACGTGAAACCTTTTATTAGAAATAAAGAAAAATATTAATGGGACAATGTAATGACATAAGAGCAGATGTGTGGCAATAGAGATATGGTTCTACAGAAACATGCTGAGAATAACTGTCATGGACCCGGTTAAAGGTCTAGCAAGAATAATACAAAATAGTTACGTAATCCAGCTGATTAGGTCCTTCAAATATATTATCGTTGCTTTCTCCTGTCTCTTTTCCCCTCTATCTGACCTGTTAGCATCAGATTCTCCACGCCTTCCTTCCTCATTGCGTGTCCCAGGAGCTTCAGCTGTCTCTTCCTGGGGCTCAGTATTAATTTCCTTTTCGTTTCCATCATTTCCAAAACCTCATCATTGCTCACATGCTCAGTCCATGATATTCGCAGCATCATTCTGTAGAACCACATTTCAGTTGCTTCAAGTTTTTCCTTCATCTTTGATGATATTTTCTAACATTCATTGCCTTATTGAAGAACCAACATCACATAGAAATCCATTACCATCTTCTTTGTTTCTAGCGAAATTGTCCTGTTTCTGAATACTTTAATTTAACTTCTGGAATGCTTCCTTCGCCATACCAATTCGCCTTCGGATCTCTGTGTTGCACTTTCCGTCTTCTGTTAATACACTTCCCAGATATTTAAATTTTTGTACCTGCCTGATTTTAGTATCCTCGACCTGTATTTGGCATATTGGGCTGTCTTTTTGAGTGATGACCATGCATTCGGTTTTTTTGCAGTTTATTTGTCGTCCTTTCTTGTTACTCTCTTCAGCTACCTTCTGTAGGAGGTCTTGTAGTTTCCTTTCTGTGTCTGCTATCAGCACTGTATCATCTGCGTACCTTAGGTTGTTTAAATTGTGGCCTTCAATGACGAATCCAGGTAAAACTTCTCGGGTCCTCAGAATATTCTGGCTGTACAAGTTGAACAGATCCTGTGAAAAGACAATCACGCCCCTTCCTATCTTTGTATATCTGCTGAATTCGTTACCTCTCTGTATACAAGCGGTTTGCTGCCAGTAAAGATTATTAATTACTCTTAAGTCTTTACCAAATATGTCAAGGCTACCGAGCATCTCCATCAATTCTTTGTGGCGTATTTTGTCAGACGCCTTCGCATAATCAATAAAGCACAGGTATGAGTCCTTCTTCATTTGTATTGCCCTTTCAGAGAGCATCCTAATCATAAATAGGGTGTTCCTTGTTCCAGTGTCTTTGAGGAATCCGCACTGTTCTTGCTCTATCTCTGGCTTGATTCTGCTTCTCGCTCTATTCATCAGGATTCGGACGATCAATTTTGTTATATGGCTCATTAAACTAATGGTTCTGTGGAGTTCGCGCTCGTTTGTTCCTTGCTTAGGCAGTGCTATGAAGATCGACTTGCAGAGGTCCTCCGGTATTACCCCACTATTATAAATTTCATTTGTTATTTCAGTAATTTTCTCTATGCCAAATTCTTTCAGGGCTATCAACAGCTCTGTGACTATGCCGTCTGGTCCAACTGCTTTGTTTCTATTCAGTTTGGCTATTGCATATTCCACTTCAGACTTTAATATTTCCGGTCCGTCCTCATCTTTGTGTATTATCGGTTGCTCTCTGTTGTCGCGGAAAAGATCTTTTATATATTCTTCCCATCGTTGGAATATTTCCTCTTTCTCCAATATGATTGTTCCATCCTTGGATTTTATACATCCTGTCGAAGAGCAGGTTTTTTTTTTTTTGTCTTGTCAGTTCTTTTATTTCTTTATGCGTGTCTGCTTTATTATTCCTGCTCAATCTCTCTATTTCTGCACATTTGTCATTGAGCCATTCCTCTTTAGCCTGTCTGCATTTCTCCTTATTTTCTTATGTAGTTCCCGGTACTCCATTCCATGTCTTGATATCATTTTCTGCCTCCTTTGCATCATGTCAAGAATCTTTTCAGTCATCCACTCGTTTTTTCTTCTGCGCCTGATTTTTTTGGGGGCAATGTTGTTTGCTGATGTCAATATTGCTTCCTTTAGCGAGTCCCATTTCGAGTGTCCTTTTCCTATTTGTTCTTCGTATTTGATTTTCACGCTGTTAGTGTATTCTTTCTGTAGGTTGCGGTCATTTACGAGCGTGTTGTATTTCAGTTTTGGTGCTGCACTAGGCTTCTTCAATCTCCTGAGTTTCACCTTTAGTTTGCAGATGACTGGAACATGATCTCTTCCACAGTCGGCGCCTGGATAAACTTTGCTTTGAACCACTGCATTTCTGAATCTCCTTATTATGATTATGTAGTCTATCTGGTTTTTCGTGTCACCTCCTGGGCTTCTCCATGTCCATAGACGTCGTGGGTGTTCTTGAAACCAGGTGTTAGTTATTACCTGGTCATTCGTTGTGCACCATTAGACCCATTTTTCTCCTCGTTCGTTGCGGATTCTTAAACCAAAGTTGCCAGTTGTCATACCTTCCCTCTCCTTGCCTACTTTGACGTTCAAATCTCCCATTATAATTCTAATTTCTTGGCTTTTACATTGAGCCTTGGCATTGTCTAGAGTGGAGTAAAAAGATTCTATTTCTTCCTCAGTGCTTTGTGTTGTTGGTGCATAGACGACTACAATTGCTATGTTGAACGGCCTCCCTTTCAGTTTGACCAGGACGCAGTTCTTCATTTCTTTGTCCAAAAATCGGTTTAGTAACTTTTTAAAAAAACATGTTTCATCGCAGTTACAATAGGTTTGTCTTTGTAATTTACCCTTGAAGATGATCTTGGAAAAGATTGAAAGTACTTGGGTTAAAAAAATATGCTACAAAATCTGTTGCAATTAATGCGACCCGAGACTCGCCAGATATTAATCCAAAAGAGAACTCTCAAAGAAGATCTCTGGGAAGCAATAAAAACTTATGCGGGTCATGTTAAAGTCAAAACAATAGAAGCAATAGAAAAGTCGATGATTGAAAGGCTGATGAATGTCATATAATGCAAAGAAGCTCTAATTCACGTGTAAAATTGATAGAATAATTTATCTCTATAAATAGAATTCTTGTATTAATCAAATAGACGTTACTATGGCCTATATATTTTGAATTTATGTATCAAGATTCATACAGTACTTTCATATGAGAACATCTCATAAGCTTAAAATTATTTTTTTAATCATTTCATCACATGGAAGGTAATAAAGTCACTAAGACGTGAAGGGCCATTGAGTGTGAGAGAATATTAGAACATTTTTAAAATAAAGGAGAGAGAACAAAGTGAATCCCCACTGGTCCTTGGCGTCGATGTCCAAACGCAACCAATCGATAGTCGATCACTTTGTTCAGTCCATGGCATTCTCAGTATTCTACTGTATAACTATATCTCTGGTGCTTGTCTCTTTCTAATTCTAACAATAAGTGTTCTTTTTGTTGCCATTTCTCTTAAAAGTTCGTCCTGTTTAGTGTATGATATTCTCAGCATCCTTCTGTAGAACCACTTTTCTGCTGCCTCAGGTCTCTTCTTCATCTGTGAGTAGTTTGTCTAGCATTACCTGTCATAGAGGAAAACTGTAAACAATTCAGTCAGTCAGTTAAGTGCCATACGTGATACACGCTTTCGGCGATAATGGCTCGAAAGAGACATGACTTACTAGGCAGAAGATTACCCCGCAGTAGGTTGCCATTACTTTCTGCGGTAGACTGGTTGCCGACCAAGGCTATAGAACCCAATCTGTCTTATTATTTAACCCATAACTGGGGGGGAAGAGACGGATTAATACCTCAAACAATATGTTCTGTTATTTAACCCGTAACTGGAGGGGAAACAGATGTATTATATTATTCAGTAATAATAAGTGGTGGATGAGCTTATTACTTTATGAAATTAGAAAACCGAACCCTCACTTTATGATTAGTAGAAGCTTTAATTTTTTCCAACTATTATGCTCAGTCAGTCAGTTAAGTGCCATATGTGATACACGCTTTGGGCGATAATGTCTCGAAAGAGACATGGCTGACTGGGCAGAAGATTATCCCGCAGTAGGTTGCCATTTAGACTGGTTGCCGACCAAGGCTATGACCAAGTGCCATATGTGATACACGCTTTGGGCGATAATGTCTCGAAAGAGACATGGCTGACTGGGCAGAAGATTATCCCGCAGTAGGTTACCATTTAGACTGGTTGCCGACCAAGGCTATAGAACACAATCTGCCCTGCCATTTAACTCATAGCTGAAGGGAGAAACGATAGATTATATTACATTATTATATTAAGTATAATTAGTGGGGGATCAGTTTATTACTCCAGAACAATATAAAAATGACCACCATTTTATGACTAGTAGAAGTTTTAATTATGTTTTCAACTATTATATTCAGTCAGTTAGTTAAGTGCCATACGTGATACATGCTTAGGCGATCATGTCTCGAAAGAGATATGACTAACTGGGCAGAAGATTATCCCACAGTAGGTTGCCATTACTTTCTGCAGTAGACTGGTTGCCAGCCAAGGCTACAGAACCCAGTCTGTCCTATTATTTAACCCATTACTGGAGGGAAGTGACGGATTAATACCTTTCGCAAGGGCATTTGCGAGTAAGTGAATGCAAGGAATTCAACTGGAATTCGAACTCGGCTCCCCGATTTCTCGTTCCGAGCCGATAACCACAACGCACACCATTAATTACAAAATTAAAAAATAGAACCGCTAAGCATGTGTGCGTAACCATAAATTCATTTTGACCCGAATTAAAAAAAAACTAAAAAACATTGCGACACTTTATTGACTTTAACTGAATGTATGTGTGGGTGTGTGGGTGGGGTGTTCTTTTCGGCGATTTCTATTTTCGTTGATGTCTGAATGAGTCATTTTTAGGGGCCAAATAAATATGTCAGGAAATTTCGTCACTTAAGGAAGAAAAAAAATGATATCGGTGTCTTGTTCTAAATATAACTTTTGGTAAATTTCCTTTAAGGTGACACGATCCATTGTTGAACAGAGTCTAAGCGACATTTAAGAAGAGGAATGAATGGTTGGTCGTTCAAACAATGGCGGGCCGATTTTAATTTTGTACTACTTTCTGCATATGTATTTGGTGTGGGTGAGAGAGATGAGAAAATTAGAAGGGAGAACAAGTGAGTAAAAACGAGGTGAGGTATTTATAAAGAACAACTAAATAGAAGTTGCACTTATATCTGACAAACAGTATAGCCCGGTGTTGCTCGGGTGTAATGAAAGCTTTAAAACTAATCCATGGTCCTGGAGCTCAGACTCAACCGAAAGAATATTTGTGCGAAGTTTGCTGAGAATCGGATAAAAATTATGGATTTGTACAAAGGACATACAGACAGATAAACAGACACACACACAAACATCTTGCTTTATATATATATATATATATATATATATATATATATATATATATATATATAATCGATTTTCTACACTATTGTAAGAACTGCAACCTTGAAACATCTGAGTATCGTTTCTTATGTCTTTGTCTATCAGTGTATTAAATTTGATTAAAATCGGACCACTCCTTCTATAACCCGATTTTTTCGATTATCGATTTTCGATATTTATCGGGGGTATCTCGACACAAAATCTAGCTAAGAACACTCGCAGACGCTTATAGTACAACTGTGCACATTTTCAAGAAAATCGGTTCAGCCATTTCGGAGTCTCTAGGTAACGGACACATACACACACACACACACACAGAGACACACACAGACACACACACACGCACACACACACGCGCACACACACACACACACACAGACAAAGTTCCATTTATAAATAAGTTTAGATAGTTTTAGAGAGGCTTATGCACACTTTCTCTGCGTATTGGCGTGCAAAGAATAAGAATGACGATAGGTAAGAAGACAGATGTACGAAGCCGACGATTACTCAAGTGCGTGCGTACGCGCGTCTGCGTGTGTGTGCGTGTGCGTGCGAGCATATAGGTGAGTTTTTATGCGTATATGTGAATAATATGTGTACGTATATGCGGATATGTTTGTGTTCGCTCACACGACTATGTGATTGCGTATATGTGTGGGTATGTGCGGATATGTGTGTGTGCACGCGTGCGTGCGTGTTTATGTGTGAGTAAGAGTGTGTCAGTGTGTGAGAAAGCACATGAGAGAAAGTGTGTGCATGCATGCTGTGTGAGACTGTGTGTGTGTGTTTGTGAGAAAGAGTGTGCCAATTTGTGAGAGGAAGTGTGTCTGCGTGTGTTTGTAATGAAGAGTGCACCAGTATGTGAGGGATAACGTGAGTGAAAGTGTGTGTATTTGTGCGTGCGTATGTGTGTGTATGTGTGCTTGTGTTAGTTTGTGAAATGGGTACCAATGTGTGAGAAAACGCGAGAGGAAATGTATGTATGTGTGTATGTTACAGAGAGAGAAAGGGTGTGCGTTTGAAAGAAAATGTTTAAGTAATTGTAAATATGTATGCGTATGTGTGGGAGAGAGATGGGGGGGAAGAGCGCATGTTTGAGAGAGAGAGAAAGAGAGAGTGTGTTTTTAATAAAGGGTGGAAGCATGCCTGATAAAGAGAACAACAGGATATAATAGAGAGTAACTGTGTATGTACACGTTTGTGCGTGCGAAAGAGAGAGAGAGAGTGTGTGTATTAGTGCTTGAGGAAGGCAGAGAAACGTGTGTGTTTGTGTGAGAGAGAGAGAAAATAATGAAGAGAGTGTGAGAATTCTAATTTTCTGAAAATATATGCTTAGTCAGTCAGTCAAGTGCCATACATGAAACATGCTTGGATGATCATGTCTCGAAAGAGACATGACTGACTAGGCAGAAGATTATCCCGCAGTAGGTTGCCATTGCTTTCTGCGGTAGATTGGTTGCCAGCCAAGGCTATAGAATCCAATCTGTCCTGTTATTTAACCCATAACTGAAGGGAAGAGAGGGATTAATACCTTTCCCAAGGATATTTGGGCGGAAGTGAATGCAAAGAATTTAACTGGAATTCGAACTCGGCATCCCGATTTTTCGATCCGAGCCGATATCCACTGCACCATAACGCACAATGCACATTTTAACAGATATATTTACGAAAATTAGAGTATCCGGTGCGAATTCAAAGTAGTACAGTATGCCGTTTCGAAGTTTCTGGCGGAGTGAATTGTGTTATGGTGCTCTTTTTCTCATAGAGGGTGCCACCCCAAAATCAAGAACAAACAATGCCCATGCCCAAAGTTAAAATATAAAATGGTAACAATTTACCCAATCTCACTCCGTTTATGTGTTGTGGCCTGTTAGGACAAGAAAGAAAGACACGAAAAGAAGAAGATAGTTTGAACCAGTGTATTGGAATAATAATATATATACAAAATAAGAGTGTTATTAGTCAGCAGGTAGAAGTGTCCGTCCGAACTGTCAAGTTACACAGCGTCCCTTCTGCTTTCCTTTAGAAGATCTCGCAAATTAGTATTTATGAATGAGGAAGAGTTCATTCCAATGTAGGTAGGGCACCATAACAATATGAAATTCTCTATCTAACGAAGTTATTTAAGGACATGACTCTTGCTTTTAGATCGATACTTTGGTTTTGTAGCAAATTTCGTCGTTTAACCCAGTAGTTGCCAAACGTTTTCCAGCTGCTGCCTCCCTAGTGTTTCCTTTCGCCCCATATAATAAAAAAATTCTTGCTTAAGTATTATGTATACTACAAATTCAGAACAACTAATCCGACACTATCAACACACACATGCATTCAGTTTTTTTTTCAGATGTCATTTCAAAGTATGTCGCCAGACTAACATCCATGGCTATATCGTTACCCCTAAAAATTTAGAACATTAGCACTTGAAGCCAAAAAATACAACAAAATAAAAATAAAACCTTCTGTAGCTTTAAACAACAAAATAAAATTAAACCATACGTTCGAGTTTACCTGTTGGGCTAATGTTATAATTTGCCAGGTATAAATGTTCCTTAAAAGGGTCAGTCAGTTAAGTGCCATACGAAATACACGCATTACGCGATCATGTCTCTTTCTAGACATGACTGACTGGGCAGAAGATTATACCGCAGTAGGTTGCCATTGCTTTCTGCAGTAGACTGGCGGCCAGCCAATGCTATAGAATCCAATCTGTCCTGTTATTTAACCCTTAACTGGGGTGAAGAGACGGGTTAATACCTTCCTCAAGGGTATTTGTGCGTTGGTGACTGCAAGGAATTCAACTAGAATGCGGACTCGGCAACCCGATTTGTAGTTCAGTGTCGATATCCACTGCACCACAAGGCACATAAATGACATAAATATTGCCATATTTGTTTTGTAAAGAAAAATTACTCTGTCTCTCTCTACCACGTTTTAAAACCACTCCCTAACATACATTCGTTTGTTTTGTAACGACTCCCTAACATACATTATTTTGTTTTATAACCACTCCCTAACATACATCCGTTTGTTTTAAAACCAGTCCCTAACAGACATGCCTTTGTTTTATAACCACTCCCTAACATACATCATTTGGTTTTATAAGCATTCCATAACATGCACCCGTTTGTTTAATAACCACTCCCTAACATACATGCTTTTGTTTTAAAACCAGTCCTTAACATACATTCTTTTGTTTTATAACCATACACATACATACATCCGTTTGTTTTAAAACCACTCCCTAACATACATGGTTTTGTTTTATAACCACTCCCTAACATACATCCGTTTGTTTTATAACCACTCCTTAGCATACATCCTTTTGGTTTAAAACCAGTCCCTAACATACATCCTTTTGGTTTAAAACCAGTCCCTAACATACATCCTTTTGGTTTAAAACCAGTCCCTAACATACATCCTTTTGGTTTAAAACCAGTCCCTAACATACATCCTTTTGGTTTAAAACCAGTCCCTAACATACATCCTTTTGGTTTAAAACCAGTCCCTAACATACATCCTTTTGGTTTATAACCAGTCCCAAACATACATCCGTTTGGTTTAAAACCAGTCCCTAACATACATCCTTTTGGTTTAAAACCAGTCCCTAACATACATCCTTTTGGTTTAAAACCAGTCCCTAACATACATCCTTTTGGTTTAAAACCAGTCCCTAACATACATCCTTTTGGTTTAAAACCAGTCCCTAACATACATCCGTTTGTTTTAAAACCACTCCCTAACAGACATGCCTTTGTTTTATAACCACTCCCTAACATACATCATTTTGTTTTATAACCACTCCCTAACATACATCTGTTTGTTTTAAAACCACTCCCTAACATACATCATTTGGTTTAATAAGCATTCCATAACATGCACCCGTTTGTTTAATAACCACTCCCTAACATACATGCTTTTGTTTTAAAACCAGTCATTAACATACATTCTTTTGTTTTATAACCATACCCATACATACATCCGTTTGTTTTAAAACCACTCCCTAACATACATGGTTTTGTTTTATAACCACTCCCTAATATACATCCGTTTGTTTTATAATCACTCCCTAAAATACATCCGTTTGTTTTATAACCACTCCTTAACATACATCCTTTTGGTTTAAAACCAGTCCCTAACATACATCCTTTTGTTTTAAAACCAGTCCCTAACATACATCCTTTTGGTTTAAAAACACACCCTAGCATACATCCTTTTGGTTTAAAACTAGTCCCTAACATACATCCTTTTGTTTTAAAACCAGTCCCTAACATACATCCTTTTGTTTTAAAACCAGTCCCTAACATACATCCTTTCGGTTTAAAACCAGTCCCTAACATACATCCTTTTGGTTTAAAACCAGTCCCTAACATACATGGTTTTGTTTTATAACCACTCCCTAACATACATCCTTTTGTTTTAAAACCAGTCCCTAACATACATCCTTTTGGTTTAAAACCAGTCCCAAACATACATCCTTTTGGTTTAAAACCAGTCCCTAACATACATCATTTGGTTTAAAACCAGTCCCTAACATACATCCTTTTGGTTTAAAACCAGTCCCTAACATACATCCGTTTGTTTTAAAACCAGTCCCTAACATACATCCTTTTGGTTTAAAACCAGTCCCTAACATACATCCTTTTGTTTTAAAACCAGTCCCTAACATACATCCTTTTGTTTTAAAACCCGTCCCTAACATACATCCTTTTGGTTTAAAACCAGTCCCTAACATACATCCTTTTGGTTTAAAACCAGTCCCTAACATACATCCTTTTGGTTTAAAACCAGTCCCTAACATACATCCTTTTCGTTTAAAAACACACCCTAACATACATCCTTTTGGTTTAAAACCAGTCCCTAACATACATCCTTTTGGTTTAAAAACACACCCTAACATACATCCTTTTGGTTTAAAACCAGTCCCTAACATACATCCGTTTGGTTTAAAACCAGTCCCTAACATACATCCTTTTGTTTTAAAACCAGTCCCTAACATACATCCTTTTGGTTTAAAACCAGTCCCTAACATACATCCTTTTGGTTTAAAAACACACCCTAACATACATCCTTTTGGTTTAAAACCAGTCCCTAACATACATCCTTTTGGTTTAAAACCAGTCCCTAACAGACATGGTTTTGTTTTATAACCACTCCCT
Source organism: Ascarosepion bandense (assembly GCA_037127315.1). Taxonomy (NCBI): domain Eukaryota; kingdom Metazoa; phylum Mollusca; class Cephalopoda; order Sepiida; family Sepiidae; genus Ascarosepion; species Ascarosepion bandense. The sequence continues at coordinate 340,787 of JBBBDQ010000380.1, forward strand.
AACATACATCCTTTTGGTTTAAAACCAGTCCCTAACATACATCCTTTTGTTTTAAAACCAGTCCCTAACATACATTCTTTTGGTTTTAAACCAGTCCCTAACATACATCCTTTTGGTTTAAAACCAGTCCCTAACATACATGGTTTTGTTTTATAACCACTCCCTAACATACATCCTTTTGTTTTAAAACCAGTCCCTAACATACATCCTTTTGGTTTAAAACCAGTCCCTAACATACATCCTTTTGGTTTAAAACCAGTCCCTAACATACATCCGTTTGTTTTAAAACCAGTCCCTAACATACATCCTTTTGGTTTAAAACCAGTCCCTAACATACATCCTTTTGTTTTAAAACCAGTCCCTAACATACATCCTTTTGGTTTAAAAACACACCCTAACATACATCCTTTTGGTTTAAAACCAGTCCCTAACATACATCCTTTTGGTTTAAAACCAGTCCCTAACATACATCCTTTTGGTTTAAAACCAGTTCCTAACATACATCCTTTTGGTTTAAAACCAGTCCCTAACATACATCCTTTTGGTTTAAAACCAGTCCCTAACATACATCCTTTTGGTTTAAAACCAGTCCCTAACATACATCATTTTGTTTTAAAACCAGTCCCTAACATACATCATTTTGTTTTAAAACCCGTCCCTAACATACATCCTTTTGGTTTAAAACCAGTCCCTAACATACATCCTTTTGGTTTAAAACCAGTCCCTAACATACATCCTTTTGGTTTAAAACCAGTCCCTAACATACATCCTTTTGGTTTAAAAACACACCCTAACATACATCCTTTTGGTTTAAAACCAGTCCCTAACATACATCCTTTTGGTTTAAAACCAGTCCCTAACATACATCCTTTTGTTTTAAAACCAGTCCCTAACATACATCCTTTTGGTTTAAAACCAGTCCCTAACATACATCCTTTTGGTTTAAAAACACACCCTAACATACATCCTTTTAGTTTAAAACCAGTCCTAACATACATCCTTTTGGTTTAAAACCAGTCCCTAACATACATCCTTTTGTTTTAAAACCAGTCCCTAACATACATCCTTTTGGTTTAAAACCAGTCCCTAACATACATCATTTGGTTTAAAACCAGTCCCTAACATACATCCTTTTGGTTTAAAACCAGTCCCTAACATACATCCTTTTGTTTTAAAACCAGTCCCTAACATACATCCTTTTGGTTTAAAACCAGTCCCTAACATACATCCTTTTGGTTTAAAACCAGTCCCTAACATACATCCTTTTGGTTTAAAACCAGTTCCTAACATACATCCTTTTGGTTTAAAACAAGTCCCTAACATACATCCTTTTGGTTTAAAACCAGTCCCTAACATACATCCTTTTGGTTTAAAACCAGTCCCTAACATACATCCTTTTGGTTTAAAACCAGTTACTAACATACATCCTTTTGTTTTAAAACCAGTCCCTAACATACATCCTTTTGGTTTGAAACCAATCCCTAACATACATCCTTTTGTTTTAAAACCAGTCCCTAACATACATCCTTTTGGTTTAAAACCAGTCCGTAACATACATCCGTTTGTGTTAAAACCACTCCCTAACAGACATCCTTTTGGTTTAAAACCAGTCCCTAACATACATCCTTTTGGTTTAAAACCAGTCCCTAACATACATCCTTTTGGTTTAAAACCAGTTCCTAACATACATCCTTTTGGTTTAAAACAAGTCCCTAACATACATCCTTTTGGTTTAAAACCAGTCCCTAACATACATCCTTTTGGTTTAAAACCAGTCCCTAACATACATCCTTTTGGTTTAAAACCAGTTACTAACATACATCCTTTTGTTTTAAAACCAGTCCCTAACATACATCCTTTTGGTTTGAAACCAGTCCCTAACATACATCCTTTTGTTTTAAAACCAGTCCCTAACATACATCCTTTTGGTTTAAAACCAGTCCGTAACATACATCCGTTTGTTTTAAAACCACTCCCTAACAGACATGCCTTTGTTTTATAACCACTCCCTAACATACTTCCGTTTATTTTATAATCACTCCCTAAAATACATCCGTTTGTTTTATAACCACACCTTAGCATACATCCTTTTGGTTTAAAACCAGTCCCTAACATACATCCTTTTGTTTTAAAACCAGTCCCTAACATACATCCTTTTGGTTTAAAACCAGTCCCTAACATACATCCTTTTGGTTTAAAACCAGTCCCTAACATACATCCTTTTGGTTTAAAACCAGTCCCTAACATACATCCTTTTGTTTTAAAACCAGTCCCTAACATACATCCTTTTGGTTTAAAAACACACCCTAACATACATCCTTTTGGTTTAAAACCAGTCCCTAACATACATCCTTTTGGTTTAAAACCAGTCCCTAACATACATCCTTTTGTTTTAAAACCAGTCCCTAACATACATCCTTTTGGTTTAAAACCAGTCCCTAACATACATCCTTTTGGTTTAAAAACACACCCTAACATACATCCTTTTGGTTTAAAACCAGTCCCTAACATACATCCTTATGGTTTAAAACCAGTCCCTAACATACATCCTTTTGTTTTAAAACCAGTCCCTAACATACATCCTTTTGGTTTAAAACCAGTCCCTAACATACATCCTTTTGGTTTAAAAACACACCCTAACATACATCCTTTTGGTTTAAAACCAGTCCCTAACATACATCCTTTTGGTTTAAAACCAGTCCCTAACATACATCCTTTTGGTTTAAAACCAGTCCCTAACATACATCCTTTTGTTTTAAAACCAGTCCCTAACATACATCCTTTTGGTTTAAAACCAGTCCCTAACATACATCCTTTTGGTTTAAAAACACACCCTAACATACATCCTTTTAGTTTAAAACCAGTCCTAACATACATCCTTTTGGTTTAAAACCAGTCCCTAACATACATCCTTTTGTTTTAAAACCAGTCCCTAACATACATCCTTTTGGTTTAAAACCAGTCCCTAACATACATCCTTTTGGTTTAAAAACACACCCTAACATACATCCTTTTGTTTTAAAACCAGTCCCTAACATACATCCTTTTGGTTTAAAACCAGTCCCTAACATACATCCTTTTGGTTTAAAAACACACCCTAACATACATCCTTTTGGTTTAAAACCAGTCCCTAACATACATCCTTTTGGTTTAAAACCAGTCCCTAACATACATCCTTTTGTTTTAAAACCAGTCCCTAACATACATCCTTTTGGTTTAAAACCAGTCCCTAACATACATCCTTTTGGTTTAAAAACACACCCTAACATACATCCTTTTAGTTTAAAACCAGTCCTAACATACATCCTTTTGGTTTAAAACCAGTCCCTAACATACATCCTTTTGGTTTAAAACCAGTCCCTAACATACATCCTTTTGTTTTAAAACCAGTCCCTAACATACATCCTTTTGGTTTAAAACCAGTCCCTAACATACATCCTTTTGGTTTAAAAACACACCTTAACATACATCCTTTTAGTTTAAAACCAGTCCTAACATACATCCTTTTGGTTTAAAACCAGTCCCTAACATACATCCTTTTGTTTTAAAACCAGTCCCTAACATACATCCTTTTGGTTTAAAAACACACCCTAACATACATCCTTTTGGTTTAAAACCAGTCCCTAACATACATCCTTTTGGTTTAAAACCAGTCCCTAACATACATCCTTTTGGTTTAAAACCAGTTCCTAACATACATCCTTTTGGTTTAAAACCAGTCCCTAACATACATCCTTTTGTTTTATAATCACTCCCAAACATACATCCGTTTGTTTAATAACCACTCCCTAACATATATCCGTTTGTTTTATAAACACACCTTAACATACATCATTTTGTTTTATAACCACTCCTGAACATACATCCTTTTGTAGAAGTCTTTCTAGCATTCAGATTGGGGATTGAAGGTTTGATTGATAACAACCTTAAGTGATCTCTCCAATTCATTCAACGAGAAATGTCCCTCCAAAATTTATTTTACAAACAACTTTTGACCCGTTCTATAATTTACAGTCCATTCTTCATAAAAACTTCAAAGATATTTGTTTTAGCGTTTATGTCAGCTTTTTAAACTACAACCACGAGCTACGATTGTAGAGGTACCACATGCACTGCAACCACATTGGGTGTGTCTAAGGCAAAGATAGCCTGATCACGCTTCAGGCTTTTTGGAATTCGGATTTTTCTTTCTTCTCGACTGTCTTTATAATGTAATAAATAAAGAAATAAATAAAACTAACAAAAGTTGATGTAAGATAATATATATATATATATATATATATATATATATATATATATATATCTTAATTATAAATGGAACTTTGTGTGTGTGTGTGTGTGTGTCTGTGTGTGTGTGTGTGTGTGTGTGTGTGTGTGTGTGTGTCTGTCTGTCCGTTACCTATAGACTCCGAAACGACTGAACCGATTTTCTTGAAAATTTACACAGTTGTACTATAAGCGTATGCGAGTGTTCTTAGCTAGGTTTTGTCTCGAGGTACCCCCGATAAATATCGAAAATCGATAATCGAAAAAATCGGGTTATAAAATGGAGTAGTCCAATTTTAATTAAATTTGATACACTCATAGACAAAGACATAACAAACGATATTCAGAAGTTTCCATGTTGTAGTTCTTACAATAGTCCAGAAAATCGATAATATATATATAAAAGCTTTCATTACACCCTAGCAACGCCGGGCTATACTGCTAATATATATATATATATATATATAATCATATATATATATATATATAAAATCTTATATATTAATCATTTCACCCCGAGCAAGGCACTAATGATATATATATATGATTTTATTCTTTGACGTCTTAACATAGGTCATTGATGTAATGGTTAACAAGTTTGTCTCACTAGATCAATTACTACAAAATATGTGTTCGATCCTCACTGGGTGCCCCATATTTTAGATTTTGTGCTATATCACCTTTGATATTCATCTCAAAGATTGATTTTGATAACTTTTTTGTTTCGACCTTTTATTATTTCTTCCCAGAGACAGACACGAGAGCACAATCTACCATATATATATATATATATATATATATATATATATATAGAGAGAGAGAGAGAGAGAGAGTGAGAGAGAGAGGAAAATTAATCTATACCTTTTCTAAGGGTTTTAGTGCCAAATTAACAAAACAGACTCGGTCAGATTTGAACTGCGATCCCTCTGTTCGTAGCGGTAACACATACACCTATATAAACTATCGTAATATGATAAACATATCTTGTTTCTTTTCCATCATTCATGTTTGAATCAATAAACAAAACTATATTAACTTGAACAAATAAAAAAATATATCTGCTACACAGTATGCACAATAATACCTTAAAAAGGGGGCGGTCGTTTTTAAAGTAATTACATAAAACATTAAACGCACTAAATGTTTGCAATCAAACGACAAAAACCCGAACTATTTTATCAATCCAATAAAAAATGAATATTTAATTTAGATGTGAGAAATGTGTGTCGAGTGGGGGAAGGGTTTGTCATACATTGTAGTCGGCTACGGGCACCGTGTCTATTGCAACCGTACAAACAGTGGTGTGTCTACGGAAACGATAGCCGAAGGGAGGCCATCCATATTCAAACTAGTTTTGAATTCAGTTTTCCTTTTCAGATACTGGTTGCCACCCAAGGCTAGAGACCCCAGTCTTCTCTGTTATATTCAACACATAACTAGAGGAAAACTAATTTATGCCTTTTATAAGGACGTTAGCGCGAAGTGAACGAAACTGGATCGATTGGAGTTCAAACTCAGCTCGCCGATCTCTTCGTAAATCAATAACTGTTACACTATCATCGCATCAAAAGACATAGATATCTTCGTCTATGTACCGCGTCCCTTCAGGACATGGGTAATCGTGGCTCTCCATAACTTCCTATCTTTTGAAGCTTTTAGCCATTTTTCTTCTTTTGTTAAGTCCCCTGTCCTTATTCCACCATCTGTTGACACAAACACGTCAGGTAAGAACCTCGCTGCTTCTCCTATCTTTATTACCTTCAATACGCCCTGTGAGGGTTAAGTTTTCCACGCTCTATTAGAGGATGGATATCACACAGTAATTCAGCACTCTTTTATTTGTTCCCAAGATTTTTTCTCTTTTCCTAGCACCTTCCTTAACTTTTGGAATGCTTCTATCGCCAATCCAGTGCGTACTTCGTATCTCGGTGTCATATTTTCTATAATCTGTTAAAATGCTTCCCACGTATATTTAGACTTCTGCACCTGAGTCATATATATATATACTTTAACAAACATACAAATTAGAATAAAAAACAATAAGCAAACATATACATACACCAATGGATATATATATATATATATATATATATATATATATATATACTACCGGCCATAATTATTAGGCCACCCCAGTTTTTGAAAAGAAATTATGTATTTCATACTATTTTTAGTATTTATTGCCTAGCGGATAATTCTATTTTCATTTAGAATTATCCACTTGGCAATAAATACTAAAAATAGTATGAAATACATCATTTTCTTTTTAAAACTGGAATGACCTAATAATTATGGCCGGTAGTGTGTGTGTGTGCATGGCCGTATGTGACTACCGGGCACGGTTTGGGGCCGATCCGTGCAATCATAGTGAAAATCCCGGCAAGGAAAAATGTCTTCGTCAGAAATCAAACTAAACAATTCACGAAGAAAGAAAGAAAGAAAGAAAGAAAGAAAGAAAGAAAGAAAAACGAAGAAAACATCCGAATGAATGCAGTAAAAATCTGTTTATTTATTAATTTTGGGAGAAAAAACTGGTTATGCTCAGAAAGTTCGAACCCGATTTCCTGCTTTCGTTCACGTTCTGTGCCTAATTTCCATTGGAATAGCCGAAAAAATCCGCAAAAATCATAGTTTCTGGAAACGGATGACACTGATGACGTCATCACATTGTCAACTAATAAATCCGGGCAATTTTCTCTGTGAACGATGTTTTTTTAGCATCAGCTACGGCCCTGTGTGTGTGTGTGCGTATATATATATACTTTCGATTCTTTCACCACTGTCTAACTTGTGCGAAGCCATAATTAGACTGTTTGTTTCTACGTGTTTTCATTATCTCCACCCACGTCTTGTCGAAAGGGGGTGTGGGGATTACCCCCGGAGAGTAAGTTTATCAGTAAAAGTGGCTCTTTCGTTTGTTTCATGTCTCCATAAAACTATCCACCCTTGTAATGTAAAGTGACACAAAAGCACTCCGATTTTTAAACAAATTCAAAGCTGGGTGGATAGCGGGTTCCAGTATCAACATCAGTATCGTCTACGCCGATTAACATTAGTTGTTATCTTAAGACTGTTTTCTTTTTTGTTAATCACACAAAATATCTAAACTTATTTATAAATGGAACTTTGTCTGTGTCTGTGTCTGTGTCTGTGTGTCCGTTACCTATAGATTCCGAAACGTCTGAACCGATTTTCTTGAAACTTTACACAGTTGTACTATAAGCGTCTGCGAGTGTTCTTAGCTAGGTTTTGTGTCGAGGTACCCCCGATAAATATCAAAATTCGATAATCGAAAAAATCGGGTTGTAGAAGGAGTGGTCCGATTTTAATCAAATTTGATACACTCATAGACAAAGACATAAGAAACGATATTCAGAAGTTTCAAGGCTGCAGATCTTACAATAATGCAGAAAATCGATGATATATATATATATATATAAAAGGTAAGATGTTTGTGTGTGTGTCTGTTTATCTGCCTGTATGTCTGTATTTTTTTCAGCCCTTTTATTTTAGTTTTTGCTTCGGGTTTGGCTCTAAGTAGGTATAATTGTAGTTCTTAGTCTCAGCCATGATACCATTTACTCAGAGGACTTATTTAGCCTTCAAAGTTCAGTTTACGACGAAAAACTTATTTGATATCGATACCAGGAAATCAAAATTTGACTTACATCCATTCATTTTTCTTTCAGTCTACGGTTTCGCTTTAACTGGAAACAACTATTGCTTTTTAGTCTTTTGTGCCAAACGTATAAAGAGTCTGAGCTCCAGGAGAATGGATTAGTTTTAAAGCTTTCATTACACCCGAGCAACGCCGGGTTATACTGCTAGTAGAAAATAATTGAATGCTGGTAAAAGCCTAAAGCCGACAGATTTTACATCGAGAATATATGAATTCTTAATCAATTATTTATTTTTTTTTTTTTTTTGGTTTGAGAGAGGAAATTTCTTTAAATTCAACTCATTCACATGCCATACACAAACAGATGCATACACACACATCCTTCTCTCTCTCTTTATTTGTCTGTCTGTCTGTCTGTCTGTCTGTCTCTCTCTCTCTCTCTCTCTCTCTCTCTCTCCATATATACGGTGGAATGGATAAATTGTCGTCCAAATGACGCAATAATGAAAATAACACTGACATCCCATTGTAACAGATATATTTACCAAAAATGACAAAAATAAATTGAAACATTAAAGAGTAACTTTACTCAATAAAATCACCATTGGCTTCAACCCTAGCATCCAGATAATTTTGGAATCTCCTGCAACTCTCTCCTTGTTTAAGTTGGTGAATGCTGTCACAATCCTTACCTTTAGTTCATCTTTAACGTTACAAGAAGTTTTGTAGGTCTCTTGCTCAACTGCGTCCTTACACATAATTCAAGAGGATTGCAGTCTGTATAGTTAAGTGGCCAGATGTAGAAAGGGAGGGGTGATACGGTTGCAGAAAATTGTCTGAGTCATGACGGGTTTTCCTGCTTGTGTGGCATGGTGCAGAGTCCTGTTGCCAGAGATTTGGTCTTCCAACAGCCACCCTCTTGACCCAGGACAACATTACCTTCACAAGTACTTGATGTAGTGATCACACCAAAGACCTTCATAATCACTATTAGACTTACCTTATTCTTTTCAAATCCTTTGTGACTGAGACCCAAATACTCTGAAATGTTCGTATTGGAGATCCGGTGCGAATGCCAAGCAGTACAACAAGTCGTTTCTAAATTTATAGCAGAGTAAATTGCCCTTTTTTCTCACAGACGGTGCCCAGCTTACCCTTTTATACTGTACACACGACAAAACACAAAAAACAACGCGCATGTGCGAAATTAAAGACAAATTAAAAACAGTGACAGTTTATCCATCGCATCGTGTATATGCGCATCTAATATATAAAGTTGAAAAGTTTCGTGTCCGCTTAAAAAACTAATCTCTCTCTCTCTCTCTCTCTCTCTCTCTCTCTCTCTCTCTCTCTCTCTCTCTCTCAAATTATATTTTTTAATATTTTTTCGAACCTTCAAAATTGGAATAAAAAATTTTGTTTTTCTTGCGTTGGTGGATGTTTGTAAAATAATATAAAAAATGTTTGTGTTTTTTTTACAGTGAAATTCTTTAAAAAATTAAATAATTGTCTGATTTTAATGAAAGTTTCAGGAATTATTCACAAATCAATGAAATATTGTAGAAATGTTTCTATTTTTTTAATGAAATATTAATGAAAATGTTATTCTTTTTACATCTATTAACCTCCACTTTAATTTTATGAAATTTCGAGAAATTTATTTTATAGTGCTTAATGTTTATTTTAGTTATAAGCACAAGTCCTTGGAGAATTTACACCATCAATTTCTTTTGTCAAATAGTGCCGCCCAATTACAGAAAATCTGTTCTGAATCGTAAAATAAAAAATTCAATAAAGCTAAGGCATGATTTAATTATAAATGCTTTTAATTCATTGTTGAATTGACTTTTAACTAAATTATTATAAATATAAATAGCTTTATAAAAAACAGCATCATTTACTCAATTTTATTTATTAAACATTAAATTCCGTCACTTAGCATCCTCCACAAGTGAGCTAGACTTTTGAGTTAGCCTGAAAATAAACCAAATTAGAAAAACTTTACAACATCTCTTACATTTGTTTATAAATATCTGTTGCAAAATAAAATCCGTACATTTATCCTGATAAAATCCAACAAAGAACGAAACACGTCGGCAGATATTAGTTTGTGGTGGATAGAAAATTAAAAATTAAAATAAGCCTTCTTCTTCACTTTTACAAAAATTCACAATGTCGTGTGAAACCCTGGTTTTTCCTAAATGGAAAAAGGACTGACTATGTACTTAAAGAAAAAGTCGAAACCGGGTTTCGCAAGTAGATGTTAAATTGACTTTCTGACTAACAGAAGCGATTTGCAAGACCAAAAAGGACTTAGCAATCTAGTGCGAAAAATCTATAAAGGCCTTGATCAGACCAGCGCCAGTCAGTCAGAGGGAGCACCGAGACGAAACAACTAAAATGTAAGAGGAGAAACTTCAACCACGACCTGGACATAGGTCGCGTCGCATATTGTCCTCTTTCTCCTATCTCGTGTGCTGGTCCCTTTTACTTTTTCTTCTCCATCCAAAGACATTTCTACCAAATAACCGCTAATACATACATGCGTACGTACGCATAAACTCTCTCCAACAACTTACTACTACGAACATTTCTTGATACTCTTAACTTTCTAACTGAACATTAATTTCTACCAGCTCTTGTTATTCTTTTCTTTTAATAAATTTCTATTTTAACATGAAAAATGTATATTCTATTATTCCACTATTCCACACTAATACACACAAATCCAACCTCCAACCGACTACCAACCTTCTAATGAAAACCTTCTGATAATTCTGATGATAAAACGCATAAAACATGTAAAAGTTATAGGGAGTTTGGTTATGTATGACACAAGGCCAAATTAATGAACGCTAACCATCTCCCGATAGCTACAAGTTTATCTGTCTGCATTGTAAGTTTTTTTCCGTGAATCCCTGACACTTTAATTTACGGTTCATACATTAAATCCACCCGGAACCAACTCACCCGTAATAAGCCACACCCTGGAACCAGAATCTCCTTAATTTTTAAGAATACCCACCACATCAAATGAGGATGCAAAAGTGGGTATCTTCTTCTTCTTCTTCTTCTTCTTCTATGTGCCTTGTCCGTTCAGGATGTAGGCAATCATGGCCTTCCACATCTCCCTATCTCTAGTGTCTTTCTCCTGTTACCCCCACCAAAACTCCGCTCTACCATCCACTTGCTCAAGTCTCTCATGTATGTTACGAGTTGCTATTCCCCGTCACTCTTTCCTTCTATCTAACTTGCGAGTACCAGATTCTTCAAGCCCTCCTTCCTCATTACATGTCCCAAGAACTAATGTCAAGTATTAATTTCCTTTTCGTTTCCATCCTCTCCAAAACTTCATCGTTGCTAACATGATTGGTCCATGGTATCCACAGCATCCTTCTGTAGAACCACATTCCGGTCTCTCTTTCATCTTTGAGGAAATTTTCAAGTACTCTGTTCTTTGTTTCTAGCGAAATTTTCTTATCTCACAATATTCTACTCAGCTTCTGGAAAGCATCGTTGGCCATGCCAATTCGCGCTCGGATCTCAGTGTCACACATTCCGTCTTCCGTTAAAACATTTACCAGGTATTTAAATTTCTGTACCTGGTTGATTTTAATATTCCTCGCTTGTAGTTGGCATTTGGAGCTCCTCTTTTTACTGATGACCATGCAGAATATGTAATATGATCGAACCCAAATTAGCATCCGCCCGTTCATTGAATGCTGTACCATATCAGGTCGGGTGCTACTGCTATTCGCCTAGGGGTTCTTGTCAAAATCTAACGGAGAATCTGCAATATGATCGATCCCGACTTAGCTTCCGCCTGTGCATAGAATAGTTTTGCCATATCAGGTCGGGTGCTACTGCTATTCGCCTAGGGGTTCTTGTCAAAATCTAACGGAGAATCTGTAATATGATCGATCTGCGACTAAGCATCCGCCCGTGCATTGAATACCGTTCCCATATCTGGTCGGGTGCTCCTGCTATCCACCTAGGGGTCCTTGACAAAACCTAACGGAGAATCTGTAATATGATCGATCCCGACTTAGCTTCCGCCTGTGCATAGAATAGTTTTGCCATATCAGGTCGGGTGCTACTGCTATTCGCCTAGGGGTTCTTGTCAAAATCTAACGGAGAATCTGTAATATGATCGATCTGCGACTAAGCATCCGCCCGTGCATTGAATACCGTTCCCATATCTGGTCGGCTGCTACTCTCTGCTATCCACCTAGGATCGACAAACCTAACGGAGAATCTGTAATATGATCGATCCCGACTTAGCTTCCGCCTGTGCATAGAATAGTTTTGCCATATCAGATCGGGTGCTACTGCCATTCGCCTAGGGGTTCTTGTCAAAATCTAACGGAGAATCTGTAATATGATCGATCTGCGACTAAAGCATCCGCCCGTGCATTGAATAATTGCTCCCATATCTGGTCGGGTGCTACTGCTATCCACCCAGGGGTCCTTGACAAAACCTAACGGAGAATCTGTATTATGATCAACAGACGCAACACCGACTAAGCATCCGCCCGTGCATTGAATACCGTTCCCATATCTAGTCGGGTGCTCCTGCTATCCAATCTAGGTCCTTCCTTGACAAAACCTAACGGAGAATCTGGTAATGAGATCGATCCCGACTTAGCTTCCGCCTGTGCATAGAATAGTTTTGCCATATCAGGTCGGGGTGCTACTTGCTTAGTCTGCCTAGGGGGTTCTTGTCAAAATCTAACGGAGAATCTTGTAATATGATCGATCTTGACCAAGCATCCGCCCGTGCATTGAATACCGTTCCCATATCTGGTCGGGTGTGCTACTGCTATCCACCTAGGGTCCTTGACAAACCTAACGGAGGAATTTGCAATATGATCGATCCCGACTTAGCTTCCGCCTGTGCATAGAATAGTTTTGCCATATCAGGTCGGGTGCTACTGCTATTCGCCTTTAGGGGTTCTTGTCAAAATCTAACGGAGAATCTGTAATATGATCGATCCCGACTTAGCTTCCGCCTGTGCATAGAATAGTTTTGCCATATCAGGTCGGGTGCTACTGCTATTCGCCTAGGGGTTCTTGTCAAAATCTAACGGAGAATCTGTATACAGATCTAGATCCCGACTTAGCTTCCGCCTTGTGCATAGAATAGTTTTGCCATATCAGGGTCGGGTGCTACTGCTATTCGCCTAGGGTTTTTGTCAAAATCTAACGGAGAATCTGTAATATGATCGATCCCGACTTAGCTTCCGCCTGCATAGACTAGTTTTGCCATATCAGGTCGGGTGCTACTGCTATTCGCCTAGGGGTTCTTGTCAAAATTTAACGGAGAATCTGCATTATGATCGATCTGCGACTAAGCATCCGCCCGTGCATTGAATACCGTTCCCATATCTGGTCGGGTGCTACTGCTATCCACCTAGGGGTCCTGACAAAACCTAACGGAGAATCTGTAATATGATCAGATCCCGACTTAGCTTCCGCCTGTGCATAGGGCTGAAGTTTTGCCATATCAGGTCGGGTGCTACCGGGTTATCTCGCCTTAGGGTTCTTGTCAAAAAATTCAACGGAGAATCTGTAATATGATCGATCTAGACTAAGCATCCACCCGTGCATTGAATACCGTTCCCATATCTGGTCGGGTGCTCGTTATCCAATTGCTAGGGTCCTTGACAAAACCTAACGGAGAATCTGTATATGATCGATCCTGACTTAGCTTCCGCCTGTGCATAGAATAAGTTTTGCCATATCAGGTCGGGTGCTACTGCTATTCGCCTAGGGGTTCTTGTCAAAAATCTAACGGAGAATCTGTAATATGATCGATCTGCGACTAAGCATCCGCCCGTGCATTGAATACCGTTCCCATATCTGGTCGGGTGCTACTGCTATCCACCTAGGGTCCTTGACAAAACCTAACGGAGAATCTGTCATGATCGATCCCGACTTAGCTTCCGCCTCATAGAATAGTTTTGCCATATCAGGTCGGGTGTTACTGCTATTCCGCTCAGGGGTTCGTCAAAATCTAACGGAGAATCTGTAATATGATCGATCTGCGACCAAGCATCCGCCCGTACGGAATACCGTCTGGTATCTGGTCGGGTGCTACTGCTATCTCACCTAGTCCTTGACAAAACTCAACGGAGAATCTGTAATATGATCGATCCTGACTTTAGCTTCCGCCTGTGCATAGAATAGTTTTGCCATATCAGGTCGGGTGCTACTGCTATTCGCCTAGGGGTTCTGTCAAAATCTAACGGAGAATCGTAATATGATCGATCCCGACTTAGCTTCCACCATAGAATAGTTTTGCCATATCAGGTCGGGTGCTATTCGCCTAGGGGTTCTTGTCAAAATCTAACGGAGAATCTGTAATATGATTGATCTGCGACCAAGCATCCGCCCGTGCATTGAATGTTCCCATATCTGGTCGGGTGCTACTGCTATCCACGAACTCTTGACAAAACTCCCTTAACGGAGAATTCGTAATATGATCGATCCCGACTTGTGCCTGCCTGCATAATAGTTTTGCCATATCGGGTGTTACTGCTATTCGCTCAGGGATCTTGTCAAAATCTAACGGAGAATCTGTAATATGATCGATCTGCGACTAAGCATCCGCCCGCATTGAATACCGCCCCCATATCTACCGGTGCTACTGCTATCCACTCTAGGGGTCCTTGACAAAACCTAACGGAGAATTCGTAATATGATCGATCCCGATCTAGCTTCCGCCTGTGCATAGAATAGTTTTGCCATATCGTGTCGGGTGCTCGCTATTCGCCTAGGTCTTGTCAAAATCTAACGGAGAATCTGCAATATGATCGATCCCGACTTAGCTTCCGCTTCGTGCATAGAATAGCTTTGCCATATCAGGTCGGGTGCTACTGCTATTCGCCTAGGGGTTCTTGTCAAAATCTAACGTGAGTGAATCTGTAATATGATCGATCTGCGACTAGCAACTGCCCGTGCATTGAATACTGTTCCCATATCTGGTCAGGTAAGCACAAGTTAGTCCACCTAGGGAATCCTTGACAAAACCTAACGAAGAATCTGCATTATGATCGATCCCGACTTAGCTCCGCCTGTGCATAGAATAGTTTTGCCATATCAGGTCGGGTGCTACTGCTATTCGCCTAGGGTTCTTGTCAAAATCTAACGGAGAATCTGTAATATGATCGATCCTGACTTAGCTTCCCGCCTGTGCATAGAATAGTTTTGCCATATCAGGTCGGGTGCTACTGCTATTCGCCTAGGGGTTCTTGTCAAAATCTAACGGAGAATCTGTGTTGCGATCGATCCCGACTTAGCTTCCGCCTGCATAGAATAGTTTTGCCATATCAGGTCGGTGCTACTGCTATTCGCCAGGGGGTTCTTGTCAAAATCTAACGGAGAATTTGTAATATGATCGATCTGCGACTAAGCATCCGCCCGTGCATTGAATACCGTTCCCATATCTGGTCGGGTGCTACTGCTATCCACCTAGGGGTCCTTGACAAAATCTAACGGAGAATCTGTAATATGATCGATCCCGACTTAGCTTCCGCCTGTGCATAGAATAGTTTTGCCATATCAGGTCGGGTGCTACTGCTATTCGCCTAGGGGTTCTTGTCAAAATCTAACGGAGAATCTGTAATATGATCGATCTCGACTTAACTTGTACTGTGCATAGAATAGTTTTGCCATATCAGGTCAGGTGCTACTGCTATTCGCCTAGGGGTCCTGACAGAAACTAACTTGTGATCGATCCGACTTAACCCGCCTGTGCATGAATAGTTTGCCATATCAGGTCGGGTGCTACTGCTATTCGCATAGGGGTTCTTGTCAAAATCTAACGGAGAATCTGTAATATGATCCGACTTAGCTTCCGCCTGTGCATAGAATAGTTTTGCCATATCAGGTCGGGTGCTACTGCTGTACGCCTAGGGGTTCTTGTCAAAATCTAACGGAGAATCTGTAATATGATCGATCTGCGACTAAGCATCCGCCCGTGCATTGAATACCGTTCCCATATCTGGTCGGGTGCTACTGCTATCCACCTAGGGGTCCTTGACAAAACCTAACGGAGAATCTGTAATATGATCCGATCCCGACTTAGCTTCCTTTATTGCATAGAATAGTTTTGCCATATCAGGTCGGGTGCTACTGCTATTCGCCTAGGGGTTCTTGTCAAAATCTAACGGAGAATCTGTAATATGATCGATCCCGACTTAGCTTCCGCCTGTGCATAGAATAGTTTTGCCATATCAGGTCGGGTGCTACTGCTATTCGCCTAGGGGTTCTTGTCAAAATCTAACGGAGAATCTGTAATATGATCGATCTGCAGCTAAGCATCCGCCCGTGCATTGAATACCGTTCCCATATCTGGTCGGGTGCTACTGGTATCCACCTAGGGGTCCTTGACAAAACCTAACGAAGAATCTGTAATATGATCGATCCCGACTAGCTTCCGCCTGTGCATAGAATAGTTTTGCCATATCGGTCGGGTGCTACTGCTATTCGCCTAAGGGTTCTTGTCAAATCTAACGGAGAATCTGTAATATGATCGATCCCGACTTAGCTTCCTTATAGCCCATGAATAATTTTGCCCTTATCAGGTCGGGTGCTACTGCTATTCACTGAGGGTCCTTGACAAAACCTAACGGAGAATCTGTAATATGATCGATCCAAACAGCTTCCGCCTGTGCATAGAATAGTTTTGCCATATCAGGTCGGGTGCTACTGCCTATTCGCATAGGGGTTCTTGTCAAAATCAACGGAGAATCTGTAATATGATCGATCCCGACTTAGCTTCCGCCTGTGCCATAGAATAGTTTTGCCATATCAGGTCGGGTGCTACTGCTATTCGCCTAGGGGATCTTGTCAAATCTAACGGAGAATCTGTAATATGATCGATCTGCGACTAAGCATCCGCCCGTGCATTGAATACCGTTCCCATATCTGGTCGGCTGCTACTGCTATCCACCTAGGGGTCCTTGACAAAACCTAACGGAGAATCTGTAATATGATCGATCCCGACTTAGCTTCCGCCTATGCATAGAATAGTTTTGCCATATCAGGTCGGGTGCTACTGCTATTCGCCTAGGGGTTCTTGTCAAAATCTAACGGAGAATCTGTAATATGATCGATCTCGACTTAGCTTCCGCCTGTGCATAGAATAGTTTTGCCATATCAGGTCGGGTGCTACTGCTATTCGCCTAGGGGTCCTTGACAAAACCTAACGGAGAATCTGTAATATGATCGATCCCGACTTAGCTTCCGCCTGTGCATAGAATAGTTTTGCCATATCAGGTCGGGTGCTACTGCTATTCGCCTAGGGGTTCTTGTCAAAATCTAACGGAGAATCTGTAATATGATCGATCCCGACTTAGCTTCCGCCTGTGCATAGAATAGTTTTGCCATATCAGGTCGGGTGCTACTGCTATTCGCCTAGGGGATCTTGTCAAAATCTAACGGAGAATCTGTAATATGATCGATCTGCGACTAAGCATCCGCCCGTGCATTGAATACCGTTCCCATATCTGGTCGGGTGCTACTGCTATCCACCTAGGGGTCCTTGACAAAACCTAACGGAGAATCTGTAATATGATCGATCCCGACTTAGCTTCCGCCTGTGCATAGAATAGTTTTGCCATATCAGGTCGGGTGCTACTGCTATTCGCCTAGGGGTTCTTGTCAAAATCTAACGGAGAATCTGTAATATGATCGATCCCGACTTAGCTTCCGCCTGTGCATAGAATAGTTTTGCCATATCAGGTCGGGTGCTACTGCTATTCGCCTAGGGGTTCTTGTCAAAATCTAACGGAGAATCTGTAATATGATCCATCTGCGACTAAGCATCCGCCCGTGCATTGAATACCGTTCCCATATCTGGTCGGATGCTACTGCTATCCACCTAGGGGTCCTTGACAAAACCTAACGGAGAATCTGTAATATGATCGATCCCGACTTAGCTTCCGCCTGTGGATAGAATAGTTTTGCCATATCAGGTCGGGTGCTACTGCTATTCGCCTAGAGGTTCTTGTCAAAATCTCACGGAGAAATCTCATCGATCTCAAATTAGCATCCGCACGTACATTGAAAATTGGGCCATATCTAGTCGGGTGCTCTTGCTATCCACCTAGGGATCCTTGACGAACTATAACGGGGAATTTGTAATGTGATCGATACCGACTTAGCATTCATCCTTGCATTGAATACTGCTGCCATATCTGGTCGGTCGCATTTGTTCTTCACCTAGGGACCTTGACAAAATCTAACGGAGAATCTGTAATGTGATCGATCCCGACTTATCATCTGCCAGTGCATTGAATATTGTGCCATATCTGGTCGGGTGCTACTGCTATTCACCTAGGGGTCCTTGACAATATTTAACAAAGAATCTGTCATATGATCGATCCCGACTTAGCATCTGCAAGAGCAGTAAATATTGTGCAATATCTGGTTGGGTGCTACGGCTATTCACCTAAGTGTCCTTGACAAGATTTAACTGAGAATCTATCATATGATCGATCCGGATTTAGCATCCTGACGTGCATTGAATACTTTTGCTATATCTGTTCGGGTGCTACTGCTATTCACCTAGGGGTCCTTGACAAAACCTAACGGAGAATCTGTAATATGATCGATCCCGACTTAGCATCTGCCCGTGCATTAAATATGGTTGCCATATCTGGTCCGATGCTACTGCTATCCACCTAGAGGTCCTTGACAAAATCTAACGCATAATCTGTAATATGATCGATCCCCATTAAGCATCCGCACGTGCCTAGAATACTGTCCCATATCTGATCGAGTGTTCCTGCTATTCACCTAGAGGTCCTTGACAAAATTTACCAGAGAATCGGTAATAGGATCAATCCCGACTTTATCTGTAATGTGATTGATCCCGACTTAGCATCCGCCAGTGCATTGAATAACTGCTGCCATATCTGGTCGGGTGCTCCTGCTATCCACCTACGGAGCCTTGACAAAATCTAACAAAGTATCTCTCATATGATCGATCCCAACTTAGCATCCGCACGTGCATTGAATACTGTGCCATATCTGGACGGGTGCTACTGCTATCCACCTAGGGGACCTTGACAAAACCTAACGGAGAATCTGTACTATGATCGATCCCGACTTAGTATCCGCACGTGCATTGATTATTGTACCATATCTGTTCGGATGCTTCTGGTTTTCACCTCGGGGTCCTTGACAAAATCTAACGGAGAATCTGTAATATGATCGATCCCGACGTGGCCGCTCAGATACAGTCACTTTCTCCCTGGCGCAATTTGGCTTTTCTGTATCACTTCTACAAATACTTTCACCGATTCTGCTCCGATTAACTTAGCTCACTGTTGCCTCTTATATATGGATTTATATGGATTTATATGGATATATATGGATTTATATGGATTTCCTCGAGGCACAAGATTAACAACTAGGTTCCATCATTTTTCTGTGGATCCATTAAAATGTTAACGCAAATTCTACTCCGCCAGCTTCTTTTCTCGCACTTCCCCCCTGTGGAATTCCTTTTCATTTACTTGCTTTCCCGACAGCTACAATCTCCTAGAATTTAATGGTGACGTCAATAATCATGTTTCTTTCTTTCTTAACTTGCATGCGCTCACTCTCATGCTCTTTCCTCCGTCCACTCCACTTTCATCAGTATTCCCATCCTTCTTTTACCCACCTCCTGTCACCTCCTTAACCTGTTACTCATTCTCATAACTTTTCTCCTATGTACAACAGATGCAGTAAAATGCCTTGCTTGGGGTGATACGATTATACATTTTAAAAAATCACATGAAATCAATATTACTACAAATAACTGGAAAAACGTCCGCGAATCCATTATTGCTATTTTTTTTCTGTTTCTCAAATGCAGTTCACTTCGTATTATGGTGAAACACGCCTATTCCTCAGATACTGGACCCTCCCTCCTATATTAATAAGAGTTAACAGGAAGTTAACTTGAGAAGTTCTTGGGAATTTAATAGGAGTTCTTAGAAGTTCTAGAGAGTTTTTAGAGTTCTGTTGGAGTTTAGTAGAACTATTAAGTAGTTCCAGTTGGACATAGTTGGACTAAGACAGTTGATATTAGTCGGCAGTTAGCCGAATAACAAGGAGTCATCTTACAGTGGAAGATTACCAAGTTCCTAACATTTTGGGTGCGTTAAGTCGATTTGCATCCGACATAGCACGATTATAACCTTCAGTGTGAAAGCTACGCCGCAACACATCGGCACAGCTCCATTGGCCGAGCTCAACGCCAAATACAAACTGGCATCAAAGACAAGACTCTAGGGTGAGTGGAGCTTGAGTTCTTCAAATGCTAATGACATTGAAACTCAGTGTATAGTATACTACTAATAAAAATAGGTCGCAAAATATACGGAAAATGTAGAATCTTTTGACGAAAGGGGATCAGAGCTATTTGTGGCATGTGATGATTAGGGTTGTGTATGATTACCAAAAGCTGAGTTCATACCCCCTGCCAACAGCTGCACGCACGGACGCCGATTATCAGAACTCTGCATGCGACTTGTGCAACGGGGTGTGTCGATCGACAGCTGGGCTGAAGCGTCCTTTTGAATCATGCCACACAAATGAAGCGATACCAACAGGTGGAATCAGCGCATTTATTTGTGATGGAAATGTCATCGGTCAAATCGAAAAGACAGGGTAGATGCCATCTGTCACAATAAAATATGTCTCCCCTTAATATTCGTGACATTGATACAATCTGACATGAACCATATCTATATATATATATATATATATATATATAACGTTCATTCAGCAATGAATCAGAACACTCTCAGCTATTGGGCATGTAAAATGATAATATACACGCTAAAAAGTCTGCCTTCTTCTACCGAACGCCCATAGCTCAGAGGTAGAATCGTCGACTGACGCCAGTTCGGTCTGGTTTCAATCCTGGGTTAAAAGCAATCGGAGTCTAAACGTACTGATGAGCTGTGAAACAGCGAAACACATCTGTCTGCGGATGACTATATATATATATATATATATATATATCCATTTGCAAACGAGTTATTACGCGTCCCAAGTTTCTATCATGAGTGGTGTCTTCAGGCGATTTTCGATAACATTTTACTGTTTATTTTTGTATTTTTTTAAAAATCGCTCACGTAACGGTGGTTTTTTTTTTTAATGCTCACGTGGAAGGGAATTTTTGAACGCGCAGTTTTTAAAATTACAAGGAATTACAACGTTTTCATCCATGGTTGTATGAACATAATAAGTATTTTTTAGTATGGTTATACTTAGTCATAATTTCTGTTCTTTCATTCAATAGTTCATTTTTGTTTCGGAATAGCATAATCTCTAACTTTTCTTCCTGGCACAGTCTACATATTTTGCCACCGTTGTAAAGCTTGGCTGTTTTCACTATACTCCATGTTATGTCTGGGTCTTTTCCATATTTTGATTTCAATTTCCACACGTGGCTAGCCAATTTTGGACAGTTCTTTAAGTTTTCTATTTTGATAGTTTAAGTGTGATAGTTTGGGTGCAAAGATTATTGTTTTTTCAGTGGTTTTATATATAAAAGGTATTTTGGCAAACAGTTTTTTTTTTGTTGTTGTTGCAAAGTGCTCGATGTCGAAATAGCGATAGAGCGTTGTTAGGGTTAATGTGTAGAGGTTTGTCACTTAACTGAGCAGAGTCATGCCAACTTCGAAGTTTAGTGAAGGCGCCTCTATGATGTTCTCACTCCTTAAAGCTTTTTTCAGTATTGAAAAAAAAGCCTTCATGAAATTTCGAAGTCAAGTGACAAACTTCTCCACATCAATCCTATATATATATATATATATATACGCTTTCCCTGACGATCCGTTTAGGTGAAACCTAGGTAGGTTCGTCTGGCTCATTAGGTGTTATATATATATATATATATATTTCAACCTTTTCACCCGATGAGAAGCACGCAAAAGCAGCTTCGATACGCGAAATGTTTTGTGTAGTGATATTATGAATTTATAAACCATTGTAACAACTATTACAATATAACGCTTTACGTTGTATCGAGCACTCTTTATAAAAGTACATGCATGAACAACAGGTAAAAAAACCTACGAGTTCCACAACTTTGTTGCAATATATATATATATATATATATATATATATATATATATATTTCTTAACGGATGTGCTTTGTGGTGCGGTGGATGTCGGCTTGGAGGGGGAAATTGGTGAGCTGAGTTCCAATTTCAGTCGGGCACACTGCATTCACTTGCGCACTAGTACCCTTGGGAAAGGTATTAATCCGTCCGTTCCCTCCAATTATGGGTTAAATAATTGAGGTCTGCTGTTCATGCAATCTGTGGCGGATTTCTGCACCGATTGTTTGTTATCAGCAGTTCCAAAAAGTGTGGATGGTACTACACAATGCCTTCACCACTATAAACAAATCTCTGTGTGAATGTCTTACTAAGGTTAGACCCTCATACATCGAAATCGATGGGAGAGTCCATAATATATATATATATATATATATATATAATCAAAAGTGCCTTTGGAGGATTCTAAGTATAAAGTGGCACAAATCTTAGAAAGGGAAAATACGTTTAATATTAAAAAGATGCTAACATGTAACCCGATGCGCTGGACTGGTCACATTATAAGGATTGTGGATGATCGCCTCCCAAAACATTTGTTCTGTGGTCAGTTGACAAGCTGCAAACGACCTCCACATGAACCAAAACAAAAAGAGGTGGTTGAATGATGTCATTAAAACAACCTTACAGATCCTGGGATAAGTACAATTGGGAGAAAGAGGCAAGTGGTAAATCTAATTGGTGGAAACTTGTTTGTGATGGTTGTAACAGTTTTGAAGAGAAAAGGTTTGAGCAAACAAAATTGAAACGGGCCTTAAGGAAAGGTGATGCTAAGCGGTTGACTCCAGTTTCCCCAGAATAAATATACTTTTTGCAGCAGAATTTGCTTGTCCAAAGCTGGTTTAACCGGCCACATGAAATATCATCGCCACAATAATATAGACCATGTTTTTCAGACTGAACGTTTTCCTCCCAGATCAACTGGAACCCTGTGTCAGTTTTGCGACAAAACCCGTAAATCATCAGAGGGTCTAAAGAGGCACACTAATAGTCTTCTTCAGGACATAATAGCCTTCAAATCTCTAATTACACCATTCATTTGTAATTTATGTGAGAAGACTTGTAGGAGTGCAGCAGGGTTAAAGAGCCACTTGTGTGTACATGAACGTCGCAATGCACTGTAAGTTGCAGTCACTATTACAAGTGTGAACAGAGGCTGGATTTTGTTTTAAAGAATTCTTAACCGAATTTCATTTCTTTTCCTCATTGATTAGTTTTCCTTCTTCTATTTTTTTTTTAATATTCTTTTAACTATAAATGTTTTACGGCTTAATAAGGATAGCCTTTTTTTAACATACAGGGTGTCCGTAAAGTCCGTGTTCACTTTAAAAAAATATACATTTATTTATATTTGTGATAGAAATAATCCTTAAAAACATTATCTTCAACAATTAAACTTGAAAGATAATAAATACAGTGTTTCAACAAGATGGAGCTTCTCGTCATTTTGCTCTGCGTGTTAGACAGTTTCTAAATCAGGAATTTTCTAACAGATGGATCGAAAGGGGTGGACCATTTTATTGGCCTCCACGTTCGCTAGATTTGACTCCATTAGATTTTTTTATGGGGACATGTGAAAACGATTGTGTATGCAATCAAACCTAGTTCATTAGAAGAGTTGAAAGCTAAAATAACTAATGTGATTTCAAGCATTACTGTAAATCAGTGAACTGCAAAATCGTATTACGCTTTGTATTGCTAATGATGGAGGACATGTGGAAACTTAAGTAAAATTTCAATAAAACCTTAAAATATATATTTACTTCCTTCTAATCCTTTTTACAAATTATTTCTATCGCAAATGTAAATTAAGTTATAATTTTTTTTAAAGTGCGCACGAACTTTATGGACACTCTGTATTTCATCCATTTTATCATTTTAAGATTCGTTTATTCTTGCTGATCAAACAATGCATTTTATATTTTCTTCATTTTACAAGTAAGAAGAGATGTTCGTCTTCTCTAGTGAAGTTGGTGTAGATAGACTAAACTATCGCCCGGTTCACACTCCACCCACGTCTATTGAACAGGTGAAGAGGCTTATCCCTTGTTCCCTGTTTAGGATGTGGTCTCCGGCTTTCTCTTTTCCAATCTTTTCACTGATTTTTTCTTCTTTTTTTCTTTTTTTTTTCAATTAGAGTAGATAGACTAAACTATCGCCCGGTTCACACTCCACCTACATCTATTGAACAGGTGAAAAGGCTCATCCCTTGTTCCCTGCTCAGTCTCCGGCTTTCTCTTTTCCAATCTTTACACTCTTACGTAGTCCCCTGCACATCAGTGGCGTTATCGCCTTGCTCGGGGTGATATGATTAAAAAAAAAAAAAAGAAAAAAAAGGCAATCTCCCACTAATGTTTTCTTTAAAAAATATGCTTACTTCATTGTAAACTAGGTTGAATATTACTTCTGTAATCTAGTGATAATATCGATGTATCAATTGAAAGTACAATATTTCGATAATGTCTTGGCAAGTTTTGAAAGTATAAGGATGCACAAAGCAAAGGGTTCTTTTACCTGTTTTATTTTTTGCTCAACATCTACTAATAAGCTTTAAAAAAAAGTGGCAATCATCATATATATGTGTGTGTGTGTGTGTGTGTGTGTGTGTGTGTGTGCGCGCACGCGCGTGTGTGATTAATGCTCTCTTGAGCAGAAACCTTACTTTTAAACTTCTTTCGTTAAATATGACGGAAA
This sequence comes from Ascarosepion bandense, assembly GCA_037127315.1. Classification (NCBI taxonomy): domain Eukaryota; kingdom Metazoa; phylum Mollusca; class Cephalopoda; order Sepiida; family Sepiidae; genus Ascarosepion; species Ascarosepion bandense. The sequence goes on from JBBBDQ010000380.1 coordinate 365,486, forward strand.
AAAAAGCTATATTAATTTTTTATTCACTTTTTCTTTCAGCGTTCTGATAATTTTTTCCGTTCGTTTGGAGTGAGTATAAAACCTGTCAATATCATCCATTGTCGTCAGCGTTTTTACCCATTTTTTTAGCCATTTTCAACGGGGCTTATTTTTGTTTAGTTAGTTTATTTCCATGTTTTGACTTGTTGAATGAATTATTTGTGAATTAAAGTAGGAATATTAATTCGCAGCCATCGTGTGTTAGTTATTTTTTTTTTTTTATAAGCGTTTCACCCCGAGCAAGGCATGTCACTGCCACTACTGTGCAGGGGGCTACGTAGAGTGGAGAAAGGCTGATTAAATATAGGAAATAACAGAGGGTGGGTGATAGGCGGGTGAGGATACCGAGAATGAGGGTTGGGTAGATGAGAGTGTTCTGAGAATAGTTGGGAGTTAGTGTGATAGGAGGTGTCTATTGACCCTACATTTAAACACCTGGAGATTGTAACTGTCGGGAAAGCAGACTTGTGGAAGGGAGTTCCACAGGCGGGAAGCGCGAGAAAAGAAGCTGTTGAAGTAGAATTTACGGTTACATCTTATTTGTTTAACTGTAAAAGGGTGGGACCTAGTTGCTAATCTAGTATCTCGTGTAAATTCGTGCTTAGGCGGCACCAGTGATCTAAGCTCATCGGAGCAGAAGCCATGAAAGTACTTGTAGAAGAGGCACAGGGAAGCTACATCACGCCGGTGTTAGAGCGGCTGCAGCCGGTCTGCCAAGTCAGTATCAACCACGTTACAGATCCTCCTTTGTATTTTGTCAAGAAGCCCAAGGAGAGCAGCAGGGGCACCCGACCAGATATGGCAGCAATATTCAATACACGGGCGGATGGTAGATTTGTATATGTGCAGAATAGTTTCAGGTGGGAAAAATTTCCGGGCCCTGCACAGGGAGCCGACTTTCATAGCAGCAGATTTGGCAATGGATTCAATATAGTCATTCCATTTGAGGTCCGCCGAGAGTGTAAGGCCAAGGAGGCGTAGTATTTTACTCTCTGGGAGGCTAGCCTGTCCCATGCTAATGGGAGGTAGATGCGATTGTCTATGGTGGTTAGTTGATAACAGCTTTGTTTTGGAGGCATTGAAATTTACCAACCATTTCCTACCCCAGGTCACTACGGATTGGAGGTCCCTTTCAAGTGCGGCAGCGAGGTTCACTTTGTCGTCCAGACCTGGTTTCTGATCGATGCGGGAGTAGATTGTTGTGTCGTCGGCATACATGCCAACTTGGGATCTAATGGTGTCGGGGAGATCATTAATGTAGATCAGAAAGAGCGTGGGACCTAGGATAGAACCTTGAAGGGACGCCCGCGTTCGTCTGGTAGTTTTGGGAGGCATGCCCATTTAATATCACCTTTAATGTGCGGTTAGAGAGGAAGAACTGGATGGGGTCAAACAGATGTCCAGTTATCCCATAGCTCCGCAGTTTGCACAAGAGGCCAGCATGCCAGACCCTGTCGAATGCTTTGGAGATATCCAAGGCAACGGTTCGGGCTTCACCATTCTTGTCGAGTGCCTGGTATATGTACTCGGTATTGGTCGTTAGCATATCAGCAGTAGACCTGGTGAAGCGAAACCCATACTGTTTGTCAGAGAGAAGCCCGTTGGTCATAAGGTGCTGAATCACCTCGGCGTTGATAATGGCTTCGAAAACTTTGCCAAAGATTGGAAGGAGACTAATAGGACGGTAATTGGCGGGGTCTGAGGGTTCGCCAGAATTCTTAAATATAGGTACTACGCAGGAGGACTTCCAACAGGCAGGGAAGCAGGAAGCAGATAGGCAGAGGTTATAGAGTTTAGAGAGGACAGAGGAGAGTTCTGGGGCACATTTCTTCAGCACTATGACTGGGATTCCGTCACCGAAATTCAGAATTTATTTCAGCAATTGTAAAATTACAAACTGCTTCATCAGATCCGAAAAATGAAATAGTTTAATTTAACTTAAAATATTTAAAAAGAAAAAAAAGAGGGAGAAAAAATTAGGTTGGCACAGAGAGGAAATAAGATTAGGTGAAGGATAAAGGTGTACGCAGTTTAACAAATGAGGCAACGATCAAAACGAAAATTCTGAATTAAATTAAATTATCTAATTTTTCGGGTCTGATGAAGCAGTTTGTAATTTTACAACTGCTAAAAGAAATTCTGGTTTTATAACTATTTCATTATGTGTTGAGTTTTCTTCTCTATATATATTATTGCTCTGAATAATATGAACTGAGCTCTCTCTCTCTCTATATATATATATATATATTAAATAAGTGTGGAGAGGTTTTTCACTTAACTGCGCAATGTTGTTTCAGTCATGCCGGCTTCGATGTTTCGTGAAGGCATTATTATGATGTCTTCACTCTTCAGGGAATTTGTTTTTTCTGCTGACCATTCTGAACCTGACCTTCACATTCTGTAACATTACCGCCCCTTTTTCTTTTTCAAAATACATAGTAATATGAATTTTTATTCATTGTTTATTTGTCCATCTCTCGCTATGACATCAGAACCGGCAGTGAAAAATAAAAACCCCAAAGAGTTCGGACATATCAATAACGGCTTCTTGAAAATTCGAAGTCGGTATTACTGAAACAACACTAAGTGAAAAACCTCTCCTCATTAATTCTATTAACATTCTATCTCTATATTGACATTGAGCACTTTATGACAAAAAACCTGCTTGCCTTAAAATCCTTTCTACCAGTAAACTACTGGAAAAAAAAACCCCAGAAATTTTGACATCAACCAACATTACAATATATATATATATATATATATATATATATATATATATATTTCCACCAATATATCAATATATGGATAAATCAACACCCAAATGAAGTAAAATGGTATAAATAGATATTAACAAGTAATAATATATTGCGAATTAAAAATAAAAAAAGAAAATTATCAATTCATTTAGAAATTAAAAGTACACAAATGCACTGGGTCGTTTATACAGGGTCCTTATACATGGGGACATAGAAGACTGCCAGTGCACTTGTATAAGTTATGTTATGTATATGGGTGAGAGCGTGCATATGCGGTCTTGTTAGTGTACATATCCACATGCATATACCTATATATATAATTGTGTTTGGGTCAGTCAGTTAAAGTGCCGTACGTGATACACGCTTGGGCGATCATGTCTCGAAAGAGACATGACTGACTGGGCAGAAGATTATCCTGTAGTAGTTTGCCATTGCTTTCTGCGGTAGACTGGTTGCCGACCAAGGCTATAGAACCCAATCTGTCCTGCTATTTAACCCATAACTGGAAGGAATAGATGGATTAATACCTTTCCCAGGGGTATTTGCGCGTAAGTGAATACAATGGATTACAGCTGGAATTCGAACGCGGCTCCCCGGTCTCTCGTTCCGAACCGATATCCACTGTACCACAACGCTATATAGGCTTAAATATGTACCTAATTATCTCATATATATCTCGTGTATATAAATATATGAAAGACTGAGAATACGACAATTTATCTAACGTGATATGGGAGTGCGTATATACACCGAACTACGTAGGCGCACGGAAGCCCTACGCCTATGAAGCGTATATATGTGTGAGTATGAAAAATTAAGACCTAAAAAAAAAATTTTTTAAAAAAACAACGGGATCCACTTAAACTTATGCATGCTCCTAGAAAACTTGTGAAAATTCATATGTATTATGTATTATGTTTTATGTATCACATGTTTATGTATCATGTTTTATATATTGTTTATTATTGGATGCATTCATGTACGAAAAATGGGCACCTAAAAAGACAGGTAGGAACAAACTTAATTAGGTAAAATAGATAATTTTTACATCGTGTGGGAACACCTAATTAGAGGCGAAATATAACAACTTTAGATAAAATCACTTATACAGGCTCGAACTGTAACTTCCCTAGTGTGACGTATTTCCACCAATATATGAATAAATCAACACCCAAATGAAGTAAAATGGTATAAATAGATATTAACAAGTAATAATATATTACGAATTAAAAAATAAAAAAAGAATATTACCAATTCATTTAGAAATTAAATGTACACAAACGCACTGGGTCGTTTATACAGAGTCCTTATACATGGGGACATAGTAGATTACCAGTGCACTTGTATAAGTTATAGGTTATGTATATGGGTGTGTGCGTGCATATGCGGTCTTGTTTGTGTGCGTATGCACATACATATACACACATATGTATATAATTGTGTTTGGGTATTTGAGCTTAAATATGTACTTAATTATCTCATATATATCTCGTGTATATAAATATATGCGAGATTGAAAATACGACAGTTTATTTAACGTGATATGTGAGTGCGTATATACACCGCACTGCGTGGGCGCACGGAAGCCCTACGCCTATGAAGCGTATATATGTGTGAGTATGAAAACGCTAAGACCTAAACAGATAAAAAAAGAAATCAGTGGATATGTAAACATAAACAAAATCACAGGGTAAGTATATGTGGGAATGTACACATAGGTATATGTGGATAAAGTCAGTATAAGTAAGTGTGTTGACCTGATGGGGTCAAATAGACGCCTAAAGTCAGGGGAATTATTTTTTTTTTCAGAGGTCATACCATCTTAGACGGTCAAAATAACTTCAAACGGATACTACCCATATTTGGAACTGGACTCTATCTCTTTCTTCCCTATTCCCTCCCGTTCCTTCCTTCCTTTCCTTCTTTCTTTCCCCCTTCCCCTTACATTTATTGTCATTTATTTGTTTGTAATCTTGTGTTTATTATTATTATTTCTATTATGTTCCCTCTTCATTTTAAGAAAACGTTCATTCCGGCAAAAAATTTATGCCAGATGGAGGAAATATTGTAAAAGAGTCTGATGATATGAGCTAGTTAAGCTCATTGAAATGAACTATAGTTTATAACTATTATGACGTGTTAAGTTTTCCTTTATAAATTTCATATCGCTCTGGTTAACGCCCCTCGAGCTCTCTATATGGATTTACCTATTAATAATTTATATTAAGGAAATCTTGTTGAATTATCCTCACCGTTTTACGGACTGACAACTATATATATATATATATATATATATATATATATATTATAATCGTGTAGCCCCAAGGAATGCATTTTACTGACACTATTGTGCAGGGGGTTACATAAAAGGAATGTTATGAGAAAGAGTGACAGGTTACAGGGGGTATCAGGAAGAGAGTATGAGATGGAAGAGAATACTGATGAGAATGAGGTGGGCGGAGAAAAAAGCATGAGAGAGAGAGAGGATGTAAGTTAGTGAGACAGTAGATAACTATTGACTTTACGTTTGAATTCTTGGAGATTATAGCTGTCGGGAAAGCAAGTATGCAGAAGGGAATTCTACAGGCGGAAAGTGCGAGAAAAGAAGCTGATGGAATAGAATTTGCGTTTACAATTTATCGGTTTCACAGTAAAAGGGTGGGACCTAGTTGCTAATCTTGTGACTCGAGGAAATTCATAAATAGAGTGTACCAGTGAGCTAAGTTCATCGGAGAAGAGCCCCGAAAAATTTGTAGAAGAGACACACGGAAGCCACACTGCATCGGTGAGAAAGCGACTGTATCCTAGCTACCAAGTCGGGATCAATCACTTTACATATTCTCCGTTGGATTTGGTCGAGGACACTGAGATGGACAAACCTGGGTACGGAAAGCATATCGATGCTTCCGAATTCATGAGACCCTCCGCTGAATTTGCACCGTTTTTTGGACTTATATTCAAAACATAAACAAAGGCAATCCATCCCCTGACAGAATGGCCCGCCCACGATGTACTCAGGCCAGTCGCTAACCATTCTCTGGTCCTGGCGTTTGCATTCTGAAAAATTTTCTCTCCTTTCTATTTGATAAAATACATAGTATTATGTATTTTAAATCATTGCCTAATCTGACTTGTAGCTTATTCGTCCATCTCCTGCTATGACACCAGAAAGTAATGGCAACCTACTGCAGGAAAATATTCTGCCCAGTCAGTCATGTCTCTTTCGAGATATGATTGCCCAAGCGTGTATCACGTATGGCACTTAAATGACTGAGCATAATAGTTGGAAACATTTAAAGCTTCTACTAAGCATAAAGTGAGGGATCGGTTTTCTGTTGTTATGAAGTAACAAACTGATCCCCCACTAATTACTACTTAATAATATAATACAACTTTTCCTTCTCTATCTATAAGTCAAATAACAGGACAAATTGGGTTCTATAGCCTTGGCCGGCAACCAGTCTACCGCAGAAAGCAATGGCAACCTACTGTGGGGTAATCCTCTGCCCAGTCAGTCATGTCTCTTTCGAGACATGATCGCCCAAGCGTGTATCACGTATGGCACTTAACTGACTGACGACCCAAGAACGTGCTTTCTAAAACGCCTATCGGTTCGTCGTCTGGTTGAGATAAAGAATACACAACTTCATCAGAATGAATTTGTTCTCTAACTTACTAGCCTTCTGTTTCTTCTATGTGCCGTATCCCTTTAGGACGTGGGCGATCATGGCACTCCACGTTTCCCTATCCCTGGTGGCACTTAGCACACTTTCTCCTGTTACCCAACCCAGACCACGCTCAACCATCCACTTGCTCAAACCCCTCAAGTAAGTTACGCACTGCTTTCCCCTGTCTCTATTCCCTCTGACTTGTGAGTATCAGATTCTCCAAATCCTCCTTCCTTATCACATGTCCCAGGAACTTCCGCTATCTGTTTCTGATGTTAAATATTAGTTTCCTTTTCGTTTCCATCTTTTCCAAAACCTCATTGTTGCTCACATATTCGGTCGATGGTATCCTCAGCATCCTTCTGTACAACCACATTTCACTTGCATAAAGTCTCTCCTTCATCTTTAATGGGATTTTCCAGCATTCATTGCCATATTGAAGAACCGATATCACATAGCAATCCAGTACTCTCTTTTTTGTCCTCGGCACTTCCCCTTTAGGGGATGGCACAGGCACCAACCAATACAGCAAGCCCACCCCCGAAGGAGTACTACTGCCTGGGAAGAAGACCCCTGAGGCTTGGGCTAAATATTATTTAAACCTTCCCGATCCAAAAAACGCAGGGAAAAGATGGGGAACACGGTATTGAACGACGAAATCGGAGTATGGCAATCGCCAGAAATCCAATTACCATAAATAAAATAACATTGTATGCTGTATTACCTTTAAATTATTATTGAGAGAAATGCTCGTAAGACGGTGATCTGGCTAGAAAGAAAGAAAGAAAGAAAGAAAGAAAGAAAGAAATTTTAATGTCTTTTGCCAATACCTTATATGTAATAGACATTTCCGTTTTGATCACCAGGAAAGACGGGGAAACACTACTTGGTTTCAGTAAGAAAATGAAAGAAATAAAGAAAGGATGATAGAAGTGTTTACCGACTGTTTCAGTAAAATTGAAATCTCAAACCTTTTCATTTCTATCCACCTCTCTGGATATTTTATTGTTGGAGAACGCGCCGTGAGTTTATGGCGGGATGTGTGGTTATCTAAGTGATAGAATAAGTGCTATTCACTTATTACAAATTACTAGTGTGTTCAAGTTCCTAACATTTTGGGTACGTTAAGTCGATTTCAGTTCATTTGCACGGAAATAGGTATGTTTTGGAAAGATTTGAAGGGGTAAAGGCCTTCGGGGAACAAAACAAATTTACAATAGGTAAAATTTGGACTATTTGTGTAAGTTGGATTTAGTCTGTTTCTTGTTTTACGGTATATCAACCCCAATGGGTTATTTAATGCCGACAAGATTTTTGCAATAGATTCGTATCAATAGAATATGTATTCTTTGCAAGCAATCAGTTAGTTGATAAGGTTTCATTGACGTAATTTTGTAAAGATTTTATTATTTTTTTAAAATTTTTACAGTATTCTAATATGTCTCCTTTTTGTTAAAGATGAGAAATGTAAAAAAAATTTTTTTTTTTTTAATCATATCACCCCAAGCAAGGCGATAACGCCACTGATGCGCAGGGGGCTACGTAAGAGTGAAAAGATTTGAAAAGAGAAAGCTGGAAACCGCATCCTGAACAGGAAACAAGGAATGAGCCTCTTCAGCTGTTCAACAGACGTGGGTGGAGTGTGAACCGGGCGATAGTTTAGTCTATCTACTCCAATTGAGGAAAAAATAAATTAATAAATAAAATAGTGAAAAGAGTGGAGAAGAGAAAGCCGGAAACCACATCCTAAGCAGGAAACAAGGGATGAGCCTCTTCACCTGTTCAATGGACGTGGGTGGAGTGTGAACCGGGCGATAGTTTAGTCTATCTACTCCAAAAAAAATGTTCCGTAATTATTTTTTCAGGCGCTTTCGGCCACTCAGTCAGTTAAGTGCCATACGTGAAACACGCTTGGGCGATCACGTCTCGAAAGCGACATGACTGACTGGGCAGATTATCCCACAGTAGGTTGCCATTACTTTTTGCAGTGGACTGGTTTTCCAGCCAAGGCTATAGAACCCAATCTGTCCTGTTATTTGACTCATAGCTACAGGGTGAAGAGATGTATTATATTATTAAGTAGTAATTAGTGGGGGATCAGTTTATTACTTCATAACAATAGAAAATCGACCCCCACTTTATGCCCAGTAGAAGTTTTAATTATGTTTTCAACTATTATATTTAGTCATTCAGTTAAATGCCATGCATGATACACGCTTCGGGCAATCATGTCTTGAAAGAGACATGACTGACTGGGCAGAAGATTATCCCGCAGTAGGTTGCCATTGCTTTCTGCGGTAGACTGGTTGCCAGCCAAGGCTATAAAACCCAATCTGTCCTGCTATTTAACCCATAACTGGATGGAAGAGATGGATTAATACCTTTCCCAATGGTATTTGCGCGTAAGTGAATGCAACAACTACGACTGGAATTCGAACTCGGCTCCCCGATTTCTCGTTCCGAGCCGATATCCACTGCACCACGACGCACATACTCTGCCCATTCACAAGAGTGTTATGTTTACACTGTTGTTATTTTATCCTCATGTTTTGACTTTAACGCAATTTATTTTGTTTTGTTTTTTGAAAAAGAAGTTTTTATGTGCTGCGCGCGACTGGAAATCGCGTGAGCTTCTTTCTATTTTCAAAAACTTTCAATACTCCATTTCCGCTATTAAATAATGTAAGGTTGGTAGTAGAATATTATATTGCTAGTAATTTTTTCTTCAAAAATGTATTGCTGGTATTTTTTTCTTTTTTTTTTAATATATTGTTGGTAGTATTTTTGGCGGACCTGAACGAGATTACCACCACCTTTAAATTTGTTGTTTTCATTTTTTTTTTTTACTTTTTTCAGTGCAATCTTATCGATTACACCCGAAACTTTCAGATTGACCAAAAATTTCAATATTTCAACAATTTTAAGTGTGGGGGCTCAGTTTTTCATACAGCGCTATAGTAAATCGATCCTCCATTTTGGAATCACTCGCCGGTACGACATTACCACCACCTGTAAATTGGTTGATTATGAACTTTTTTTTTACTTTTTTCAGTGCAATCTTATCGATTAAACCCTAAACTTTCGGTTTAACAAAAAAATTTGTAAAAATTTCAACATTTAAACAATTTTAGCGGGGGAGGGGTCAGTTTTTCATACAACCTTATCGATCTTTTTTGCTTGTGCATATTCAACAGCCGAATCCTTTGCGAAATTTTTTAATAAAGCCATTCTTAGAGTTTCCGAGGAAGATGCCTTCGTAAGAACTGAAGAAAACTTGAAAAAGACAAAAACAAGAGCAACAACTCGTCCCCCCCTCGCGAGTGGTTCCAAAATGGAGGATCGATTTACTATAACGTTGTATGAGAAACTGAGCCTACACTAAAATTGTTTAAATATTGAATTTTTTCAAACATTTTTTGATAATCGGAAACTTTATGTAATAACCGATAAGACTGCGTTGAAAAAAATGAAAGAAAATGAAAAACAACAAATTTAAAGATGGTGGTAATCTCCTTCAGCCCCCCCCCCCCCCCATATTTTTTTCTTTAAAAATGTATTTCTCTCAAAAAGTATTTCTGGAATTTCTACTATAAAAGTCTATATTCATATAGTGTTTTTACCCCAGTTTAGTGAGGTTAATTATTTGCCCATAGCTGGGACCCTAACAGGTGCTACCACTCCGACTTAGGGTGGACCTAAGAACAAGTGCGATTAAAAGGTGGTTCCACGCTCTTGGAAAAAATCCAATCTCCTGATCAGAAGGTTATAGTGTATTGTCATGCCTAGAACCGACAAATACATTCATGTGTGTGTGTGGGGGGGGGGGGGTGCGTATGCGTGCAGGTGTGTGCGTACTTGAATGCCAAAACATATTTTTCTCTTTAACAAAACGACCATTGTTTATGTCTCAACACCCACGTGTATAAAAGGATTGCCTCTTCTTTTCTCTGTCTTCTTTAAAAAGCGAGAGAAAGAAAGAAAGAAAGAAAGAAAGAAAGAACAATGTCCCATTCTATGACATGTGGTTCAATGATTATAACCTCAGGCATTTGGTTGTAATATCTTAATTCAATAATAATTAATAATAATTAATAATATCTTAATTCAAACCGAGATTCATACCCAGTAACTAAAACTAAAACTCAATCACAAAAAAAAAAAAAAAGCCTAAATATTGCAATGGCGTCTGTTGCATTAAATTTGTCAAATACTCTCAGGACTTACCAAAAGCCTTGACCCCTAAGAAAGCCAATACCCCAAACAAAAATACCAGAAATAATTATAAATGATTTTAAATAAGAATGCATGGTAGAGAATTTTACTATGAAAATGCATTGCAAATTAATTTACCATAAGAATGAATTATAAATGATTTTAATACGAATACATTGTAGACAATTTTACTACAATAATGGATTGCAAATTATTTTGTCATTAGAATTAATTATAAATGATTTTACTATAAGAAAGCATTGTAAATTATTTTACCGTAAGAATTCATTGTAAATGATTTTACTGTAAAAATGCTCCCTAAATGACTAATATCACTATCACGACTACCATATAATAAAATATAAAGTAAGCAAAATATTTCTACACCGAAATAAAACATCTAAATTAGCATTCAACTGGATAGATTAAGTGTAGGTACCTCCACGAATTAGCTGAAAAAACAGCATTGTATGAAGAAAAAAAAAGGCCCCAAACTAGATAAAATAAAGTGTTATTGGCAAGATGTTCATACATCTCCAGAATTCTTAAATACAGTAACCACAGAGGAGAACTTCCAGCAGGGAGGAAAGCAAGAATCAGAGAGGCAATAGTTATAGAGTTTAGACTGAATGCATTATAAATAATTTTACTATAAGGAGCATTATAAGTTATTTTACAGTAAGAATGCTTTATAAATGATTTGAAAAAAGAATGCATTGTAGACAGTTTTTACAATGAGATTCCGTTGCAACTTATTTTCTGTAAGAATGCATTATAAATGATTTTACTACAAAAATGCATTGCAAATTATTTTCCCATAAGAATGCTTTGAAAATGACTTTTCTATAAGAATGCACTATAGTCAATGTTACTATAAGAATGCATGGCAAATTATTTTCCCATAAGAATGCTTTGAAAATGACTTTTCTATAAGAATGCACTATAGTCAATGTTACTATAAGAATGCATGGCAAATTATTTTCCCATAAGAATGCTTTGAAAATGACTTTTCTATAAGAATGCACTATAGTCAATGTTACTATAAGAATGCATGGCAAATTATTTTCCCATAAGAATGCTTTGAAAATGACTTTTCTATAAGAATGCACTATAGTCAATGTTACTATAAGAATGCATGGCAAATTATTTTCCCATAAGAATGCTTTGAAAATGACTTTTCTATAAGAATGCACTATAGTCAATGTTACTATAAGAATGCATGGTAAATTATTTTCCCATAAGAATGAATATGATGAATTTATTTTATTGGTTTGATATCAAATGGCAAGTTCATCAAACGAGAATTACGAGTCTGAATATCTTACGTGAAACTAGAAGAAATTGTGCAGATAATATAATGCCCGCCCTTTGTTATGTTAACCTGACTCCCACCATTCTTCCAACCAATGACTATCTCGCGTTGCCTCACGTTACCTCACGTTGCCTCACGTTACCTCACGTCGCCTCACGTTGCCTCGTTCACCAAATGCTGGGAAAGGTTTCTTACACGTTCACAGGGAATCGAAAGATGAAAACAAATGCCACGACGAGAAATGAAAACTCGAACCATGTTTCTAATATATTTAGGTATTTTATTGAGGGTTTCACTTGTTCAGTCTGGGTGGGTCATTAGGTGATATTCGGGACAAATGACTGACTAATAGTCCTACACTTTCATCTCACATTCATAACTGTAAATTTCATTTATACAACAAAAATAAATCTGATTTGCTTATCGACTATATAATTAGGCTACCCATTATTGGTAAACGACAGAAATATATAGACAAATAAATACACAACGGTCTTTATTATAATAGAGAGGATATATATATATATATATATATATATATATATATATATATATATATATATAGTCATCTGCAGACAGATCTGTTTCGTTGTATCACAGCTCATCAGTACGGTTAAACATCCGATTGATTTGACCCAGGATTGAAACCCAACCAAATTGGCGTCAGTCGGCGAGTCTACCTCTGAGTTATGGGCGCTCGGTAGAAGGACGCAGACGTTAAGAGTATGATGAATCATAAACCAGTAGTTAGAGTGCTCTAATTCATTACTGAATGAGCAATGCATATATATATATTCTTCACTATTCGACAACATAATTATTGCAAAAAACAATTAGACACTGACAAAGAGCAAAGTTTCATAGCTGGTAATAAAGAGAATGAATTGAGCCGACGCTGCCTCGCCATTCCTTCTTCTTCTGTGTGCGTCACAGGATATATATACATATATACAAATGTTTTTATTATAACTGAGAGGATGTTTCTTGTATATGTATTTATATAGTATTCTCGTTATAATTCTTTTGAATACTGCTGCCATATCTGGTTGGGTGCTCCTGCTATCTACCTAGGGGTCCTTGACAAAATCCAACGGAGAATCTGTAATGTGATCGATCCCTAATTGGCAGCTCAGATACAGTCACTTTCTCACCGGCGCAATGTGGCTTCTCTGTGTCTCTTTTACAAATACTTTCACGGCTTCTGCTCCGATGAACTTAGCTCCCTGGTGCTCCATATGTATGAATTTACTCGAGCAACAAGATCAGCAACTAGGTCCCATCTTTTTACTGTGAAACCAATAAATTCTCAACGCAATTTCTATTCCAACAGCTTCTTTTCTCACACTTCCTGCCTGTGGAATTCCCTTCCGTTTACTTGCTTTCCCGACAGCTACAATCTTCAAGAATTCAAATGTAAAGTCTTGAGTCATCTCTTATCTCACTAACCTGCATCCTCCCTCTCATGCTCCTTTCTCCGTCCACTCCACTCTCATCAGTATTCTCATCCTTCTCTTACTCTCTTCCTGACACCCCCTGTAACCTGTCACTCTTTCTCATAACTTTCCTTCTGTGTAACCCCCTGATCAACAAAGTAAAATGCCTTGCTTGGGGCGACACGATTATTAAAAAAAAATATTGTTTAATTCTTTAATGAAAATTATTTTAAACTAGTGGACCTGTAGCAGATAAGAAATTAATTAAATCAACCTTCTTCTTCACTTTTACAAAATTTCACAATGACGTGTGAAATCCTGATTTTCCCAAATAAAAAAAAATGATTGATCACGTGCTTAACGAAAAAGTCGAAACCAGATTTCGCAAGTAGGTGTTAAAATGATTTTTGACCAATGGGGGCGACTTGTAAGACTTGAAAGGACTTAGCGATCCAGTGCGAAACTCAAAAGGGCTATATACATGACCTCGGCGTTAGTCAAGAGTCAAACAGATGGGAGTCGAGAGACGAAAGGACTAAAATGTAACCAACTTCAAATCGACCCGGAGATAAGGTCAGGTCGCACCCTGTTCTCTTTCTCCTTATCTCTTTCAACAATTACTACCACAAAAAATTTTGCAAGAACTCTTGATACTCTTAACTCTCTCATTGAACATTAATTTCTACAACTTATGTTAGTTTTTCTTATAATAACCTAGCAGTATAGCCCGGCGTTGCTCGGGTGTAATAAAAGCTTTATAACTAATCCATGGTCCTGGAGCTCAGACTTTTTGGACGTTGGCACGAAAGACTTAAAAGCAATAGTTGTTTCCAGTTAAAGCGAAACATCAGCTTAATAACCAAAACTGTCTGGGTTCGATTCCTGGTAGTGGATGCGCACTCAAATATAGGACGAAATAATTGGTCAAATCCTCCTACTACTACTTCTGTTATATATATATATATATATATATAGTCATCCGCAGATAGATCTGTACCACAGCTCATCAGTACGGTTAGACGCCGATTGCTTTTTACCCAGGATTGAAAGCCGACCGAATTGGCTTCTGGAAATTTTTTTCAATAAAAACGCTATTGGCTTCAACCAGAGTTTCCGAACGACTTTGGAACTGTTGCATCTCTTTTGGGCGATGTCCTTGTTTAAATTGTTGAATGTTGCTATAATCTTTGCATTCAGTTCTTCTTTGATGTCCCAAGAACTTTTGTTGATCTCTTGCTCAACTGCACCTCACACATAATTGACTATATATATATATATATATATATAACAGAAGTAGTAGTAGGAGGATTTGACCAATTATTTCGTCCTATATTTGAGTGCGCATCCACTACCAGGAATCGAACCCAGACAGTTTTGGTTATTAAGCTGATGTTATACCAACTGTACCACGGGCCCTGGTGGCGAAGAGGCAACGAATAACAGCGTAATAACTAAGAGTGCCTGGGTTCGATCCCTGGTAGTGGAGGCGCACTGCTGATGATTCCCCAATATAGGATGAAACGGCCGTCCAGTGCTTTCTGCATTCTGTTGAGGTCGAATAAAAGTTCGATGAATTACTTAATATATATATGTGGAAAGTTCTGTAATTTGCTTGAAGCATTGTATATATTAGGAATATGGTTAGGTTTTGAAGGCTATCACAATGCGTTTGGTAAAATAAAGGAACTTAAACAAGTTGTTGGCTATTATATATATATATATATATATATATATATATATATATCCTATGAAATGATAGCTTTAGTCGTAACTCGAGTTTCACACTCACGTGATCTTCAGATAACTTAACTCGGGTTACAACTAGAGTCATCCTTTCATAGGATTTAACGGTGTTAATCTTTTTTGCTCGGTTTAGGCCAGTGTTTCTGAACCTCTTTTTACTTCAGGGCGCACTCGTAGAATAACTAAACCTCTGGGGTTGCAGTTTATATTTTAATTAGTTAGGAATGTTGGTTTATCATTTTCAAAGAAGAGTAGAAATACAGTTTCCATTTAAATGCATTTATAAAAAATCTGATTTTTTTTTTTTTATGCCGATAATAACTGATTTGGAAGCAAAAAAAAAGGATTATCTCCTCCTTAAAGATTAAGGAATTTAGCATACAGTTTAAACTATCAAATAACAAAGATTTGACTTCGACCTTGAAGTCATGAGTTTGGGGTCTCGAGCTTTTTTTTCAAAATAAAGATATTTTAAATATGAATATAATTAATAAATTATTCTTTTGTTAAGTTAGGTCGCACCTGGCTACCTTTTAGGGCGTATTAGTGCGCTCGGGCGCACCGGCTAAGAATCGCTGATCTAGGCTTCGAGCAAGTTTACTTTACTGAGTAGGTAAGTTTTCCTTTAGGATTTTTTTCTTTTTCTTTTTTCAATACAGTCGTCTTTATTCGAAATCGTTTCTGAATAATATTTTTAGGTTTTGTCATGTTGTCCGTTGGTTTCACTAACAGTTTTTGTTTTTCTTTAATAGTTTATATACTAGGTTGTCTTTAGTCGTAACCCAAGTTCACGCAATCTTCAGATTTAAACAGTCGTTTGAAGATCGTGTGAAACTTAGGTTACTCCTACAGCCATCCTTTCCTAGGATTTAACGTTGTTAAACATATTTTGCTCTGTCCTTAGATAATCTTGACCTCGAACACTTTACAATACTAAGTTTGTTTCGTTTTCAGTTGTGTCGTTTTTATTCGAAACTAGATCTGGATAAGAGTTTTAGGTTTTTGTAAGTTGTCCGTTGGTTCCACCAACAGTTTTGGTTTTGCTTGAATAGATAGATAGATAGATAGATAGATAGATAGATAGATTTACAAGATTTACAAAAATATAAATAAATAAATAAAGAAGACACTATTCTTAAAAGAGTTCTCAACACAGAGTAAAGCAAATAATATTTGTTTAAAATTTATAATATAAGTATGTTACGAATTCACTACCAGCACCATCACTTGACAAGACACAAGAAGTGTCTCAACAAAATAGCTACTTAGTAGTGATGTTATAACATACTAATGTTATAAATTTTAAATATATATGTGTGTGTGTGTGTGTGTGTGTGTGTGTGTGTGTGTGTGTGTGTGTGTGTGTTGGATCACTGTAAACTTCGTGGAAATGACTTGAAATTTATCTACTTCCCCCAAGGGGAAGGACGTGACACATAGTCATTTTAACGTGGAAGCCCACACGTACACATGCGAGAGTGAACACAACACACAACCATCGTCCTGCATTTGAATATTCTATCCTCAGCCACTGCCCAAAGGTGGTTGTATGTGAGACATGGTCGATTTCGACTGGACCAAGGACAAAACCTCCTGAGTCTTCAAGACTACTGTTATTCAGGTGTCCCAATTCTCTGTTTCTTACAATTGAAATGGAGGTAGCAAAAAGTGGGATAATCGGAACTAGGCTTCCCCAATTGTTCAGTTATTAAACCAAGTGCCATACGTGATGCACGCTTTGGGCGATCATGTCTCAAAAGAAACATGATTGACTTGGCGGAACATTTTCCCGCAGAAGGTTACCATTATTGTCTGCGCTAGACAGATTGCCAATCAAGACTATAGAACCCAATCTGTCCTGTTATTTAACCCATAGATGGAGGGTGAAGAAAAGGATTAATATGTTTCCCAAGGCTATTTACACGTAAGTGAATACAAAGAATTCAAACTCGGCTCTCCGATTTCTCGTTCCGAGCCGATATCCACTACCCCACAATGCATATCCCACATTGTCAGGGGATAAATTCTCCGTGACTAAGAACATCTCATCGCAGACAACGAACTGCTCGAAGACAGAAACACGTCATTTATGTCCTTCACCGAGGAGAAAGAACACGTACTACACTTTGATCCTAATTACGTACACCTCTACAGTGACAGTATATGAAAAAGTGTAGGTTTAATGCGGAGTTCTGGATATACACTATAAGAACAAAGAGTATATTTTCATTGTTTGGACTGTTGTCCTCATCTCCGGCCTTCTTCAACAGATTGAAATTTCGAAGAGGTAATGAAGTTCCATTGCTAGTATGTGTATATAAATACAGAGGAAATTAATTGATAAATTTAATTGTTTTTTTTTCTCTCTCTTTTTCCTGGGCCGACATTAAACAGTTGCCCCAAAAAGAAGTGCGTACGTGCTGAGACAAACGTAGTCGTCGATTCGGTTTTATGTGTTTGAAGCGCCTATTTTAACAATGGAACGCACTCCCGGATATTGTATAAAAATGAGAGAGGGGAAAATGATTTAAAAATAAATTTCCTTTGTGCGCGGGTTATATCTTCCCCAATATGCGTCCATGCTGGTAACTAATCCCATCTGCACAAGATCTCTTGCAGATTGTGTTCTTTTATCGTATGCATTCCGTTCAACTTTTCCTTTCAAAGTCATTTTTAATGGTTTCATTTTATTTTGGTTCATATTAAATAATAAGTTTCTTTTTTAAGTAGTATATATATATATATATATATATATATATATATATATATATATATATATATATATATATATCGTTTTAATGATTCGTCAAAATGAGAATAGATGTTGAAAAAATGACCCAAACTGAAAGTTTTATTGGCAAAACCATTGTTATCATGAACTGAAAAGAACAAAAAATCCTTTTTTGTGTGTCAAAATTATTTTTTAATCATTTTTAGAAATTTTGGTTAAAATGATCTTTTGCTGGCGTCAACATGGCTCCATAAATTTGCATGAGGAATTTGAACGTCTTTTTTTATTTAGAAATTCCTACAAACATCAGATAACTTTCGGATTTTAATGAAACTATCAGGACAACTCTTTGATCCGATTTAAGCTGTTTTTTCTTTTTCTTTTTATTTTTCTTTTTCTTTTGTTTTCTTTTATTTATTTATTTCTTTTTTTGCTTCCAGGAAAGTAAAACCTTGCTTGGCTGTGAGACTTTCTGAAGCCGAAAGGACTAAAATACGCTGGATCATATGATGGCTGTTCCTAAAAACGGTGACGCTTGTTCGAATCCCACTGGAGGGCATATTTTCTTTATCAAGAAAAATAAAAAAAACAAAAACGGAGCAATTTACCCTAAAAATAATGTTCGATGTAATAAAAATATTATCGGAATAAAAACAAATAAAAATTCGTTTAACAATATATATATATATATATATATATATATATATGTGTGTGTGTGTATGTGTGTGTGTGTGTGTACGTATGTATGTGTGTATATGTGTGTGCGTATATGTATATGTGTGCGTGTGGATATATATATGTGTGTATATATATATGTGTGTGTATCTATATATATATGTGTGTGTGTGTGTGTATTTATATATGTTGTGCATATATATATGTTGTGCATATATATATGTTGTGCATATATATATATATATATATATATATATATTTCCAAGTGAAGAGGACTCAAGGTTTTTTTATTATGAGTGCTCTGGCATTTATTTTATTATAAACAGTGGTCAATATAAAGAGTATTATAGAGCTTAATATAATATAATTACATAGTTATGTATCAATTGTACATTGCGACATGGAAATTTCTATGTTTCAAGATAGGTTCTCATCATCAGGCAATGTTGATGTAGTTGTGCAGATGATTTACATTTAAATGACAAAATCTTTTAGTTTGCTTTGAATGTATGTGGGTGTTTTTGTGGCTAATCACAATGGAGATTCCCTTTTGGATTTGACACCAAAGAATACATACTAACCAACTTTGTTTTGTGTTTTTTTTTCCTTCATCCTACTCTTCCCTTGTTTGTTTCCCCTCCTTAATGTGTAACCTGCCATTAATCTGATCTTATCATTTTGCCTTCATTCCCTTCAGTTTTATTACCTTTGATGCGATATTCCCATTGAGTACCAACCCTATATTCTTTTACTTACTTATCATTTTTAGTCTATTTGTTTATTTGCTGTAAAGTTTTTTTTGGGAAAAGAAAAGATTTTTTAAAAAACCTAAACTATACTTTTTTTGGTCTATCTACTTATTTGTTGTAAAGTTATTTTTTATGTATAAAAAGGGAAGATTTCTTTAAAAAAAATATATTCTATATCTATCACTATGTATATATATATATATATATATATTTAACAGTAGGGTTTTTCTTTTAAGCACTAAAAGTACTTGAATAACGAAGAACTACGTTTATGAGAACTGTTATTAAAAGATAGTGCGTGTTGATAACAGCGGGTTTTGAACGGGTTTTTAGTAAACCCGACATAAATCTTTTTTAATTAGGCTTTTCAATTGTAGTGATAATGCAGAGATAAACTAGCTAAGCGATTATTATGTAGTGGGTGCCCGGGTTCGAACCGCGCCATGTTCGATTTGTTAGGAAGGTGTCTTCTCAATTTTATCAGGGTGGGGGCAGATATTTACTGAAAGCCACACTGAATTTATTGGCAGCAGTTGATTATGCTAGCACGATGTCACAATTCATCGTGACCGAGGGTTTGGGCGTGGCGGCCTTATTTAAACTGTTCATCACGCGCTCAGCATAGTAGCAGTATAAACCACCTTCGGTGTTGAACAAATACAAATGTACCCGAGCAAGTGTCTGCAACGGTAGATTGGCATTATACTAGGTATTAATGTTTGCAATTATCATACGTAAAACAATATTGAATATAAGAATAAATTAAAAATTAACGATCAAGTTTAGAAAAAAATGGGAAAAAAAGGAAACTAATACTTAACATCTGGAAGAGACAGTTGATGTATCTGGGGCATATAATGAGAAAAGAAGACTTGGAAAATCTGATACTCACGAGACAGATAGAGAGTAAGGGAGCAAGAGGAAAAACATATAGTGGGCTTGGGCAAATGAATAGCGAAACAGGGCTTAGAAGAAATAACAGGAAGACAAAATTTATTAAAAGCTAAAAAGGACAGGAAATTGTGGGGAGCCATACACACGGAACAGATAAAAGGCAAAAAGGCCAGTGGAAAATAACACATAGTGGCCTTGGGCAAATGAATAGCGAAACAGGGTTTAGGAGAAAGATCACAATATATGTTTGTTAGAATTATTTTATTTTGAATTTCCTGAAAAAATGGTGCAGCATAGATTTTGTTGATTTTTTTCTGAGTTTCTTTCTTGGTCAGACCCAAAGCTCCAGCCGCAGCAGGAACAATTTTACGTTTTAAGTGCTATATTTTTTCTTTTTCTATCTCAAGGTCTTTGTGTTTATTTACTTTTTCATAAACCATCGCAGAGATGGTTTTCTCACTTGGTACGTTCATGCCAATGAGTTTGCAAACGCTTGTTCGATCTGATTTGATAGAAAATTCCCAGATGAGGGTAACATCTGCTTCTTCAATTACAGATTCAGGGTTGATGTTTATACCAGTTTGCTGCTGTTTTTATCCCATAGTGTAGACAGATATTCCAAGGCAGATACTGACCGATCCTGTAATGACGGTTTTTCCTAATCCTTGGGCGTGAGTATTAACCTGAAATAAGGTGATCCATAGTTTCAATGTATTGGTCACAGAACATATATTTTGTAACGATATGCAATTTAAATAGCTTTGTAATTGGGTATCAGAAGGCGCTGGTACAACACTGCAAGTAGAAGCCCATCAGTCTCACTCTTGTCCTGAACACCTTAGCCTCTTCATGCGTAGCGAATTGATCTGCAGCAGATTTTTGGTTCAGAGAAAGATTGGTTGGTTGTTTTGTTTTTATGGCAAATCAACCTCGGCGGGTCATTTATTGCCAACTAAATTTTTATTTATTTATTGCTGGTAATTCCTTTTCCTTTCAACAATTTATTGTTGTTTTTTATATAAGTTTTGTGTCTAGTAATACTTTTTTCTTTTCGAGTATCAAGATTCGTTGGGATTTGTTTTTTAAGGGCAGGGTCCCCAAGTTCTACCCTTGTTATTTAACCCATAATTAATACCTTTCCCAAGGGTACCAGTGCTTAAGGGAATGAAAGGGTATTCAACTGGAATTCGAACTCGGCTCACCGATTTCTCTTTCCGAGCCAATATCCACTGCACCACAACGCACATCCGTCACTATATGCTTACAGCACCTGGTATTCCCAAGCGGTCTCCCATCTAAGTACTGATCAAGTTCAACGTTGCTTAATTTCGGTGATCGAGCGAGAACCGGTGTATTCAACGTGATATAGCCGTAAGCACGCACATCCGTCACTAAACGTTTACAGCACCTGGTATTCCCAAGCGGTCACCCATCTAAATACTGACCAGGCTCAACGTTGCTTAACTTCAGTGACCGAGCAAGAACCGGTGTATTCAACGTGATATGGCCGTAAGCCCTCAGAGAAAGAACTGGCTATGCAGAGGCTTTTAGTTCCAACTTTCTTCTATTTGCATTTGGCCTGGACTTTTCCATTTTTTCCCCCAGTTTTATTGCTGCTTTTGTGGCAGTTGTATCTACTTCGTCGATATTTCCATGATTTAACTCGAATTCTCTTACACATCTATGAATTTATCTTGATATTATCATTATATATTTTATTTTATTACCATTGATTTCTGGCATACATTCATTTCTTTCCGGGTTCCAACCAGAGACCTAAGTTCAAAAATTGCAAAATGACATTTTACACTAACTATTTTTGTAAAAAACAAAAAACTAAGATCACATACATTTTACATATAGATAAAGTTCTTCGGAATGTGTGAACTGTACTTGTGTGTACAATTTATTGTATTTCTTTAAGGCCAGGGTTTTCAAACTGTGGTCCGCAGACCACAGGAGGTCCGCAAGGATAAGATAGAAGGTCCTTGGATTAACGCATCACGTGAAATTCAAAGTATGAATTTACAATGTCTGGATATTTATTTTTACTTATTAATATTATCAAATGACAAAAGCTTGCACTATCGCCCATTACATGTCAACGTTATTTATAGTGGGTCCCTAGACTAAAACTTGAAATATAAAGGGGTCTGTAAGTCAAAAAGTTTGAAAAGTCCTGCTTTAAGGCATAGACTACCAGAAATTTCTTCAATAAATGTATCGGAATCTTTTCCAATCAATCCGAGGGCTCCAACTACAACTGGAATTACTGATGTCTTCAAGTGCCACATTTTTTAGATTTCCACTTCAAGATCTTTGTATTTTGATAATTTCAAAGACTGCTATATTAATAAGAAAGTACATTCTGTTTTTTGTGGTCTTTGATCCCCGATCTCTGGGCGATTAGCTTCGATTGTTCTATATGTATTGTAAAATTCCCATAAAATTATTACAGGCCCTATCTCTTTAACCGGGATCTGTGTGATGTTCCTACCAGTTTCTTGCTGTTTTTTTCCCTTTAAAAGTTGCATATTTTCCAATGCAGATATTGGCCCACTCTATTTTTATATTCAATTAGTGCTCACACTGTGAAACCTGGTACAATCTGGATATTTATTTCTCAGTATGTGGCGTTAGTATTTTTTAGTTACCAAGTATTGGTCCTGTGCAGCAAAAGTAAAAAACTTCTTTTTTCTATTATATATATATATATATATATATAGTCATCCGCAGACAGATCTGTTTCGTTGTATCACAGCTCATCAGTACGGTTAGACATCCGATTGCTTTTTACCCAGGATTGAAACCCGACCGAAATGTGAGGGCACAATAAATTCCATGTAATCCTATTAGACAAAGTGAAAAAGGTTGGCTATAAAACAGAAATCCTGTGTCCATTTGGCATGAGAATCAAAATCAAAGAAAAGAAGAAAATCTATAAGCACAATCATTATAATATTTTGAAGGTTTGAGAAAAACAAGCAAAGAAAGTGTCGTGGACCCGGTTAAAAGTCCAGCATGAATAACTTAACGACAACCAAATAGGAAATAACGAATATATATTAAATACGGAAAGAATACAATACTTGGAACTTGGTTAGTAGGAACGATAATACGAGTTAGTGTGGAATACTATGATTCGACCCTCGGCCTTAGAACTGGGACTCGTAATGGTCGTTAAAGTAGCAGTGTTCGTAGACCGACTCTCAGCTTATTTCGGGCAGCTCTGAGGGAGCTCTCCTCAGGCTACTCCCTCTCACCCCTTGTGAGGGGAGGTATAAGTAATGGTTGGAAGAGTTCATTCAGTCTGTCGGTGATGCCACCATGACAAAAAGTTAGTACAGTATCAGTGATCATTGAAGCACTGGAATGTTGTGCAAAACGCCATTGACAAAATTTAGCACATAGTGGATTGTGATTTGGAAACCGAACCATCACAAAAAAAAATCGTTTACTCGAAACAACGAAGATACTCCGGAATGTATTGGGTGATACAAACTGTTGGTAAAAAGAAGAAATGATTGTTTATCTTCTTGACTTGTACAAAAGTTGTACCGAAGTTAAGCAACGTTGAGCCTGGTCAGTACTTAGATGGGTGACCGCTTGGGAATACCAGGTGTTGTAAGCGTTTAGTGACGGATGTGCGTGCTTACGGCTATATCACGTTGAATACACCGGTTCTTGCTCGGTCACCGAAGTTAAGCAACGTTGAGTCTGGTCAGTACTTAGATGGGAGACCGCTTGGGAATACCAGGTGCTGTAACCGTGTAGTGATGGATGTGCGTTGTGGTGCAGTGGATATCTGCTCGGAAAGAGAAATCGGTGAGCCGAGTTCGAATTCCAGTTGAATACCCTGCATTCACTTAAGCACTGGTACCCTTGGGAGAGGTATTAATCTATCCCTTCTCTCCAGATATGGGTTAAATAACAAGGGTAGTACTTGGGGACCCTGCTCTTAAAAACAAATCCCAATGAATCTTGATACTCGAAAAAGAAAAATGTTGAAAAAATAAAACAACCTTACCCAAAAACCATTGATTATGACCTTAAATGATCCCATAAGGATTGATAGGTCGTTAAGCCTTGAAACAAACAAAAGCATGTCTGCTTGAAACAGCAGGGATTCTTGGAAAGGCACTGGATATATCATGTCATTGAAACGATAAAATACTATGCTTATCTTCGCGATTGGTGACCTAAAATTGAACTTTTATTTACCAAAAACCAACATCATATTATGTGAAGGGGTGAAATGATGATGATGATGATGATGATAATCATGACGATATGTTACATATAAAATAAACAATCTTTGTGCGTCTCTGCCCTGTGTGTTAAGATAATGAGAACGATATTTGAATATTTCAAGAATAAGTCAGCAAACGGCTTTTCACTGAGTGTTCGTTTTACTCCATAAGAGAAGATGACTTTTTCGCTTTTACTATTTTAGGGAGCTCCACGTCCTCGACTCCACAAATCGAGCAAATTCTGTCGCTAAGATTACCTCTCATTGGTGAGTCAAGGGTTTTCTTTTTCTCCATCTCCTTCACGTCAGCTTTCTTGAAGGAGAAAGGCTTGAAATTATTTTAAATCATTTCATCCTCTTCTTCTTCTCTGTACCCTGTCCCTTCAGGACGTAGGCGATCATGGCTTTCCACATCTCCCTATCCCTAGTGGCTCTCAGCACGCGTTCTCCTGTTGCACCATGCAACCCTCGTTCCATCATCCACCAGCTCAAGCCCATAAATCTACAATATAAATGTATAGAAACTAGCATGGCCATAAAATGAGGGATCAGTTTATATAGTGATTATAATATAGATTTGATCCCCCACTTTATAATTTCTTATAAACAGTTGGCATATATCTTCTTTTATGTGCTCTGTCCTTTCAGGACGTGGGCGATCATGGCTTTCCACGTCTCCCTATCCCTGGTGGCTCTTAGCACGCTTTCTCCTGTTACACTACCCAAACCCCGCTCTGCCATCCACTAGCTCAAGCCCATAAATCTAGAATATAAATGTATAGAAACTAGCATGGCCACAAAATGAGAAACCAGTTTATATATTGATTATAATATAGATTTGATACCCCACTTTATATCCACATCATGATTTCTTATAAACAGTTGGCATATATCTTCTATGTGTCCTGTCCCTTTAGGATGTAGGCGATCATGGCTTTCCACATCTCCCTATCCCTGGTGGCTCTTAGCACGCCTTCTCCTGTTACACCATGCAACCCTCGTTCCATCATCCACCTGATTATGTCCTTCAAATATGTTATCCGTTGCTTTCCCCTGTCTCTTTTTCTCTCTGTTAGTACCAGGTTCTCCAAGCCCTCCCTCCTCATTGCATGTTCCAGGACATTTAGCTGTCTCTTCCTGATTCTCAGTATTAATTTTCTTTTTGTTTCTAGGACCTCATCATTGCTCACATGCTCGATCCATGATATTCGCAGCATCCTTCTATAGAACCACATTTCAGTTGCTTCAAGTCTTTCCTTAATCTTCGATGATATTGTCCAGCATTCACTGCCATATTGAAGAACCGATATCACATAGCAATCCGGTTCTCTCTTCCTTGTTTCTAGCGAAATTGTCCTGTTTCTTAATACTTTTTTCAACTTCTGGAATGCTTCCTTCACCATACCAATTCGTCTTCGGATCTCCGTGTCACATTTTCCGTCTTCTGTTATAACACTTCCCAGGTATTTAAATTTTTGTATCTGCTTGATTTTAGTATCCCCGACCTGTATTTGGCATATTGGACAGCCTTTTTTGCTGATGACCATGCATTCGGTTTTCTTGCAGTTTATTTCGCCCTCAGCAAGGTGATAAAGCCACTAAGATACAAGGATTTACTGAGTGAAAGAATATGATAAAAAATTATTAAGGAGAGAAGTTAATAAAAGAACAGAATTTAAGAAGACAGAAAATGAATTTTTGAAAATCAAATTTAACATGAAAGCAAAAAGTCAAAAGAGATTTCAACAAGCAAGTAGAAAAAAAAAAACGTTGACATAGAACTTATGGTTACATCAAGCCATTTCAACTGTAAAATGATGAGACCTTGCCGCCAATCTAGTACTGCACTTAAATTCATAAAGTCTAGATACCATAGAGGAAAGTTCATCTGAACAATTATCATTAAAGTATTCTTAGGGAAGGTTACATCTATTCTGTTTAACTGTAAAATGGTGAGACCTTGCCGCCAATCTAGTACTGCACTTAAATTCATAAGATCGAGGTTCCAAAGAAAACAACTACTCATCAGAACAATTATCACGTGGACACTTGCAGAAAAAAAAAACACAGTGAAGGTACGCTATTACGATAGGAAAATAATTGAGCTCGTGATATCAGGTTAGGACCGATAAAATTGCAGATTCTTCTTTGGGTTTTACCAAGAATTTCTAAAAACATAGAAGCACCAGATCAAATTTGACAGCAGCATTCAAGGCCTGTACGAATAGTAAACCTATAAAGGTGTAAGATAGATTCTGGGGAAAAAACATCTTGCACGATACAGTGAACCAATTCTTAATTAAAATCATATAAATTAAAATAAAAGTGAGGCAGAAAGAGGAAAGAAGGATAAATCTCAGATGAATTGAGAGAGAGAGAGAAAAAGAAAGAGAGAACGACAGACGGACAGATACAAAGAGAGTGAAAGAAAGAAAGAAAGAAAGAAAGAAAGAAAGAAAGAAAGAAAGAAAAAGGAAAACAAGAAAAATTTATCCGAGAAATTGTTAAACAAAGAGAATGTTTTAAGAAAAATGACAACAACAAAGTAACTCATGCTTAGTATCAGAAAGAGACAGCTGAAATCTTTAGAACACATATTGAGGAAATAAAGCTTGGAAAATTTGACACTCAAAGGGTACACTGAAGACCAGAGGGACAAAAGAAAATAACAAGTAACCTATCTAACGAACTTGTGTTAATGGATGATAGAGCAGAGTGTGAGAGGGATTGTAAAAAGAAAAAATATTGCTAAACATTACAAAAGATGAAAGTTGTAGAGAACCATGATCGTACACGTCCTGAAGAGACAGTGAGAAAAGGCGAGTAATTTACTTCAGAGGTTTGTGTAAATAGATGATAGAAAATGGTGTGAAAGGGTTAGTAAAAAAAAAAAAAGATGACCATTGCTAAGCGTTACAATAGATAGGAAGCCTTGATCGCCTACATCAGTGGCTTCAAAAACTTGTCATCCTCGTTGTAATTCCACCCACATCTGTCGTTATTATTATTATTATTATTATTATTATTATTATTATTATATTCCTGTTGGATACCTATTTTCTTTCTGGTCCCAAACAGAGACCTAAGGTCATAAATGGCTTCTTGACATTTTCCACTGATCATTTTTGTAAAGATAAAAAAAATAAAATTACGTTACACATATCTAAACTTATTTATAAATGGAACTTTGCCTCTGTGTGTGTGTGTGTGTGTGTGTGTGTGTGTGTGTGTGTGTGTGTGTGTGTGTGTGTGTCCGTTAGCCATATACTCCGAAACGGCTGAACCGATTTTATTGAAAATTTACACAGTTGTACTATAAGCGTCTGCGAGTGTTCTTAGCTAGGTTTTGTGTCGAGGCACCCCTGATAAATATCGAAAATCGATAATCGGAAAAATCGGGTTATAGAAGGAGTGGTCCGATTTTAATCAAATTTGATACACTCATAGACAAAGACATAAGAAACAATATTCAGAAGTTTCAAAGTTGCAGTTCTTACAATAGTGCAGAAAATGGATAACATATATATATATATATATATATATATATATATAAGGCAAGATGTTTGTGTGCGTGTCTGTTGATCTGCCTGTATGTCTGTATTTTTTCAGCCCTTTTATTTTAGTTTTTGCTTCGAGTTTGGCTCCAAGTCGGCATAATTGTAGTTCTTAGTCTCAGCCATGATACCGTTTACTCAGAGGACTTATTTGCTTCAATCTTCCTGTCTGTAAAAATGGTGTAATCCCATAGAATTGTGATGTCTTCTGTGTCTATAATCGATGCTAGGTGATATTCATATCAATGTTCGTTAAAATATTTTCCAAAGTGCTTGCAGATTTTCCAGTGTAAATCTTGCCCCGCTCTATCGTGACGACTTTTATATTCATTTGGCACAAGTATTAAACATCCTGAGATTAGATAGTCGATGATTTCCTGAAATTTGTCACAGAACTTGCATTTTGGATGCACATTATTATGTTTGATATTTGCATGAAACTAACAAGTGAAAATATTCTGTTTTATCATTTAATTGAGATGCTCGTGACCATCAATGAGTATTAATTTTACCGGCTTTATTGGCACGTTCTTCATATTGGCCATGTAGAGGTTTGTTTTGCCAGCGTTGTTTCATCTGTTCAAGAGCTTTATCCTTGGCGTTCTTTTGTTTATATTTTTACTGCAAAAGTTGGTTCTTGGGTCCTGTTTTAGTTTTCTACAGAATCTACTAAATGTAAATTTTGTACATATTTACAGCCTTCTTTCGTTAGTGAATATTTTCCTTGTTTTCATATTGTTTGACTAATTGCATCATCCAGTTCTTTACTGTGTCCATGTAGGTTAGTAAGCCAATAGTTACTGCCTTGTATGACAATTTTAGCTGAATAAGATCTATTCCACCTTCTTTACTGGGTATGTATAGACGGTCTGAATCAGCCTTTGGATGACGCATGTTATGCTTAGAAAGAAGCTTTCTTGTCTTAGAATCCATTCGTCTGATGTCATTTAGAGTCCATTTTAATATGTTGAAATGATATTGAACAACTGGGTTAGCAAAGCTATTAATAGCCATGATTCTCTTCAGAGATTCCAGTTCAGTTCTTAATATCTGCCGCACCCTACTATAGTACCCTTTACGCACTGTTTCTTCAATTTTTTTTTATGGTGTATTCTTTCACCCTCATTTGAACCGATTTATAATCTTCTTTGTCTAAATCGTTGGTTGTTACTCCAGGGTCTAAGCTAATAGCGGAGGTTTGTTGTAGGGATACTCGTAAAATTGTAGCTTTAGCACATTTACCCAAATTGAATTCCATTCCAATGTCATTACTGAAACATATTGCAGTTTGCAGGAGACCTTCCTGTACACTGTTATTCCTAGTATACAACTTTAAATTATCCATGTGAAATAGCTTATTTTCTTTTAAGATATATTATAGCCACATTTTTTAAGATATCTTATTCCGTTAAATTTGCCGGCTAATGCTATTAAGAATACACAGAATAGTAGACAAAGAGAGAAAAAGAGTCACCTTAAAATTTTCCTCTGTTGATGTTTATTTCACCAGACTTATAGATTCCATTTATATAATTGAGATGAAGTGTTGTTTCCCATATCGACATACTTTGAATGATGAAATTGATGACTACGTGTGATACCTTGTATATATTTAAAGACTCTAAGGTCCAAGAATGCAGTACACTATTGAATTCCATAATGGTAATCTATCCAGGCAGTACTGAGACATTTCTTAGTATTGAAGTAGTTTTCCAAGATCATCCTACGAATAAGTAATTCGTAAGAGCCACGTTTGCAACCTTTTTGTTCAAGAGATAGTATGTCATTTTTTCTAAGAAAGAATATGTGTGTTTTTTTTTGTGTTTTTGTTTTTTTGTTTGTTTGTTTTTTTTTTTCAGAATAGATGTCAACAGTTTGTAAGTAATAGGAAGACGTGTAATTGGTCTGTAGATTTTTGGAACATTTGTGTCACCATTTTGAGTAGGAAGAAGATACTTTCTTTGATTATCCAAATCGGAATTTTAGTTGGACCATTGACTATTTCTTGGAGTTCTTTGGTTAGATTTTTGTGTGCTGTATGTAGAGAATAAAGCCGAAAGTTAGGAAATTTATCTATTCCTGGAGATATCCAGTTATTTGCTTTTTTAGTGCACATTCAACACCCTCTTTGGTGATTCCCGCCTATGTTTGTTCTGCTTTATTTTTCATCCGTTCTACCTCTTGCGTAATCCAATCTGCTTCTTTGTTACGTTCTTTAAGGCAAGACCATAGTTATTCCCTGAACTGTATTACTTCTTCCATTGTTGAGTTGTAGTGGGAGGGTGACTTCAAATTTTTGTTTGCTTACTTCACTGTAAATTTTTTTTGTATTGGTTTGAGCCTTCACTTGTATTGTTTACTATATTTTTTCTTTAGATGATAGTTGAATATCTAAACACCGCTTAGATGTGGCACAAGGTCAAAAGTATGGAGTACCCAATGAGGATTGAACTCATTATTCAGTCTTAATATGTTCTAGCGAGACAAGCTGGCTAACCATTACACCACGTAGAGGTGCCCCATTCTTTGACAGATGAGATAAGATAAGTGTATGGCGAACACAAGTGGCATAATTGTACAATTTTTCCTGTAAGGGGAAGAAACCCTGAAATACATAACTTTTTAATGTACACATAAAAATTACCATACAGAAAAAAATTCAAATACACACAAAAAAAAACATTATTTTAAAAATATGAAAGCACGACGATTTGTATTAAACTTTTCAATTTTCGATAAGTAAATGTAACCTTCACTTAATAAGTTTATAAACTAACCACGAGAAATTTTGTAAGTATTTTTTAAATATTTTTGAAACTTTATAAATTATTATAATTAAAAAAGAATGAAAACAATTCTTTTAAAATCTCATTATTAATCGAAAAAAAAATTTCTTCAGACTATAATGTCTTTAATTTATATTATTTATTAAAGCAATTAAAAGCTTATCAAATTAAATGTCATAGTTATATTTCATTTTTATTTTAATATTAGAAGCGGATTTTCAGAAATAGGGGCAAAACTTTTAAAAACTAATACATGATGTACATTCTCCAATGTGTTCTGCGTTTAACTAAAACCAATTTTCGCAAGAAAATTTAATTTTTTAAAATTTCATGAATTTACATGGAGTGGAGATAAAAGATGTAAAAAGAAAAATTACCAGGATTTTTTAAAAATCATGGTTTCGAAAATAATCTCATTCATTTGTGAATAAGCCTGAAAGTGTCATTAAAATCCGTCAATTATTAACCAAAACTCAGATATAAATCATAGACAAATATGTAATTTACAAAAACACAACAAATAAAATATTTACAAACATACAATTTTTGTTGCATTCAAAACGAGAAAACATAGAGTTTACTACTGGCTAGTGTTACGAGGAGAGAAAGGGAAGGTAAGGTGTCAAATATCTTTACCCAATTAATTTGGCGAGGAAGTTCAGTGTTATACTTTTTGGAAATCCTTAAATGTGTATATAAAGAATAATTATTAGTTTGGTCAATGAAAGAGTCAAAAATATGTATTCACCCCTATAGTTCCATGAGGTTCTCTTTCAGGTTTTAGTTGGTCGACGACTTTTCTAATAGATTCTTTCGGCTGGATATAAATACTTGAATCAAAGCCGGAGTTGATAAGGTCAACAAACCCTGGTAACAATTGACTACTCACTGCCCAAAACCTATATTATAAAAGCTATCACCTAATTTGCATATTTCTAGAACTTTTCGAATTTTCTAGATTCTACTGGAATTTTCTAGAACGTTCCAAAACGTTCTATTCTCAATTTCTCTATTTAACAACTACTTCCTGAATTAAAACTTTTTTGTAATAACAAGTTGGATTCAAATGAATCCCTTAGTACAACTTTTTAGATATTATTAATACTATTTTATTTACAAATGCATCCTCGTAACAGTATGTAACTCCACAGAAACGAGGAACTTAATTTTTAAAATGAAAACTCTTTCTTTAGTTTTAACTTCAAGCTAGTAGATTAAATTCAGTGCTCACAAAACACACACACGCACAAATATTAGCGTATTGCTATACTCAGTCAGTCAGTTAAGTGTCATACGTGATACACGCTTGGGCGATCATGTCTCGAAAGAGACATGACTGACTGGGCAGAAGATTATCCCGCAGTAAGTTGCCATTGCTTTCTGCAGTAGACTGGTTGCCAGCCAAGGCTATAGAACCCAATCTGTTCTATTATTTAACCCATAACTGGAGGGCAGAGACGGATTAATACCTTTCCTAAGGTATTTGTGCGTAGGTAAATGCAAGGAATTCAACTGGAATTCGAACTCGGCACCCAGATTTGTCGTTCCGATTCGATATCCACTGCACCACAAAACACATTTATATACTTTTCCCACATATATTTGTAAATGCAACGAATTCAACTGGAATTCGAACTCGGCTCTCCGATTTCTCTTTTCGCTGTACCACAACGCACATCCATAAGTAATCAGTAATCTTTTAAAAAACTAGGAAAATATTCTCAGTTATCTAATGTTTTCATAAACTCAGCTCTGCGATTCTATAGAAATTATTACGGAGTCGCCAACTGGGTGCCCCGTGATTGGATGAAAAACAACCAATCACAGGCTACCTTTTTAGATTCTCAACAAACACCCCACGTGAGCGGGTTTTACAAACTCCCTTCCTCTTTTCCTTGTTGGGACCTTAGACACAAGACGTCCCAGTCTTCTTCTCCGTCATCTAGACCCAGGATACGTGAGGGGATTTGAAAGCAACTGCAGTACAGAAGTCAAGGCTCTATTTCTTCAACCCAGCCATAACGACACAGGAAATATAGACTGTTAAAAGGACGCATCTTTAAGATAAATTCCGTAAACCCGACTGTTTGAAAGAGACTATTTGTTCTTCTTTTCTCTCTTTTCCTGTAAACACAAGTTTATCACATCTTCATCTGTGTTTGTGTTCCTTTCTTCTCGTTGGCGTCACAATATTGTTACCAATTAAAATGGGGAAATTCCCAATAATTCATCAATCCGAAGGGCTAACTTTTCCTTTTATTACAAAAGAGAAAACAAGTAGATAATAGAAACGAATGAAAATAATCACTTTTGTTTAAAAGTAGCTGTTTTTTTTTTTCTTTTTACTAAAATTGGTTTGATTGAGCTCAATCCTAAAATTATTGGGGCCACACAGTGAGGCTCGAACTCTTGACAGCAGTAAGCGCAATGGTTGTACTAAATGGAGCAGGAGGAAATGTCCGTCCCCCTCAGCAAATTGGAGTGGGGGAAGATGGATTTTCATTAGTATAATGAAACAACTTGAAAAATTAGTTGTGCTATTTTAGAAAGTCGACAAATTATACGATCGCTCCCTGGAAATATAAATACTAGTTACGCCGCTAAACGGGGTGGGGGGATCGATCAAAGAAGCTCCTTACCCTAAAATTTAACCCCTTCTCCCAACACATACACCTCGAGGTGCACTTAAAATATTATTGAGCTGAGTCATAAGTAATATCCGTTTGGGCGCCCGACGTTGTGCAATGGTTAACAAGCTTGCCTCGCTAGAACCATTACAATTGAGTAGTGAGTTCGATCCTCGATGGGTGCCCTATAATTTCGGCCTTGTGCCACATCTAGGCTGCGCTTAGAAAATCACCATAAGTAATATCCGTTTTTGGAATGCATTTGTAATAATTAATGGAGATACGGTGGAATGATGGTTATCGGCTCGGATTGAGGAATAGGAGAGCCGAGTTCGAATTCCATGCGGGTTTATGACATTCATTAATGTACTAATACCCATGGGAAAGGCATGAATCCAATTCTTCTTTCTTTCTTTCGAATTATTATACTTGCTTATTAGGAGGCACGATAGAATGATGGATAACGGCTCAAATTGAGAAATCGGAGAGCCGAATTTGAATTCCAGTCGATACTCTTGAGAAATGTATTAACCTATCTCTTCTACCCCAAGCTATGGGTAAAATAACAGAACAGACTGGCTCCTTGGGTGACAATCAGTCTAGGACATAGGTTCCCAACCTTTTTGCTGCGATTACTCCAAAATACAATTTCACTATTATCCATTATCCCAATGAACAAATACCCGTACCCGTAATGTAGGAAAAGAAGTAACATCAAAAGCAGACAAAGTTGATGGAAATTATTCAATACAATAGTACCGATCGATAATAATCAGAGATATAGTAGCCGAAACCTAGCCGTGATTCTTAATGTGAGTGTTGAACTTGTATTGCCTGTGCCTGTGCCAGTTTATTTATTCTTGGCTTTGTGACTGAAAGGGCTATTCGGGCGTCGTTTGCCACGTTGAGTCTGCTACGTTTCTTGGTTTTCATTCCAAGGATACAGTGTTAAATTTTAAACTGATTGCCTCTTCCCAAACCAAACATCCATTACCCCCAAAATATGGGCTCATAACCCCACGGGGGTAATTTACCCCGGGGTTGGGAACCATGGCTCTAGGAGAAGAAAATACAAACCAACTTGTTTCTTTAAGTAAAGGCTAGCAGAAGGTAACTTTAAAAGCAAACTCAACTCCGAGAGGAGGGACAGGGTGACCTCAACATCCTCAGTACAAATTGGAAACGGCAAGCAAGAATTGGTCTATTCTGCTAAGACCGCACTATTATAGTGAGGTCTTGATTCGGCCTTGTATGTGACCATAGTAACCACAGTTTTAATACCATGTATCGGGTGATTTCGATTAAAATCCCCACGGAATTTTACTAAAAGTCATCAAAGAGCTTTCTGATAAATGACAGAAAGTCATTGGAAATAATGGGGATTATATTGTTAAATATACAGAAGTGTAATTGTGCTTTAGTTTCTGCTGAAAAAATTGATAAACAAACAGTAAATTATTATTTTTGCCCCAAGCCAGAGGGACTGAGTATCGGGTGCCGTTTAAAAAAACTGGTGAGATGTAATTATGAGGTTTTGGAAAGAATGGCAACAAAAAGGAAATTAATACTGAGCATCAGAAAGAGACAAATGAAGTTCCTGGAATATACAATGAGGAAGGAGGAGGAAGGAAGGAGGCTTGGAGAACCTGATACTGACAGGCCAGATAGAAGGAAAAACAGACAGAAGAAGGCAGCGGATAACATATTTGCAGGGCCTGATCAGGTGGATGACGGAACGGGGGTTGCGTGGAGCCACAGGAGAAAACATATTAAGAGCCACCAGGGATAGGGAGACGTGGAGAGCCATGATCGCCTACGTCCTGTAATGATAGGGCACATAGAAGAAGAAGAAGAGATGTAATGATCTGAAAGACTGGTTTGTTAACAATGCTCCGTTATTAGGTAAACTTAGTTTGGTACAAGGCCATAAGTATAGGGAACTCAAGCTCACAATTAATGACAGTCTAAAAAACAAACTTGCGGCTTACTGAACATTGTCAGTCAGTCAGTTAAGTGTCATACGTGATACACGCTTGGGCGAGCATGTTTCGAAAGAGACATGACTGACTGAGCAGAAGATTATCCCGCAGTAGGTTGCCATTAGCATTCTGCGGCAGACTGGTTGCCGACCAAGGCTATAGAACCCAATCTGTCCTGTTATTTAACCCATAACTGGAGGGAAGAGACGGATTAATACCTTTCCCAAGGGTATTTGCGCGTAAGTGAATGCAATGAATTCAACTGGAATTCGAACTCGGCTCTCCGATTTCTCTTTCCGAGTCGATATTCACTGCGCCACAACGCACATCCGTGCATTGTACCCTTTTCAAAAGGAAGAGTTATCTACCCTTGAAATGGCTTTGTGCGTGACTCCAATCCATGAATTTTTGACAATGACATTCCAACATGAACTCGTACAGTTCATATGTACCCAAGTCAAAAGGTCGACTCAATCGATTTCCTCTCGGAATTATGATATTACTTCTTTTTTTTTTAATGATAATATATTTACAAGAAAGAATGATCGGCTAATTCTTCATTTTGTCTTTTTTTTTCTTCCCGACAACACACACACACACTCTCTCTCTCTCTCTCTCTCTCTCTCTCTCTCTCTCTCTCTCTCTCTCTCTGATTATTAAATTACCTCTAACTTCATTGTGAAATGAATCATTTTTCGCATCAGCTATATAGACTTCTCGTATTGCACTGCCAAATTGTACGGTATTTTTTTTAACCTGTTTACGATCGTTGTAGGAAGGTGTAACTGTTTTTGGTGCGTACGTGACGACAAATTTTTCTCTTTTCTTATTTTTCTTCTTTCTTTTTTTTTTTTTTTTTTGTTGTTGTTTTTTTCTTAAGAATTCGGCCTAAAGCAGCATGCATGGGCGTGGTTTGACTCGGCAGAACTGAGATGAAGAGAGGCAATGAGTTTTCACTTTTTAGTTTTCATGCAAATAAATGTCTCTTTAAAATTATTAAATTCAAACAACAGAAATTGATTGCCGTGATCAACTTCAAAGTCACGTGACTTATCGGTCCCACACCCATTGACTCGAGACATTCACATGCCGATAGAGAGAATAAAAGAGAATCAGGTTTTCATTTTTTGACTCTCTCTCTCTCTCTCTCTCTCTAAAGAAACATCCTACGTGATCCGGACCCAGCGGATGATGGAGGCCGGCGCTTGATTCCTACCCAAATCCGTTTTCTGCGTATTTTTTTTTAATGTCCGACTGATTTGAGAGAGAGGGGGACGGGGACGAAGCAGAAATAGAGAGAAATGAAAGAGTAACAAAAGAAAGAGAGACAGAGAGAACGAACATTATTCGTATGAGTGCGTGTGTGTTGTTGTCACAGTGTGTGTATGTGTGATAGGATTGTGCGTTTGTTACAAGAGAGTGTGGTTGAGGGAGATTGCAAACGAGAGAGAGAGAGGGGGGAGGAGAAGAGAGAGTGAGAGGGGGAGGAAATGGGGGAGTAAATATACAAAAGAAGATAAAGCATGTTCAGGCATGCGTGCATATAGGATGTTTTTTCTATGTGTGTTTGAGTATGTGTGCGCGCGTGCGTGCGTGTGTGTGTGTGTGTGTGTGTGTGCGCGTGTGCGTGTGTGTGCGTGTGTGTGCAAGAGCACACGTGTTTATTGGAGAGAAAGACGACTACTTACATACATAGGAAGTGGCAAAGAGGTAGGTAGTATCTACCTCTCAGTCTAGTATATCTATCTATCTATCTATCTATCTATCTATCTATCTATCTATCTATCTATCTATCGCATCCTGTGTAGATCTATCTATCTATCTATCTATCTATCTATCTATCTATCTATCTATCTATCTATCGCATCCTGTGTAGATCTATCTATCTATCTATCTATCTATCTATATCTATCTATCTATCTATCTATCTATCTATCGCATCCTGTGTAGATCTATCTATCTATCTATCTATCTATCTATCTATCTATCTATCTATCTATCGCATCCCCTGTGATCTATCTATCTATCTATCTATCTATCTATCTATCGCAGCCTTTATCTATCTATCTATCTATCTATCTATCTATCTATCTATCTATCTATCTATCTATCTATCGCATCCTGTGTAGATCTATCTATCTATCTATCTATCTATCATATCTATCTATCTATCTATGCTATCTCTGTGATCCTTGTATCTATCTATCTATCTATCTATCTATCTATCTATCTATCTATCTATCTATCTATGTTCACATTTTTCCATAAAGAAACTGGGGTTGCATGTAATAATTTCTCTATCAATTATCAATTTATACGTGCATGTATTTATTCTACCGATTTATTTATTTTATTTTTGGGGCGCACAATATTATTACGCAAGGACGCGAAAAACGTGTACAAAATTCATTCATTGGTACGTTTGCGTGCACTTAGATAGATATGAATAGACTGAGATAGATAGATAGATAGATAGATAGATAGATAGATAGATAGATAGATAGATAGATCTACAGACAGACTGAGATAGATAGATAGATAGATAGATAGATAGATAGATAGATAGATAGATCGATAGATAGATAGATAGATAGATAGATAGATAGATAGATAGATATGAATAGACTGAGATAGATAGATAGATAGATAGATAGATAGATATATAGATATGAATAGACTGAGATAGATAGATAGATAGATAGATAGATAGATAGATAGATATGAATGAATGGATAGATAGATAGATAGATAGATAGATAGATAGATAGATAGATAGATATGAATAGACTGAGATAGATAGATAGATAGATAGATAGATAGATAGATAGATATGAATAGACTGAGATAGATAGATAGATAGATAGATAGATAGATAGATAGATAGATAGATAGATAGATCTACACAGGATGCGATAGATAGATAGATAGATAGATAGATAGATAGATAGATAGATAGACTGAGATAGATAGATAGATAGATAGATAGATAGATAGATAGATAGATAGATAGATATGAATAGACTGAGATAGATAGATAGATAGATAGATAGATAGATAGATAGATAGATAGATAGATATGAATATACTGAGATAGATAGATAGATAGATAGATAGATATGAATATACTGAGATAGATAGATAGATAGATAGATAGATAGATATGAATAGACAGAGATAGATAGATAGATAGATAGATAGATAGATAGATAGATATGAATAGACTGAGATAGATAGATAGATAGATAGATAGATAGATAGATAGATAGATATCAACATACTGAGATAGATAGATAGATAGATAGATAGATAGATAGATAGATAGATTGAAACAGATAGATAGATAGATAGATAGATAGATAGATAGATAGATTGAAACAGACATAGATAGATAGATAGATAGATAGATAGATAGATAGATAGATAGATAGATAGATAGAAAGAAGTTTACAATAGAGAGTAAATACATGCAGAGAGGTAGGAAAGTCATGTTTCCCCAGTTTATCAATTTGGGAAGGGCACTTTTTAATATTCTCAATCGAAATTTTAGTTGAATCAACCACTACGAACATGCTACTACTCTTTCACCCTGGAGGCCGGTCCCTCAATCAATAGATATGATGAACACTAGACCAAAATGGAAATATGCTACTATCGGTACATCTTTTTCTTTTTTTAATTTCTGTCTGCTCTTCTCTTATCTCCAAGAATCTCTGTTGATTGCCTACGTGATCGTTGACATTTCGTGATTTCTTTGGGAAGACGAAAATGCTTTACTCATCAACATACTAGACATTCTAAAAAGAGCGATAGTCCGCTTGCATGACCAAAAACAAAACTGATATGAAACGTGTTGAAATCAAATGAGCCGACCGAGAAAAAAAATAGTCGATTTGAAAGATTTTAATCTCTTTGATAATTTGGTAAATTTTTGTTTTGTTCACGGAAGATTTTTACCACGTCAAATCTTTCCTAAACTTTCTTAATTTCGTGCAAATGTATCTGCTGACATCAAATCGATAATTGTATATTAAAGAAGCCTCTCCTCCTTCCAGTTATGGGTTAAATAGCAGGACAGATTGGGTTCTATATAGCCTTGGTCGGCAACCAGTCTACCGCAGAAAGCAATGGCAACCTACTGCGGGATAATCTTCTGCCCAGTCAGTTATGTCTCTTTCGAGACATGATCGCCCAAGCGTGTATCACGTATGGCACTTAACTAACTGACTGACCATTTTTCCTGTTATCGACCACAAAAATGTCGGACTATATTTCACCCCTTACCACCGTTTTCATATATGATTCACGGTCACCTCTGAATGACTTGGGGCGTAGGATACTTATTACGGCCCGTTTACTTCCTTTGAGCAATTAGTCCGCGATTTGGTTAGGTTCGGAACTCAATTTCTGCGCATGAATAGCAAAAAGAAAGTAAATTGATCGAAAAATCGCACAAATACGCGTGAAGTCATTCTGCAGTGAATAACATGTTTTGAACCGTGGTTACGGGGTGAAATAAACAGCGAAAAGAAGTTCGATATTTTTCTGGTTGTAAAATTGAAAAAAGGTAGGTTTCGTCAGTAAACAATTATCGATTTGAGTTCAGCATTAACATTTGCACGGAAATAAGGATGTTTTGGAAAGATTTGAAGGGTAAAGGCCTTCGGGGAACAAAACAAAAATTTATCGATAATTTATCAATCAACAGCACTAAATTATCAAACCTGGACTTTTACAGATTAGTGGGTTCTGAAAATGGTCGGGCCGACCATACTCTTGCAAAAATTCGTTTGGTGAAACGCTGATGTCGGACCCAAAATTCCACAGCACTTCCAGAAGTATCCATTTATTTATGTATCCTATTTTCTCATTATTTTTTTTTATTTTGTGGCGGAAAGTATCTCCTAATTCAAACGTCTCATATATTCTCTCTCTCTCTCTCTCTCTTTATATATATATATATATATATATATATATATTCTTCTTCTATGTGCCCTG
The DNA here is from genome assembly GCA_037127315.1 of Ascarosepion bandense. Classification (NCBI taxonomy): domain Eukaryota; kingdom Metazoa; phylum Mollusca; class Cephalopoda; order Sepiida; family Sepiidae; genus Ascarosepion; species Ascarosepion bandense. Next base: position 405,888 of record JBBBDQ010000380.1, read on the forward strand.
TCTCATCAGAACGTAGGCGATCATGGTTCTCCACGTTTCCCTATCCCTTATGGCTCTTAGTATGCTTGCTCCTGTTACACCTCGTAACCCCCGTTCCGTCATCCACCTGATCAGGCCTTGCAAATATGTTATCCGCTGCCTTCCTCTGTCTCTTTTTCCTTCTATCTGGCCTGTCAGTATCATGTTCTCCAGGCTCTCCTTACTCATTGCATGTGCCAGGAACTTCAGTTGTCTCTTCCTGATGCTCAGTATTAATTTCCTTTTTATTGCCATTCTTTCCAGCACCTCATCGTTGCTTGCATGCTCAGTTCACAATATCCGCAGCATCCTTCTGTAGAACCACATTTTCGCTGTTTCAAGTTTTGTCCTCATTTTCGATGATATTGTCCAGCATTCACTACTGTATTAAGAGAAATTAAGGCAGACACGTTATTTCATGGTAAATCGGAATTATATGCCTATTTCAAGCGAACCATCATCAGCTTCCGTCTTTATTGTACAAAGGATTTTACACGAATGAAATTCAGAAAGATCTCAAAACGGTCTTTGTGAATTTCATTCGTGTAAAATCCTTTGTACAATAAAGACGGAAGCTGATGATGGTTCGCTTGAAATAGGCATATAATTCCGATTTACCATGAAATAACGTGTCTGCCTTAATTTTTCTCATATTTGCTCTATATGTATATATATACATATATATTTTGAGGCTCTCTTAGAGAGTTATCCTACCACTGTATGTACAGGATACTCATTTGGATTCTTCTATCTCTACACCGCATGCTGATATATATATATATATATATATATATATATCCACTACGAAGTGTACATTTTGTTTCGACATTGAAATATCAATGTCTCATCAGGTGGTGTGGAAAGGAATGAAAAGTCTTTTTCTTATATTTGGCGAGTTGTGTGTGAGATGTAGTTGGGGTGAGTGATAAGAGAATAAGTCTTGTAAATTATCCGTTAGAATTTTGAGTGAAAAGAGGGAATAGGTAGGGGATAGAGTTGATCAATGAACCTGTCGAAAATTTTGCAGACAGATTTAACATTAAAAGATATATATATATATATATATATATATATATATATATATATATATATATATATAGGAAAACTCAATACGTCATGTAAATTGGTTATAAATTATAATTCATTTCTATGAGGTTAATTAGCTCATTTTATCAGACCACACATTATGTAACCGTGTTTTCACAAATTTCTAGTCGCGCGCGTCACGTGATAGCTTTTAATGTGTGATTACTTGTTTTAAAATAAGCTACTGACAATTACAACTGTGTAAATTCGTAAATAAATTCCTTATTTTGTGTCGTTAAATATATATACACGTTTTCTCGTCATTATACACTACGATGACTCTTCTCTTTTTTCAGAGTCCAACATAATTTTGAATGCGAAAAAATTCGTACCTGGACGGGACAAAATAACGGTAGTGTCCGATAGACCAAAAAACCATGACGAGGAAATGAAACAATCTATCTTAATGTCACCAAATGCGACGATTTTTTTTTTATCTGTTCATTTATCTATTCATATCAATCATATTTTATTCTTTTTTTTTTTTTTTGTTAATCCCAAATATTTCATGAATATCATTCGCTTTACTTTTTTATTTTGTTCCAGTTTTTATCTATACATTTATCTTCACAATCCCCGTAGTTTTTTTTGTTTTTTTTTAATCAGAAATATTACACCAATATCATTCGTTTTTTATTCTAGTTATTTACATATCAACCGTATTAGGTACGATTTTCGATTTTTTTTTTTCTTTTGGCATATTCCTTCATCCCTATGGAATGGTATCTTCCACATCGTAATTTATGTATTTATTTTAGAATTTTTTTTACTATCTAGTCATTTAGCTATTTTAACCATTCATCTCCACATTAATATCACGAAAATCAATTTATTATAATTTATATATTTCCGGATATTTACTGGAACCATGTACACATTATTATCACTGGACATTCATTTATTTGTGGACGACCTTATTCAAGAAATGTTTCCTCTTCTGTGCAACCAAAAACATCTTGCATTCCAATAACGTACCAAATAGAGATTAGGACACAGGCCGGGGCCTGATCAACCTTGGCTGGGTCAACCTGGGGAGAAGGTATGATGTTTTAAAAGGACCGAAACCGTCAATGAACCAGGGTAGCATCACTGATGATGTGTCCTAACCGCATCTAAATGATGTATTTTTCAAAAACACACGTGTTTTCTCGTCATTATACACTACGACGACTCTTCCCTTTTTTCAGAGTCCAACATAATTTTGAATGCGAAAAAATTCGTACTCATCAATGAGAAAGAACAATGGATAAAGAATAATGAAGAAAATGGTAGACAATTTCAACAAGGCGATATTTCATATTTTTCTTTTAAAATAACTGAATATAACTGAGAAAATATATGTATAAAAAAAAGACGACGTTAAAAGCTGGAAATTGTATGAGTGATACTGGGACACGCAATGAGGAAGGAGGGCTTGGAGAACCTGATACTAACAGGCCAGATAGAGAGACAAAGAGACAGAGGAAAGCAGCGGATAACATATTTGAAGGGCCTGAACAGATGGATGACAGAACGGGGACTGCGAGACCTTACAGGAGAAAGCGTGCTAAGAGCCACCAGGGATATTTAGACGTGGAAGGCCATGATCGCCTACATCCTGAAAGGGCAAGGTACATAGAAGAAGAAGAAGAAGAAGAAGAAGAAGAAGAAGAAGAAGAAGAAGATACACGTGGCACGAGCGTATGTGTAGTTTGGTGGGGTGAAAGTTCTGTCGCTAACGGGAGAGATATCCCCATTCCCGTGGTAAGGTTCCTGGGGTGTTGTTCACTCAGTAAGTTAAGTGCCATACGTGGAACACGCTTGAGCGATCATGTCTCGAAAGAGGCATGACTGACTGGGCAGAAGATTATCCCGTAGTTAGGCGTCATTGCTTTCTGCGGTAGACTGCTTGCCAGCCAAGGCTATAGAAACCAATCTGTCCTAACCCATAACTGGAGGGAAGAGATGGATTAATACCTTTCCCAAGGGTATTTGCGTGTAATTGAAAGCAAGGAATTCAACTGGAATTCGAACTCGGCTCCCCGATTTGTCGTTCCAAGTCGATATCCAAAAAAGAAGGGAAAAGGAAAAAGAGGAATAAGAAAAGACGCGTCCGGTTTTTATAGTTGTTTAACAACGCCACTTAACGAATTCTTGGCAAAACTAGCAAAGTCATATAAAGGTAAACCACCAGCTTTTCTACCGATGATCAGAGTGTTGTAACTGCTCGATCTCCGACAGTCCAACCCTTACGCTCTGTGATTGAGAATCCGACACAAATAAAAAAAGGATCACCGAAAAGTGAAACAGACAAGAATAAGATTTTTATGAAAGAGAAAATTAGCAGGAAAAAATGGTGCTTAAAAAAAATAAATTCATGTAAAAGAATGAGAGAGAGAGTGAGAAAGAGAACGAGAGAGTGAGAGAGGAAGAGAGAGAGAGAGTGTGTGGGAGTGAGAGGAAGGAAGAGAGAGAGTGTGGAAGAGAGAGAGTGTGTGGGAGTGGTCGGGATTGAAATTTAAACGAATGAAACACGTCACTTTTCCCAGAAACGAGGAAGGCCCGATGTCTACATTGTGCACATGTGCATATAACAAATTGTCTGTCATATTTATCTTAACTAAAATAAAGAGAATGAAAAAACAAAACAAAACAAAACATGATACAATTTGAACGAAACATCAGCTTCAGTCGTTCCTTCAAAGAAAGCGGATTCCTTAGACGGCATAAATGATGTTCGACGATACAGAAATCTTGTTGGCTGCACAGAAAAACTAATTTGAATCTTCATATATTTTGTTAATTTTCATTTCTTCTTTGTCTATATTTCTGAGGTGAGATTGTATTTAGTATTCACAATATTATTCGAACTATTGTCCTCATCTTTGTTGCCATTAGTACGACGCTTTTTATTTCTTCCTTTTTGTAATTGGGAGACATTTTAAGTAGGAATTTAAATGTTGTTATTTCTTATAGATGCACACGTACAAACAAACAAACAAACAAACGATAGATAGATAGATAGATAGA